>CM043319.1:36145825-36634251 GCA_023736055.1 Quercus glauca
AGTCTTAACTTTGAACGTCCCACACTGCTTTAATTTGTTGTATTGTGTTTTGTGACTACTCACTTCATCATAAAGCAAAAAAATTCCCGCTATTATTTATCATATATTATGTGCAAGCTTCTAAAAAGGTCTCGCTACCGCTTTCACTTTTTCACTTTTGCTACTAGGGGTATGTAGAAAACTCATCGACTTGCCAAATCCGATTCAACCCAACCCGACTTGCCGGGTTGGGTCGGTTTTTAGGGCTTGGTGGGTTGGGTTGGGTTAAAAAAAAAAATTTTGGGGGGTCGGGTTGGATTTGGGTCATAAAATTATAAACCTGCCAAACCCGACCCGACCCATCAATATTTAATATATATTATATATTTAATAATTTTTTTTAAACCAGCTGTATTTAAATATATATTATATATTTAATAATTTATTTTAAAAACCAGCTGTAAAGCAGCACTTCCTTGGTTCCTTCTACTAATACTAATTTAATATATATATATATATATATATATATATATATATAATATTATATAATTAATAAATTTTTTAAAATAACCAGCTTTTCCTATCCTATATAAAAGCCAATTAGTTCACACAAACCCTAATAAATTACTATTGTTGTTTAATCATTAGTGTTGTTTGCTTTTAAGGAGTTACATTGATACTAATCTTTGGGTTTTTTTAGTATATTAATATTTATATTTTTTTCTACTTAATTTAATAATAATAATAATAAATTTTGTCAAACCCACGGGTTCAACCCGACCCAACCCGACTCATGTGGGTTGGGTTGGGTTGAATTTTTTTGACCCACTATGGTGGGTTGGGTCAAAAAATTCCCTCAACCCGACTCAACCCGACCTATGCACACCCCTATTTGCTACTTCCACCCCGACTCATTCCAACTTTCCATGCATTTAAAATAAAAGGTCTTTTTTATTATTATTTATTTTTAAGATAAGACTTTATGATAAATGTTAAGAGAGTCCATGTCGAGACATTAATAAATTTTTGGTATAAATAAAGATTAAATTTTAAATTTTTTATTCAATTATTAAAAATTTTACCAATAAATTAGAATTGACACGTCTTTTTATATATATATAATTAAATATACTGTAAGAGGAAACTTAGTCTCGAATCACAATCAAGTATTGTCTTCTTTAGAATTAGTAGCATGGGATGCAGGCTTAATCCTCAAGGTTTTACACAATCCCATATCAGAGAGAGACGCCTTTCACACTTACTTTGTAAGCTAAATTCTTTATTAATAGTCTATAAACTCTCCTGAAAAATGATTGATCACATAAATGAAAAACCGCAAAAGAATTGTATTTTCATATTTTACTGTTGAGTATTATCCCCCAACATAATTGGAAACCGGAGTGCAAGAAGATAATATATAGTTGAGAGGGTTGGTTGTCAAAAAATGAAGTCGTATTATCCGATAGGAGGCTTTTGCACGCTATTCAACACGATTCAAAAGACGACCCACAATATATCTTCAACTGTGACGTGATATAGAGCCAACATCCCCTGCTCTATGTAACACCACCCAACACACCCCATGCTCCCCCTTTACTAGTCCATGGACGGTCATGATTGCTTCAATCGTTGGCCCCACGTTAGCCATTTTTTCCAGTTTATTAGGCATAAGAGATTATTCACGTGTAATTTTAGTCATTTGATTATAATGACTTGTCTAACTCATTTAAATGTTACATTAAAAAAATTCTAAGATAATAACTTTTTGTGCCACAATTTTATTATAATTCATTAATTTTGATGTGGCATAATATAAGTGATGAGTTCACGTGTAAGTGACACATAGTAATTATAATCTACCACATAAAATAATTATGAAAAATAATATGGACTAGTTTAGAATAATGCTAGAAATATAAATTATTTTATAAAATTTTTTACAAATTGCTAATGTGGTAAGCAATTATTGGTAAATAAAAAAGTGATATTAATGATAGGTCTAGATAAAAACCAATAAAAGATTTACCACATCAATATTTTGTAAAATATTGTAAAATAATTTGTAACTATAACATTAGTAGTTAGTTTATGCCTTAAAATATCTTTCTAAGTGTATGTTTTGATAGTGTTGAAAAGCACTTTTCAGTTGCGTCCCATGTTTTTCAATCCATACATTGTTCATGGGATCTACAAATACTTTTTCAACAAAAACAACTTCAAAATTGGGTCTCACGGTACTATTCACACATTTAAAATTTATTTTACTATAGTGTTTTCAATTTTCAGTTTTCAGCAATAAGCGGTATCCAAATATACCCTAAATGTTTGTTTGGCTAACTTATTTTTTATCAACTTATTTTACTATTCAGCTTATTTTTGCTATTATTTAAGAGTTTTACTGCACTTTTTGGTACTATTTATGAGACCAAGTAAACACTAAATCGCAACATAATGGATTGTTTGAGATCACTTCAAACTGTTTGGATCTACGCTTTGTCCAAACTTTTTAAACTACAGGTAAATACAAAGCTATTCCTGTTTCTTACAATGGCATGAGCTGTCAGTGCTGGCTCTAAAAGTTTTACTCGCAAAATGACAAGGATTTCAGTAAATCATATGTGTTTGGAAATTGGAATTGTTTCGTATTTACTAGAAAATATTTCGCACACCCAATACATTATGCATAATGTAATGAATAATTTTACCATATTTTTGTTTAACCTCTATGTATTAAAAAAAATTCAGAAAGTTAGTTATGACTTAAGAAAATGTCAAAAATATCCTTAATATAATTAGATAATTCTTATTCTTAAAAAATAAAAAATATGGTTAATATTGTAATTCAACAAAATTTTTTTTAAAAAAACTGTCAGATAAAATTTTTTTCCTAAAAATTAGCACACTCTCTATTTAAATATATATATATCAAGCACGTTTAATACATTTTTTTCCTAAAAACTAGCATACCCTAAACCTAACAGTTTACTCATTTTCAAATCCTAAATTTTAGTTTCTTAAAAATTCATTTATGTGCAACCTCACTAACAATAGATAAATTCAAATTGAAAAACTATATTAAATTTTTTTTTTAAAGTCTCATTGCATGTGTAGAGCGCGTGTGATGAGACTAACTATTTTTAATCTTTTGCACATTATAAAAACATTAAAATTATTTTGCTTTAAAATAAAATTTTGTTTTAATTAAATGGCCAAAAAATTATACTTTAATTATGAATTTCAATCTTAAAAAAATAATTATGAATTTTAGTTAGCTCGATGGATAAGATCTTTTAATGGTTGATTAATTTTTTTTTATATATAAATTTATGAACATATTAATTTGATGACAAAGAAAAATCAGGGAACAACATTCTTAATTTTTTTTTTTTTGAAAAAGAAGTTATTGCCTACAAAATTTCTAACACTAAAAAATAATAATTTAATTATTTTGCTGAAGATAATTGGATAATGGGTTACCCAAAACAATTTATCTACACTGTTAGTTAGAAGCCACTGTTCAGTTTGGAAATTTCACTCCTCAAACAATTAGTAATATTTATTAGGACCCAGTCACAGTTTTACAAGGACAACTGGACAAGACATACACATATATCTGTGAGTTGATGGCGCATCATATCTAGTAGTGGTGCGGTGCAGGGAATATATTCCATAAAAAAGGCATCAAAAGCGAATAATCGAGAGTAAAATAAAAGCGATTCCGACATAGATGCGTCGAACAATCTGAGTAAAATGAAAGGGTTTTCTAAACCAATTCCTCGGTCCCCACATCTCGCATCTAGATATGATAATCACCACTCAACGACTGTCTGATCATTTCAAATCTCACATAAAAAAACTCAATCCGACGGCCACTATCATAAATCGAAAACTCACATTTTTAGGCAAAAATTCCTTCTTGTCCCTACATTTTGACCTTATTTTAATTTTCATCCTCAAGTTTTCGTGCATTTTATTTAAATCTGATCATGTTAGTCCCAATCGGCATGGAAACATTGATTTATGAAATATTTTTAAATTTTTTTATGAAAAAAGAAATAAATAACTAATGCTTTTGATAATTTTTTATATTTTTAATAAAAGTAATATTAAAATTTTTTAAAAATAATTCATTAATAAATAACTTAAAGCCATCCATTAATTAACCCATTTTTTAACTAGCAATTTGTATTTTAAAATATTTTTTAATTTTAATTTATATAATAATAAAATTTTAACTTATTAAGCCAAAAAAAAAAAAGAAGAAATTTTAACTTATTATGTCCACCTCATATTGATTACTCTTATCATCAAATTATTAAAACTCTTTGATATATCAATTAATTTTTTATACAGGTGAGATTTGAACTCCGAAGACAAAAGTTTTTACTAATTAAGTTATTTAGAACACACAAAGCTATTCTTATTTTTTTTTTGGACCATCAAAGCTATTTATTTAAAAGTTTGGAGTTTAACGTGTCTCAATAATTTATTTATTTTTTAACCTTCTCCTCCAATATACAAGGAGCAAAATAAAAATGGTGAAAACAACAAAACACACGTAAGCGATTTTTATCCTTAACCCTCTTATAAAATCCCTTGAACCTTTAGCCCAAAGAGCTTCACTCACTGGTTTCACTCTTTGTGTGACTCTCTCTCTCTCTCTCTCTCACAGTGTTTGTGCTGTGTACTGTGTTTAGCTTAGGCTTTTCATTTTCCGGCGCGTGGGGACACGCGAGTGGAGCTAGGGTTCCGGCTAAGGATGGCATTGCTCTCGGAGCTGGCGACGGAGATCGTGATTCCAGTCTGCGCTGTGATCGGGATCGCCTTCTCGTTCGTGCAGTTTATACTAGTCTCGCGCGTGAAAGTCACGCCCGAGCGCCACGCGCCGCCTCAGTCCGGAAACAACAACAAGAACGGTTACGGCGAGTACTTGATCGAAGAGGAGGACGGCATCAACGACCAAAACGTCGTCGTTAAGTGCGCCGAGATTCAGAACGCCATTTCCGAAGGTGAGAGAGCTTAGATCTAACGGTTCTTGTAGTTTTTTGACTAAAAATTATGAGCTTTTGGGTTTCGTTTGGCAACTAAGAAAATGAAGGAAAGTTAAAAAAAAAAAAAAAAAGAAGTCAGATTTTGAGCTTACTAAATTATTCTTGGCTTGTTTTTGTTAAGTAAACGAGCAAAAGAAAGTGAAATTTTGAACTTGAATTTTTTTTTTTTTAATGGTTTTTCAGCTGAACTGGTAGTTTTTTCTGTTTTCAAAAAAAAAAAAAGAAAAAGTTGTGAACTTTACGTTTTAGAAATTCAATAGTTGTCGGCAACCAAACAAGGTGTATTATAGGGTTTCATACGTTAACAAAAGTTGACGAAACCTTCGCGTTTTTTGAATTTTTCTACGTATGGACTTTTATGGACTTTTTCTTTTTTTTACGTTAAGCTTTTACTATTGGATCTGCTTTTTTTTTTTTAGCTTTTTGGCTTGAAGTATTTTTTATTTTTAATATTTGTTATTACTATTAGTAAATGTTTTTAATTATTTTGCCGTATTTATTTTAGATCTAGAAGATTATGTATATTTTCAATTTTTATTTTTATTACTGGGATGGATGTTAATGATTTTTGTCTTTTTCTATGTAAATACGTTTGGCTTTTTGGGTATTACGATTGTTTACTAGATGTGCACTGCACGTGAATGCTGTCATTCAATGCATGTGGCTTTATTTACTGTGTTGTACTATCTTTGGGGATCAAAGATATTGTGTATTATAAAAAGAGAAAAAACATTTAAAACAATTTTGTTTTATTCTTTGTTGTTTTCTCTTTTTGTTTGGATTTTCGTGTTGTTGTTTGGGAAAGTAAATGTTATTCGTGTTTACCTTCTCGTTACTAGGAGGAGTTAATTTTTTTGTCCTATGTAAATGAAGGATTTCAGGAGTATTTCTTAATTATTATAAAAAAAAAAACAAAAAAAAAAAACTGAGAATATGGCATGTGGAAATGGATCTACGTTCTGACTTCTGAGTATTTTGAACTGGTGATTTTAGTGGTAGTATAAGAATGGTGTCATTATAAGAAATGATTCGACTTACCTAGGAAAAAAAGAAGATATAGTTTTGTGGCTCAGTGGCTGAAAAGAATATTCCTAATGCGATGCCACAGGGATAAAATGCCCTTTGCTTTTTGCAAAACATCATGGGCATGGCATTCTGTCTAATGCTAATGAAGTTTGTTTGAGACAGTAGGATTCTCTTGTGTGTGTGTGTGTGCACACACACACGTATACATACATTTGTCAATAACCCTTGGTAATATAATATGTTTAAAAAAAATGAAATTTGATAATTATGCTAGTTATTAATAGATATTTATTATGATTGCATTTGTATATGGAACTATATATTTTAACATTTAAAGAAAACATGATATGCTAAGATTTTAATGGAGATTTTAAATATAGAATAGAAATTTAAATTTAATTAAAAATATATATTAAAATAATTATGTATAAAATTGTGAGACCTCAAAAGCTTACGTGACATAGAATTATGAGATCAACTAAAAGTCAGGCTTGGTTATATATATATAGGCCCTTACAACCAGTGCTCATTTCCCATTTGTTGATTATTTGTCAAGTTAGGGCTATTACAAATTTACTACATAAATCTTACAAACTTATGTGTCAACTTTTAAACATAAAACAAAAAGGTAATCAAG
The DNA here is from genome assembly GCA_023736055.1 of Quercus glauca. Lineage (NCBI taxonomy): Eukaryota > Viridiplantae > Streptophyta > Magnoliopsida > Fagales > Fagaceae > Quercus > Quercus glauca. The sequence goes on from CM043319.1 coordinate 36,152,519, forward strand.
AAATTTATTTATTATGTTATTGATGTGGCATTGGGTACAATCTTTTTCTGTTGTTGATGAAAGTCATTGCCACACAATTTTGTAAGCTTTTTGTACTAAAATTGGTAGTAGCTTTAGCATTGATGATAAATTTTTTTTATTACACCAGTCTTTTCAATCCCTGAATTTTCTTCATCTTTAGATTTTTCCTCCCACTGCACTGCATGATTCTATGTGACAATGGGTATCTGTTTGCAACTTGATATTGACAGATTTGCTACTTTGTTGGTAATGGCCAAATAATTATGATCCCTGATTTATTTGGAGCAGTTTATAATCTTTGCTTGCAGTCTCATATGGTTTAGGCAATTCTCTTATAAGCTAATTGTGTATATGTTCAGATTTTAAGCTGCAGTTTATCACCAGATATGGTTGTATCTCTATTTTATTAAAATTATTGTATGCATTCATGTAACAGGTGCGACATCCTTCCTCTTTACCGAATATCAGTATGTTGGGGTCTTTATGGTTGCTTTTGCAATTTTGATCTTCCTCTTCTTGGGGTCCGTCAAGGGCTTCAGCACAAAAAACCAGCCCTGCACTTATGATGCAGAAAAGTTATGCAAGCCAGCACTTGCAACTGCAATCTTTAGCACTGCCTCTTTCGTGCTTGGTGCTTTAACCTCAGTTTTGTCTGGTTACCTTGGAATGAAAATTGCTACTTATGCCAATGCAAGGACAACACTGGAAGCAAGAAAGGGTGTTGGGAAGGCCTTCATTACTGCATTCAGATCTGGTGCAGTGATGGGTTTTCTACTTGCTGCAAACGGTCTTTTGGTTCTTTACATTACTATCAATCTCTTTAAGCTGTACTATGGTGATGATTGGGAAGGCCTTTTTGAGGCTATAACTGGTTATGGTCTTGGTGGATCTTCCATGGCACTCTTTGGAAGAGTTGGTGGCGGTATTTATACTAAGGCTGCAGATGTTGGTGCTGACCTTGTAGGAAAGGTTGAAAGAAACATTCCAGAAGATGACCCAAGAAACCCAGCTGTAAGCCATGTCTCTTTTCTAAAATTAACTGTTTTAGCATTGTTGTTGTGGGCTTGTAATGATTAAGGTACGTTGTCATTCATTCAGGTAATCGCAGACAATGTTGGTGATAATGTTGGGGATATTGCTGGAATGGGATCTGATCTTTTTGGCTCGTATGCTGAATCATCTTGTGCTGCCCTTGTTGTTGCTTCCATCTCATCCTTTGGTATCAACCATGAATTCACTGCAATGTGCTATCCACTTCTCATCAGTTCTATGGGTATCCTGGTCTGTTTAATCACAACCCTCTTCGCAACTGATTTCTTTGAAATCAAGGCTGTCAAGGAAATTGAACCAGCACTGAAAAAGCAACTAATCATCTCCACTGTTCTCATGACTGTGGGGATTGCGATTGTTAGCTGGGTTGCTCTGCCATCATCCTTCACAATTTACAATTTTGGGGTTCAAAAAGTTGTGAAGAACTGGTAAGGTTTACTCATTTTTCCTTTCAAATGTGTTATGTAGAAAGGTGCTGTTTTAAGTATATTGTTTTCCATACATATAAGTTCTTATTCTACACTAACTGGTAACCATGCATATAATCTTCAAGAACATTCTAGATATGTTTTTCCCCCCCCCCCCCCCCCCCCCCCCTCTCTCTCTCTCTCACGATAATTCGATAGTTGCAATAGGGGAGGGGGGATTTGAACTCTGGATGTCTCCTTTGGAAACATCAAGAGGTGCCAGTTGAGCTACAAGGCTCTTGGCTCTAGATATGTTTTCAAACATATTACTCATGCACTTTCAATTTAAAGACCTGATTATCGTTTCTAATTTTGATTTATGTTCATTTTTTCGTTGGGGGAGGGTGGTCTTTAGTTGTTAGGTTCCAGGCGTAATACATTCTTGCTTGCACTATACTTTTGCACATTATTTAAGGTTCACGAAGGAAGGTCTTTTTCTTTACGTGGAGTTGTTTAACATTGGGTCAGAGATTTTCCTAACACAAGCTATCTATAACCCATATTCTTCTGTAAGTTGACTTTATATCCTCCGGAGGTGCTTTCCAGTCTATTATATGTTGTATAAGTAATTAGATTGTAAAATGAACATCGATAATGGATTATGAGCTACAAAAGACCTTGTACTTCCTGGTGATGTGCTCAGTGATTTGATCAATTACCAAGTCGACACATTGTTTGAATTCATCCTGCTTTAACCCACTTGAATTTCATTAATTGGCTCCCCTGAGTTTTCAGATATATGAAATAATGAACGTGTCATTGTTGATATGCAACTACTGACATCAAACATGCTTACAGGGAGCTCTTCTTGTGCGTGGGTGTTGGTCTTTGGGCTGGACTTGTTATTGGGTTTGTTACAGAGTACTATACTAGCAATGCCTACAGGTATTAAAATTATTAACACGACAATGATTCTTTCTTTTTGCTTATTACTTACATATACTTACCCACAAAGTTTCTTATTGCAGCCCCGTGCAAGATGTTGCCGATTCCTGTAGGACTGGAGCTGCCACTAATGTTATATTTGGCCTTGCTCTAGGATACAAATCAGTCATCATTCCAATCTTTGCCATTGCAGTTAGCATTTTTGTTAGTTTCAGCTTTGCTGCGATGTATGGAATTGCAGTGGCTGCTCTTGGGATGCTGAGCACCATCGCTACTGGGTTGGCTATTGATGCTTATGGACCCATCAGTGACAATGCTGGAGGTATTGCTGAGATGGCGGGCATGAGCCACCGAATCCGTGAAAGAACTGATGCCCTCGATGCTGCTGGTAACACCACTGCTGCCATTGGCAAGGTACTGTGATACCCACCTGTTCTTGAGTTTTGTTATCGATTTGATTTTGCAAATGATGATTTGTTAGTATAGAGTTTTGCAGATTCATTTTTGATGGAACTAGTCTTATTTAGTCTGGGAAGATGCCTCAGTGTGACTTCCAACATGACTATAGAAACATAATTTAAGCTGCTTGCTGCCTCCCACAAGCCTTGAACCCCATCTGTTTCTCGTAACCAACTGTGCCAGCTTGTCTGTGCTGGTTACCTTTTACCTTGATTAGTTTTTTTTTCACCCAACAAAAAAAAAAGAAAAAAGATCAGTTTTTTGTTTTTTTTTTTTAAACTATAAATTACATGTCTTCTACGAAGTTTTATTCCTTATGGATTTCTCTGAGCTTCAATTCTCATATGTTTGTAGGGATTTGCAATTGGATCTGCTGCACTTGTGTCTTTGGCTCTATTTGGTGCTTTTGTGAGCCGTGCTGCTATTTCAACCGTTGATGTATTGACCCCCAAGGTTTTCATTGGACTGATTGTGGGTGCCATGCTTCCTTACTGGTTCTCTGCAATGACCATGAAGAGTGTGGGAAGTGCAGCCTTGAAAATGGTTGAGGAGGTTCGTAGGCAATTCAACACTATTCCAGGTCTCATGGAGGGTCTTGCCAAGCCTGACTATGCTACCTGTGTGAAGATCTCCACTGATGCATCCATCAAAGAGATGATTCCTCCTGGTGCTCTTGTCATGCTTACACCTCTTATTGTTGGAATCTTCTTTGGTGTGGAGACCCTATCTGGTGTTCTGGCTGGTTCCCTTGTTTCTGGTGTGCAGGTAATGTTAAATTATTGAAACATTGCAGTAACTGTGCTTCTCAAATTATATACTATAGTAGTAACTAATATAAATTTGTATTTTAGTCAAAGAAATGTTATGAATGCCCAATAGGACTTCACATTGCGTATGATTAGTGTAATTGTTTGCTGACTTTACTTTGCATTTTGGCTTTGGGTTTGTGCTTTTACAGATAGCAATATCTGCATCTAATACCGGTGGAGCTTGGGATAATGCTAAGAAGTATATTGAGGTAAAAATCAAGTCCCTAATTTGTTTTCTCTACATCAAGTTCCTGGTCATCATTATTTGACCAATTCAGGGTACTAATGAGGTTTTTTTTTCCTGGGATTGAATTGTCAGGCTGGTGCTTCAGAGCATGCAAGGAGCCTTGGCCCGAAGGGGTCTGACCCACACAAGGCAGCTGTGATTGGTGACACCATTGGAGACCCACTCAAGGACACCTCCGGCCCATCACTCAACATCCTTATTAAGCTCATGGCAGTTGAGTCGCTCGTGTTTGCTCCTTTCTTTGCCACACATGGTGGCCTTCTTTTCAAGATCTTCTGAGAATTGACAAAAAAGAACAAGATCTTCTGAGAATTGACAAAAAAGAATACTGCGGGCAAGAAGTTTATTTCAATTTTATCTTAATTTTGTCTGCCAGAAGAGGTCTATTAACTTGCTCTGTTCTTGTATCATTCTCCTTCTCTGCCCTTAGGTAGTGTTTGATTCAATCATGAACTTTGAGAATTAATTTTGCGAAATGATTTTTCCTAATATGAGGATCACATTTGAAAATTGCGCTTGGCATAGGCCGCAAATTTCATATTGACTACATATTTGCATTATGCAGTAAGCTTACTACAAAAGTCTTGTGGAAAATGTTCTTTTTTTTTTTGAGAAGATCTTGTGGAAAATGATTTTATTGAAGGGTTCGTACTTCAAAGAAATTGAAAACGCATTCAACTCGTGCCTTTTCAAGTTTCCTTCCTAAGAATTGAGTGCATCAGGCCTTCAAGGAAGATCATTGGGAAAACGCTTTCAACTTGGATGCCTTACATGATCAGACATGAGTGATGATCTATTGAGTTTCTGCAATCATTTAGGCTGTGTTTGTTTTGGGTGAAAATGATTTTAGGAAATCATTTTCTGTAAAATAGGCTGTTTGGTTGGTTTGGAAAATTGAATTTTTCGGAAATCATTTTCATTTGACCCAAAAAAAACAGCTTTGACCACTGAAATCATTTTCAGTCCCTATTTTCACTTCAAATTGTTTCCGGAAAAAGAGAGAAAGAGAGAGAGAGAGAGCGAGAGGAAGAACCCAGCACCAGATCAAGCCGGAGATGTCGCCGGCGAACCTCGAGCACCGCGCCGATCTCGCCTTCGATCGCACCGCGCGATCTCGCCACGAACGGCGAACCCCAAACCCAGAACCCATCGAGTCGCACCGTCGATCTCGCCACGAACCCAGAACCCATCTTAGATCATCGATCTCGCCACGAACCCAGAACCCATCACCTTCGCACCGGCGAGTCGCACCGGCGAACCCAGAACCCAGAACCTAGAACCCATCGAGTCGCACCGTCGATCGTCTTCACCACGAACCCAGAACCCATTGCCTTCGCACCGGCGAGTCGCACCGGCGAACCCAGAACCCAGAACTCATCGAGTCGCACCGTCGATCGTCTTCGATGCGAACCTAGAACCCATCGCCTCTGACCGGATTTGATATATTTTTTTTCTTTGGTTTTGTTTCTGCTTTTGATTGCGTTTGCTGTGATTTTGAATTTTCGTGTAATAAAATTTGTTTGGATGCTGAGAAAATAACCGAGAAAATGTGAAAAATTTTCCGGAAAATAGCATTTTCAGAATACAACCAAACACATAAAAATATTTTGCACAACAATTTTCATGATACAACCAAACACATGAAAATATTTTCATTTTCGGGAAAATAGCATTTCCGGAAAATATTTATTTTCCGGAAAACGTTTTACGGCAACCAAACACAGCCTTAGTTTGAAAGCTTTTTTCCGGAAAAAAGCAGGGTTTAACAAAGATTTTAGACCATGACGTCTATCCCTTCATTCATTTTAGGCTGTATTTTTAGCACGCTGCGGTGGGGTTTTAGTCAAAAAACCTATCTTTTAAATTCATCAATGTCCTTTAGAAGTTTGTTTAAAAAACTAAGTAAACTCCATTTTTCCTCCCTTTAAAAGGATAATCACATGGAATCTAAAGAAACATTACAAAAGTTGGCCGTTAGAACTTAAGAATTTTACCCATATAAATGAGGGAAATGAGATGGATCATGAATACGGTAATGTAACTCCTGGTAGAGAGGAAAGAAAATGCAAGAAAGATGAAACAAATAGAGTGAAGAAGAGATTATTAATTAACAAAGCACAAAGTATTAAATTCCTATTATATTTTTGTATTTAATTGATAAGGTGATCGAATCAACTATATTAGGCATTTTCCCCCTCAAAAAACTATATTAGACATTTTCTCCTATTTTCGAAAGATTAGAAATTGTGGATTTATCTTTTTTTTTGTCCTTCCACTTGTCTACTTTACCATACAAGAGAGAATGGTAATCTATCTTGTATTTTCTCTCTACCATTTTCTATCAATCTTACTTTCCACCCTACCAAACACTCTTTTAAGTCCCACAGCCCACTGGACAAGTTCATAGCAGCTCCCCTTTTGATACTTCCATAATACTCCCTTCCTTTGGTGCCTAGGATTCAATTCCTTAGTTGCCTGTAACCTGATATCTGCACAAAACAAATACTGAAAAATATATGGTTGTAACCATAATTGTACAAAGAAACAACATGACGTTGTTCCACACTAGTTTACAATTATCCATATCAAAGTTCTTAGTATTAACATTAAGCATATCTCCAACGTGCAGCCAAGCCATAAGTAGGAATAAGGAGTCTACAAATTGTTTACATAAAGGACAGAGATTACCACTGAAGTAACATAGGTGAAATGCCTTATGTGTTCATAAACCACGCAAGACTAAGATAGTACAATTCTAGACTTTTGCCACATGAAGAGCTCTCATTCCTCGCTGGTAATATTCCCAGTGTGTACCAGCATAGCCTTTCACCTTCTTGAATAACTTTGGCCTTTCCTGGTTGACCAATCCTTCTTCAGGTCCAATCTCTTTTTCCGGTTCAGGTGTATAGAACATAGCCACAGAAATCCTCTCCCTCTCAGAGTTGGTCAGTACCCTATGTACAGGGCTCTTGAACGTTCCATTAGTCATTATCTGCCATTATAGTAAGCAACCAATTATAAAGTGCTACCATGCATTACACTCTACATAAAATGCTACCATGTATATTTTCAACTGTTCAAACTTCTTATTATGCAAATTGCAGTGATATATAAGTAGATTTTCTTTCATTAATAGGCCTTCCTATGCAATTTATAACCATTTTTCTAGTATGGTATTTTTGTCCCTTTTTGGAAATGTATGACTCTTGTCTTCTTTGGAAAGATCCATGATGATACTGCCACTGCTTAAGTTATTTGATTGATAGTTAAATGTGAATCGCTAGAGATGTTTAGATAGCTTCCACAGTCTTCACATGTCAGTGCTCAATATATGCTGCAAACTTCTGCCTAAGCAAAATCCAGCTCTAGCAATAATAGTTTTCACATAGAAGATCTCTATGAGAATTTCGTTTTGTTGAAGCGTATGCAAATTCATGAGTATGCCTTTAAGATTACACAATAATTTAGCTGCACATATACGGTACCTCCATTTGATCACCCATGAGGACAAGGAGAGCATGAGAGATTGTGGGAACGGTAAACCACTTCCCATCTTTGTGGACTTGAAGGCCTTCTACATCATCTTGCAAAATGATGGTGTATCCTGATCCATCTGCATGGGGCTTTAGGCCTAAAATAAGATCAGGCCTTTCACAACATGAGTAGTAGTTGAAACGTGCTTGCAGAAGTCCTTTTTCACCAAACTGATTCAGGAAGCAATTTTCTTCTAAACTCAATGATTTTGCCATGGCTTTGGAAACCATCTCTGTGAATGTCTTCATCTTGACTGTGTATTCTTCTAGGACATCTCTGCACAATTGCAAGTACCTCAAGCTTATTTATATTGTCAATTTTTTCTCAGTGTAATTACAAAACCCATTTAAGGGGGGACTGTTGGGGGGGGGGGGGGGGGGGGGTGATGCTAATGTGCATGCTCTTTATCTGTTCAGCATCCCTTAATTTTGTTTGTTTGCTATATCTGCTGGCACTTTTGATGATGATATATTTACATTGCTTTGATGCTTTGTGCGTACGCGCATGGTTGGTAAATATTTAATTCCTATGATGCCAAGCAGTCTAGTGTTATGCAGAAATTAATGACCTTAAGAGGTTGCATTTTAGCTACTAATTAAAAAAATCTATGATGCAAGTTTTCTACAAGTTTTTGAGTATTTTTGTCTATTTGACTAATTAGTTAATCATTTTCAATGATTTATAAAAAACTATTATACCAAAACAATTGATGTGTGTGCTTTCAGGATTTAATTTCTCTTACTACATTTTAGGTTTATTCAACCATATCTTGGTCTCTTTGCAATAAGAAGGGCAAGGTGGAAGCACCTGAAGGCTGCTGGGCTTTCTGGCCAAAATTTGCTCTTCCTTGTATCTTCTGGGTACACATCAACATACAAGCGATCGGACCAGTCAAGAGACTGACCTTCTTCTGGGACAGGATCACCTCCATACCCTTCAAAGTCTTTAACTCCTTTAGCAATCTTCTTCTTCTCTTCCATTGGCTGCTGGAAGAAATCCCTTGTTACTTGACGTATCTCGTCTAGAAATGAAGTTGAAATGCCATGTCCTATTGCCTACAAAACCAGAAGAAAACCTGTATGTAATATTGAGAGCTTAAAATATATGGCCTGGAACACAAATATTTCAAACCGAACATAAAACAGAAACCACGTTTCAGATTATGTTTATATGTTGTATTTTACAATACATTCAGATGTATGATATTCTAAGTGACACTTTTCCTGTTGCAGGGTATTCCTTAGCATCTATGGCATCCCCATCAAAAAAGAGCTTATGATAACTAGCTATCACACATTCAATTGCAAAAAATGTAGATCATTATAGTTTCTATTAGGATTAATTTGTGAGAGGAACTACAAAATGGTTCTTGATAACTAGTTCTAGGGGATTCTCATGCACTCTTAAGTTCTAAATCTCACAAGGCCATAAGAGTTCCTAATACTAGTACCCTTTATAATACTAGTAATCTAGATTAAGAAGAAGTGGTCACTAGAACGTCTAAATATATACACACACAAAGCTGAGTTTAGACCTGAAAGCAGCCCCATGAACACAGTGCTGATTTAAGTTTCTGTAGTTCTTCTTCTTGTTCAAAGATTGTTGCTGAAGATGAGAGGAGACTGAGGTCGATGACAGGGATTGAAGATAAGGCAGAAGAAACATCTTCAGTATCACCGTCTCTGCAAATATAGAGTGGTGGTGGCTCTTCACCTTTGAGAACCATTTCCTGGACACGCCTTGATAGCAATACATCCGCGGTTGGAATGGAAACTCCGGCCATTTTGTCAGCTCCTCAATAGGATTCAGGCTGGAAGGATCTCTCTGAGAACTTGATAATGTTATATAGTGATTTATGGTGGACAGTGATTAGTGAATGAATGGAGCATATGTGAACTCTTAGCTGCTTATGGCCAATTTAAACCAACCACTTGTTTTCTAGTTACAAGCTTACAATGTTTTAAGTGCAATTTTAGACTTGTCAATGGGCAAACTGACGTGGCTTAGGAAGATGTTGGGATTTGGTTTGCCTATTTTTCAGCCAATTGTTGTTGGTTATGTGTCTCATACACAAATCGCATCAGAATGCAGCTAATTGCAACTCAAATGCAGACAAGAGTAAACATGTTTTAGCAAATTGAATATCTATATGGACTGTGTGTATTGTACTGTTCTATTAACCAGAGATATATAATCTGCTGAGCTGATTTGTAGGTTGATCAAACTCAGCTTTGTGGATTTTAATTGACTTGCCTCGCCTAAGCCTAGTGTAAACCTATGACTAATAAGCTAGACAAGCCTCTCTATCAGACCACTTTTAATAAATAAATAAATAAATTTACAATAACATCCTACTTATGTGAGATAGAAATCGAATTCAATTATCAAGATTCTTTTGCTCATGTTCTTTGGAAACGTGACTGAAGTTCAATTGACAACAACTACAACAATGAAGTCTTTGTTCTAAATTTTGGGACCGGTTAGTGGTGGAGTTAGGATTTTGGTTCAGGGACAAGACCAAGATAAAATATTGAAAACAAAATTAATTCAATTTTTTTTTTATCAATATAAGAATAATCAATTAAACAAAATATTTTATTAATATAAAAATATATAATGTAAATATAAGTTATAATTATTTTTGTGCTTGTTTCAATTATTTTTGCAAGCCTATTTTTAGAGTTAGTATGATCATTGTTACACTTAAACTACTTCATAAATCAAGTAGATTATAACTACATATTTCAAACAAGTAAAAATAAATAAATAAAAATAGTCAATATATAGTCATTAATATATGTAGCTAAAAGATTAATCTAAATATAAGATATTCCAAACAATTATTTGAATACTTAAATGTAAAACTCAAAAATAAATTAGCTTAGAAGTATTAACAATATGATTATATACTTAAACGTTTTCAAATATTCTATATATATCTTGATTTTTCAAAAACATTTTATGAATTTTTTATTTTGAATTAGCTGAAAAAATATCAATGTTTTTTTTAATCTTAAATTTCATGTATAATTATTAAAGGGCTAATTGATTGTGAATGACCTTAAAAAGTATATAAATGATTTATATATAATTTGGCAAATTGGTTGGGAGATATTTTTATAATACATCATGTTAAGATTTTTTTTTTCCATGACTACATTATGAGGGTGTGGGAGCATAAATTCACTTCATATATAATATCTTTTTGTTCTTATAGTTTCTGATCAATATTCTAGTGTGTATCTCTAGCTAGTAGATCCATTTATAATAAAGTGACTGAATTTTATTTTGCTGAATCACAAATCCAAAAAAAGAAAGAGGGTTACGGGTGTAATATAGTTTGGCAGCCAAAGTTAGTGTTGAGCCCAAACTATGTTAGCAAATTATTTACCCATCCCTAATTATTGGGATGGAAGATATTTTGAGCAGGCAAGTGCGTAAATGAGTGACGATAATTTGGTAACTCATTATTTGAAATTGACAATGGCATATTGACAAAGGTGATTTTGCATATCTGACTCAGCAATCCATTAGAGAACAACAACATCGTTTGGATTCTTTTGCTTGATTTATGGGGATAATGGTTTCCTTGATTTAAGATTCTTTTTTGTGATCGTTGGTTTCGATTTTAATGTCATTTCTTGGAGAAAGACATCTTGTATGTCTTAATCACGAGTCATGAGTCACGAGTCACGAGTCACCTATCATAAAATGTCCGCAAGTGGCTTGATTGTCACTTTTTGGTGTTTCTAAGAGTTACGTCCAGATTTCGTAACTTTTAAACAATGAAAAGTAAATGACTTCACTGCCCATGAAATGGAGGCCTACCAGAGAAGTGAGAAGTCCCTGTCACCTTCAAGAGGTTAACGTGCAAAATACATAACGGCCCATTTCACTTGGAAGATGAAGTTATGATGGTGGGCCCATCAACTCCCACTTGGAGAATGAAGATTATCCCATGCGTGGTTTTAAAATATTTTACTTGGATCAAAATCACAGAAATAAATAAATAAATAAACAAAAACTTTATAACTCAATTGGTTAGCATATTTTAGTATTTTTAACAAAAACATTTTAGAGTTTAAATCTCTCATCTCTTGTTGTAATTATCGACTTAAAAAAATAGTATTTTTTTTATAAAAAAAAAAACACAATTAGTAATTAGTACATGAACTTTTTGGTTTTTGAATTTTACCAATTACAAATGACTTGAATTTCCTTAAAGAGATCAAAATTTTTGTATCTGAATTTGATATTTTTGGAATAAAATTTCAAATTTTATTGTAACCAAAATATTATTTTTATTATAATTTCTTCAACAATATTTCCTCTACTCTTATCTTTCCTAATTGTGGGGCCCTATCGCGCTCACTACGCTGGCCCACTACATGCGGCCCAAGGCCCGCGCCGAGGACGGTGCTGAGGCCGAGGACAATGGGAAAGAACCCAGGACATCCGAAGGCCCGCGCCGAGGATGACCCGTCCTCGGCGCACTGACTTCACTAAAGGAAAAATATCTCATGTCCTTCGAATATATCTCACTAATATTCTGACTACTTTAATGGTGAAGTGACCAGCAAACCCAGATACCTCGATCACTTCAACTAATAGAAAGCCTGCAAAAGCAGATGATGGGACAAACCCTTATACACAAAGTTCAGATAACCGACAAATGGACGGCTAAGATTAACTAAAACAATACTATATAACCAAGAGGATTCCCAGTATTAAAGGGGAGGGGGGGGCTCTGAAAGATGGAGCCAAAGTGAGGGTCTTTCTTACCAAAACTTCCAAGTCCAGTTCGTTTAGAGTGATCCGCCCTAAAACTCGTTGCTTGCCCGCTATTTGCCTAGTCCTTCCTACTCATTCTCTACAAATTTCATTGTTATGGGTCCATTACATTTTGAGACCCTACAATTGGCGCCCACCGTGGGGCGGACTTGTGCGTTAGCGGCACAACGTAAAGAAAACAAGACGACAAATCAATCGGGAAAAGATGCAAATCCATACAGTTCTTAGCAACAATATCCATTCGGCAATTTACAACAACAAGAAACAAGTGCAAAAAAAAAGAGAGTATATACAATACATGAAATAAGTATACTTCTTTTATTGATATATGAAAAAAGATTACATCTCTTACAAGTAATGCCCAGGGGGCTTGTTCTAAAGCTAACTACAAAGGCAGACACATGACGAAGCCGACAGAGGAACAAAGGGTGGAGAGCAACAATGGCAGAAGAACAGAAGATAGAAAAGGAGAGTAGAGGAAGAGATGAAGAAAAGAAGAGATGAAGAACAAATATCAGAAAAAGAAGTGGAGGACGAGAGGAGGAAGGAAGAAAGCGGAAGTGAGAAGAGAGAAGACGTGAGAAGGGAGAAGGGCGGGGAAGATAGGAAAGCTACATTAAGGGGTGGAAGAGGCCACGGAACCCGATGGTTGCGCTCTTGGGTTCTGCCTGGTTTCTCTCCGACCCCCACTGTAGCATGCTTGGGGGGTCAAAAACCCAAACCCAAGAGAGGGAGGTTACGTTCTGTCCGGACCCTCCTCCAGGTGGTAGGGAGGGCTGTGTCCCCGGTTAGGTTGGAAAGAAGGAGAATCTTCGGATCTCCTCTACCTCCACACCAGCGTGGCGGCCAGAGTTGGAGTGCCATCCTCGGCTCCTGGTGGGGGCTGTGCATTCTCTGGAGCGCCCTTTTCCAGGGCCAGTTCATGCGAGGGGGCTCGAATGGTTGCGCCCTAAAGAATTTTTGGCGATGTGTTTTTGGGGAGTTTCAGAATGAGTGTTTGTCAAATGTGAAGGGGAGGTTCGCCCTAGGAACGCCTTTTATAGCGGGAGAAACATTGATGAGGGCCGAATCCACAATGAATCCCAGGGAGAGATTTCCGGAGGCAATAACGCCGCCCCAATTTCCAAGGGGCTTGCCAACCGTTAGATCCTCGTCAATCCATGGTCAGTATTAATGAGGGGACGCCTCATTAAACAGGAAGGCACCGAAGCGTCAGAACGCCTCACCCGGACAGCCCAAAAGACGCCTCGTTATCTGAAGAATCCCACCAAACGAAGAGGCAAAACACGGCAAGGTCTTATCCTCTACCAACTTCAGCATTTATTGTTATTATTATTCTGCTTGAAAATTGTAATTATTTAATACTTAGTGTAAAACGCGGCAAGAATTAAAACGGCTACGGATACCTAGGTAAAATCGATGATTAAAATGGAAAACTAGGTACTGGACAGAACCAAGGCACTGCATGGTCCTCGGACCCAGGCCTCATGGGGAAACCAGATACTTCAGATGATTAAAATGGAAAACTAGGTACTGGACAGAACCAAGGCACTGCATGGTCCTCGGACCCAGGCCTCATGGGGAAACCAGATACTTCAGATGATTAAAATGGAAAACTAGGTACTGGACAGAACCAAGGCACTGCATGGTCCTCGGACCCAGGCCTCATGGGGAAACCAGATACTTCAGATAGCTAAATGAGATCAAGAAGCTCGATACTTCTAACAAGAAAAACACGTCATCATGAAAGCTAAACGATAAGCAAAACCAAGGCATCGCATGGTCCTCGGACCCAAGCCCCAGAGAGAACCGAGCGTAAAATGAGAAAACCGAGCACAAAGTAAAGCTCAAACGCATTGCATGGTCAAAGACCTCAGGTCAGCGGCAAGGAAATCTCCCCGTAAAAAATAAACGCTAAGGAAAAGCGAGGTCTTGTACAAATTTCAGACCTAAACCTCTACGGAAATCGGTCGTTATGAAGCCGCGCAAACGTTGATCAAAGCCAGGGCTCTCGCACGGGTCAGGAGCTAAAAACTGAGGCAAAGCCAATCCCCTTTTTAGGTGCCGAATAAACAAATCCTGTCAGAGACAAAAAATCGTGAGGAACTGAGTACTATAGTGCAAACAACCCAAGCCCAACCATCCTCGGGTGACACTCTGCGCGAAAAGAAAACTGTGAAAAACGGCTACAAAAGCGATAGCACTGACGACAAAGTAGAGCCAACAGGCTGAGGAAAAACGCCGAGGAGGTCAAAATCCTCCTCCCCGCCCAAGGGGACGTGCAGCAGAATTTTGAGGGGCTATTGTGGGGCCCTATCGCGCTCACTACGCTGGCCCACTACATGCGGCCCAAGGCCCGCGCCGAGGACGGTGCTGAGGCCGAGGACAATGGGAAAGAACCCAGGACATCCGAAGGCCCGCGCCGAGGATGACCCGTCCTCGGCGCACTGACTTCACTAAAGGAAAAATATCTCATGTCCTTCGAATATATCTCACCAATATTCTGACTACTTTAATGGTGAAGTGACCAGCAAACCCAGATACCTCGATCACTTCAACTAATAGAAAGCCTGCAAAAGCAGATGATGGGACAAACCCTTATACACAAAGTTCAGATAACCGACAAATGGACGGCTAAGATTAACTAAAACAATACTATATAACCAAGAGGATTCCCAGTATTAAAGGGGAGGGGGGGGGGGCTCTGAAAGATGGAGCCAAAGTGAGGGTCTTTCTTACCAAAACTTCCAAGTCCAGTTCGTTTAGAGTGATCCGCCCTAAAACTCGTTGCTTGCCCGCTATTTGCCTAGTCCTTCCTACCCATTCTCTACAAATTTCATTGTTATGGGTCCATTACATTTTGAGACCCTACACTAATAATGGAGGATAAATGTCAAACTAAATTATAATTTCCACCCTTAAAGTATAGAATAATTTGACCTTGACCCCTAAATTTCTAAGTTTGGATTCATAGTCTTAACATTACATAGGGTTTGGAAAAAGGTCATTCCATACATCTAAGGAGTTGAGGTGGCCATAAATTAATATCCTATTTCACAAGATAATTAATTAATTATCTTAAAATACTAATTATTTATCAAAATTATCCTACACACGTTGATGAGAAATTTTTAGAGAGTCTTAGACTACAACTAGAGGGAGTTAACATTTGCTGTTAGCGTTGACTTATATATATATAAAGTTTTACACTTAGTGTAATTCTAAGTAATGTTAGACTATCTAATAACTTGTTATTGAATTCATATTTTGAAAATCCAATAGTTTAATTACATGTTCTATATGTTCTTAACGTGCATGTCAATTTTCATGCCAATCGGATGTAATTTACCCTTCGATCCATAAACTCATATTTCATGCATTATTTTACAATTAAAAAAAAAAAACTTGAATTTAAATAATTGATTGATGACATAACTATTGATCTTTAATCATCTTTAAATTTTGTAATCATAAAGAAAATACGAATATAATGTAATCCAACGGTTGATTTATCAAAATTCACATTTAGTTAAATAATATTGGGTGGTGTAAATATTTAGAGTTACACTGGGTGTAACTTGAATATATATATATATATATATATATTTGGGGGTGGGGGTAGGGGGGGGGGGGGTGTGAGCAAAAGCAATTGTTTTCAAATGTTTTGGGGGCAAAAACAAATTCTAATTTTGAATCACAATATTTTTTGCACTTATTCCACAAGGACTGAAACTTTGAATTAACATTTAACTCTCCAAGTAGGAAAATGCATTTTTTTAAATATGCCACATAGTCGATGATGTGTGTTTGGAAGTCAGTAAAAATTGTTACTAGAAATTGATTCCCTATTGAGTCTAGGAATGACTTAAACAACCATTTAAAAGAAGTAGTGGTTTCATCCAAAAGGAACACAGATCTAAACATCACATTTTGCCAATGGTTATTAACACTTATAAATGGAGCACGAATTGAATTATATCTATTAGTGCGATAAGTAGTGTCAAATACCAAAAAAATTCTAAAACAATCATAATCAACCCTCGATCTCCCATTTCTCCGAAAAAGATTTGTCATGCAACTTTCTTGATCTACTTGAATCTTGTAAAAAAAATAAAACATGGGATCTTTTGCATGCATTGCTTGAAATGATTCAATAGGCTTTAAGCATCTCCAGAACTAATTGTTGACATCTTTTCATGTTCACATAATTACAACAATCTTTTTTTAGCGAAGCCACCTTTTCAATCCCTCCAACTTCTTTTGTTATATATGAATAAGCATTTTTTGTACTCATACTTGCATTCACCATGGAATCAATTATACTTCTCTTAGGTTTTGACATATGACAATTAGATCTAAACAAATGTCTCTCTAATGGTGGTGCAAGTTCATGATTGTGCTCTGAATTATATGCAGTAATCCTCTAAACATCATTTTCAACTGCGAAACACATAAATGCTTTACAATAGGTTTCCTCAAATTGAGTTTGTATTTGTGCCACGCATTCCTATGTTTCTACCAATGGTTGCTTTGCATAGGAGATTTCTTGCTTCATATGAGACAATTTCTTGTTGAGTATAGAACAACTTTTGCATCATATTAAATAAATCTGGCTTGTAGATTTCTAACTAATTGTTGGCCCTTGTCTCGTACTGTAGACACCGTATTTTGTACTCCTTACGACTTGGGCCCCCATTCCCTAATGATGTTGGAATTCTAAAGCCCGAGATTGGTTTAGAGCTTAATTAGATTGAAATTGACTTGAGGAAAATGTTTTAGGAAAAATATAACTCTTTTTATGAATAAAATAAGCTATTTTTGGAAAATAAAGACCAAGGAAACCCTAGGGCATGCATAGGCATACACACGTGTGTGCATGCATGCTTAAGCTCTGCGTATGTGTACACGGGCATGCGTACGCATGTTAAGGTTCCAGAAACTATGAAAGGCAAGTTTTTTTGCATTAAAGATGAATTTCAGAATGAATTCCACATCGTCTGGGAGCTGTTCCAAACCCCTATTTTCTCACTATATAAAGACATACATAGTAGCTTTTCAAAACACACAGAAAATCGTAAGGGAAAACACAAGATTCACTAGAAATAGTGAATCAAAGAGGGAGCTTTTCACAAAACATCCTTAAGCCAAGGAGCTTTTGTTTTGAGGTATAAAGTTTCTTATCTTTTTTCTTTTATTTCTCTTTGTTTTGATCTTTATTTCTATTTCCGCTGCTTATTTTTGTGTTATAACATGTTTGTTTAAGTTTAGGTTTTCTCCATTTTATGTTTTAAAGCATATTAGGTTATTAGATTTATAGTTTTACTTCTACCTTGTTCTGCGTTTCTGTGTTTCTGGGTTAGGGTTTAGGGTGAGTATGCGTACGCATGCCTTCTACATGCACATGCATACAACTGAGCTGTGCACACATGCTCTATGTATGCGCACGCATACTCACGCCCAGAAACCCTAATCCGACCATTTCAGGTAATGTTTCTTTTATTTCCTTATATCATATGCCAGTGCCTTGTTCTTCTTTATGCTTATAAGTCTCTGTTGCTCTGTTTGTTCAATTGTTCTTCATGTGTTAGATAAGGGTTTCTTTTGAATTCTTTCTTTGTTTTGCCATGAACATGCATATGAATGATCATGCATTAGTGTATAGGTGCAATGATGTAGTGAGGTAAGTAAGGTAAATCATGCATTCACATGAACATGAATTTGTTTGTGATATGACCTTGATCTCATTTTTGATGAACATATATGTGCAAGTATGTATGCCATGCCTTGGACTCAAAAATATAATGTTTGAATTTGTCTTGTGATGTTTCTGCTTATGTGATACATGTTTGTTTGGTTGCTACCTTAAATATGAGATATATGATGCAATGCCATGATAGATGTATGTTAGGGTTTGGGATGAAATGCCATGTTGTATGCTTAGATGTATGCTAGTGTGTGTGTGAGTATAGAATACAATGTTCAATATACCTTTAACAAGATTAAGACATAAGACACAATGAGTAGAAGCCGACCCACGGGTTGGGCAGTCTTGAGTGCCTAACCCCTTCCTAAGTCGTACCTAAAGTTTGAACCCATACTCTGGTAATAAGACCAGTCCTTCCACGTAAGGGTGCTATATTTATGATTCTTAGACCTAATCTAGGTGGCAGCTCCATTTTTTTTCTCCGCTCTGGTCCACTCGGCCAAGGCGTACTCCTTAAACCCCGTTGCACCCACATGTACTGCAAACGAGAAGAAGATGGTGGGGTAGGAATGACAAATTTCCCCATCCCTCTAACGAAGCCCTGCTTTGTCCGTAGCACTTATGTAAAAATTTCTCTCTAAGTACTTAAAATCTCTTTATGAGCTATTTTTTCTCTCATTAAATTATGCACCAGTAACATAAATTTTAATTAAATAATTTACGCCAGTGACAATAACATAAATTCACCATCTAATCTATCCATATCAAATAAAACTGAAAAATTAGTTACATATTTTTCTTCATAAGTTGCAATCACAAAAGTGCCATCTTTTTTTGTGCAGGACATCTTATAAAATTCCACATTTTCGATCTCTTGCCCACTTTGTTTTTGTTGCGCATAAAGAATTGTAATCAAAATTTATACACTAGCATTATTATATAGTAATATTGTATTAAATTATTGAAACCTCCTTTAAATAAGCAATAAATAATTTGGATTGACAAGTGTGACCAAATTTCTTTTTTCCTTATACACCTTTTTCTGTTTTGACTTTCCCTAACAAATATTAGTATATATATAAAAGGCAATTGACATTTAGGGAATTGAAAATCATAACATCTTCATATCAAAATATACTGGTGTTCAAAATCATTGACATTTTAGTTTTAAGATGATATACCTTCCAAACATCCTTTTCAAATAAATCACATAAACTGATCAACTTGTCCGGTGACAAATTCTCCAAAATATTGGCTTCCGCTTCCTCATGGAATTACTCGTATTTCTTATCATACATACTACAAATGTTACCATAACAACTTGCCAATGACTTCGCTATATATTGGTTATCCTTAAAGCAATTTAGGTCTAACATGAAATCAAACTATAACATTTGTCAGTATTCTTCTAAGGCTTTAGACCAAGCATCATAAATAAGATTAGCATGTTCACGAATGATGAAGCCTACCCATCAAATAAACACACTTGCATTATCACCCACAACTCCTTAGGCCCTGGAAGGGATAGTTATTAGAATGCGACCATTTGTTCTTAATTTTTTAAACTTGGTACATTGATTCCAACATCTCTTCTATTTGTTGGCCATAGTAACTATTAGGAAAAATATGATACATAGTCAGTAACATTTTGGCAAAATAATTTATTCAAATCTATACAATAAAAGAGATAACTACATGAAAAATTATACTTGCACTTGCAGGATTCTCTTTTATGCTCATTTGAAAAGAGTGTTGTCAACCATTTTATGTGGTGGTCCATTAGGTGGAGGAAGCATTTTTAGCCTAAACTTGTTGCTTTATAGTTGTGGTTATATGTTAGTAAGTTGTGTAGTTTATATATATATATATATATATATTAGGGAGATTCCCCTTCTATCTTAACTTTGTAAGTTAATATAATGTCTGATTTTAAAGAAGTTTCCATCATTCTAAATATACTTCATAGAAGGCAATATATTTGGTAAGTAATATGTACAACTCATTATATGTGGCACTCAACAAAAATTTCTAATGCAACTAGAAGTGGCTCCAATCATGTAAGCATATTAAGGATATAAATTTCGAATAAGTCCACACTTCCATTACTAAATCCAATGACCAATGCCTTCCTCAATACATTTTCATCAAATCTAACTTTCAAATGTTTACAGAAAGTAATATTTGATGTAGTAGCATAATTTACAGAAATCAGTGTCTTCTTTGAAGCTTTGTTCCAACCCAACAAATCCTTCAAAAGCAATCAATACATGTCTACAAAAATACCCTAAATGACATTAGAGATTCTTAAACTGTATAAATAAAATTCCAAACAATCACAATCACATTTTCTAAAATTTTCAAGAATCTGAATGGAGACATACTGGAATTCTCGAAATAATTTTAATGATGTAAACAAATCATAAGCCCATATAATTACAACATATCACACAACTTGAATTTAATATTGACACCCAAAAGGGGGACTTGCAATCCATGAAATCTCACATCGCCTAGGGAAGCACATGATGATGTGTTTATAAGGAATGATCTCCCTTTAACGTGTAGAGGCATTTTTCACTGATATGTGCTTTGGAGGGAGAACAAAACTGTGAGGGGTATGAACCCCAAAACAAACAATGCCTACACAGTTGAAATGTGATCATAACAAATGATATCAGAGCCATGCCCTAGCGGAAAGTATGGGCTCCACACGTGAGGGAGCGTGTGCTTATAAGGGGGGTAGATTGTAGAGACCCAAAAAGGGGTCTTGCAATCCATAGAATCCCACATCATCTAAGGAAACACATGAGGATGAGTTTATAAGGAGTGATCTCCCTTCAATGTATAGAGAAGCCATGTGTTAAAGTTAAGGGTTTATTTAAGTTCAACTGCTAATTAGACATCTTCTCTAGTTTGGTATTTAATTAGAATCACAAAGTAATAAGAGCTGAAGCCCATGTCAACTTTAAAAGCTATTAACAAGCCTAAATTTTTGCATAGGACTATGCAAGCCATAGTTTTAATCATTTTATAGAAAAGAGGGTGGTAAAATGGCGAAAGAAAATATTTTTTGAGAAGAAAACAATAATACACTTGACCTGATACACCATGCCATATTTTGCAATCTAGAATTTAAAATACTCATAGTTGACCATCAAAATATATGATTTTTTTCTGCCCCTCTCTTTACAATTACCTTTTATATTGAAGTTGTAAAACACCAACATTACACAACTGATTTTTATGACCAAGATTTGTCATAGCTCCAAAAGCAATTTCACTTAAATCAAAATGAACCATTTTTGAGGCATATAGAACACTTGGGCACTCATTAGTGATGACTATAGTCACTGATTTCCTGAGCGTATTAGATTTTTCAAACATTTCACTTGAAATTAGTCAATTTAAGATGATCATTTAAATCCCAAAAGAGAAATAGAGGACTTTATTTTTAATAACAAAACCAACAAAAATGAAGAGTGTAATGTTATATTTTTCAAAGGGAGCATAGAGACAATGTGTTGCACCTTATAACAAGCTCCACACCCTTTGCTTTGGTCAAATAAAGAAGTGCCTCCAATCTTCAAAATTGGCGCTTCCTCTATGATAGTTCCATATTTGCAAGTACACCCTAAGTACACAACAAAATTATGAAAAATATTAATATTATTTGGAAAACATAACATATTTTTGCACATATACTGTTGTGATAGACAAGGTTGTTATTCATTACTAGTACTTCCCACACTTGAGACATTAAGTGCTAATGCAACTTAAATTAATATAGTAGTATTAGACACACTATTGCATTTACAAGTTAAAATTTATTGCAATATTAACTTAAAAGTGGTAAATTATTGCATAAATAGTAAGTACTTGAAGTAACTTTTAATTTTTCGTTTGCAATAAAGGTTGTAATACCGCCTTGCATTGGGAAAATTTATTGTAATCACTTAAAATGAATAAATTGTTGCAAAAACTTAATACCAATTATTTTTGCAATCTATTATAATGAAAATTTAAAGTAATAGTCTCTTGCAACAAAGATAAGAAAACATTTTTGACTGAATAAGTTAGTGCAATTGTTCAAAACAATAGACCTTCTAAATTTAAAGATCCAGGTTGTCCCACTATTTTATGTGTGATTGGTAATTCTAAAATAGAGAAAGCTTTGCTTGATCATGGAGCAAATGTGAATCTTTTGTTACATTTAGTGTAAGAACAATTAGGTCTAGGTGAGTTGAAATCAACTTCCATAATTTTGCAATTTACTGATCAATGTGTGGTTGTTCCTAAGGATATTCCAAATGTGATCAACTATGAACTTATTATATAGGTCTAACACATACAAATACAAGTATAAATTTTCTTGGGTATGTTTTGTCCCCATCTTTCACATAAACAACAAATATGCATATGTATAAGTTGAAACCAACTTCCAAAATTTTGCAACTTGTCGATCAATCTATGGTTGTTTCTATGGTATTCCACATGCCATCAACTATAAACGTATGTAGGTCTAACACATACAAAAACAAATACAAATTTTCTTGGGTATGTTTTGTACCCATCTTTCACGCAAACAACAAATACACATACGTATGAATAATCAAATACACATTCAAACCCCATCAAACAAGTTCACACACTCTCTCTTTATAGATAGGTCTCGTAACTCTCAAGTGAGCAATACAGGTGAAAAAGTAGAGCGGGAATCCTAAAAAATGAAAAATTAAAAAAAAAAAAAAATATATATATATATATATATATAAGGCCATAAAAGTCCATTCCTCGATTCTTGTAGTGGATTAAAAGTTTTATTTTATTTTATTTTTTATTTTACAATTACTCTCCCCCCAAGTCCCTCTACCACCGTTACTGTTACATTCACCATCACTATCACCCTCATCACCACTCCTATAAACCCTAACAAATTTCAATTCAAATCCTCAATCTTAAAAAATGAAAACTAAATAAATAAATATATAAAGTCATAAAAAAGGTCTTGTCTACTCAACTCCACTAATGCTTTTTTTTTTTTTACCAATACTCTCTCCTCAAGTCCCACCACCACCGTCACCATCACCATTACCACCACTTTTCTAAACCCTAACAAATTTCAATCAAATTCACAATCCTAAATTTCAAACTCCACAAATTTAGTTTCTAACACCACTCACTTTTTCCTTTTCCCCTTTTCACATTTCATATCAGTACATTTTGGCTTTTGGTATGTAAGTAGGGTTTTTTTTTTTTTTTTTTTTTTTGGTGTAGTGAAGATGGTTGTGCAGATGGCACCCGTAGGAATGCAAATATAAATTATGAAGTGTATCAACATAAAGGTGTTGATATGTTAAACCCTACA
This sequence comes from Quercus glauca, assembly GCA_023736055.1. NCBI lineage: Eukaryota > Viridiplantae > Streptophyta > Magnoliopsida > Fagales > Fagaceae > Quercus > Quercus glauca. Next base: position 36,175,851 of record CM043319.1, read on the forward strand.
ATCTTTTGTATTTTCTATTACAAATACAAATTATGTGTTCGAGGGTGTTGATGGCATGTGGAATATCTTTAGGAACAGTCACAGATTGATCGGCAAGTTGCAAAATTATGGAAGTGAGTTTTAACTCGCCTAGACCTAATTGTTCATACACTGAATATGACAAAAGATTCACATACGTACAAGTTGAAACCAACTTCCATAATTTTGCTACTTGCCAATCGATTTGTAATTGTTCCTATGGATATTTCACATGCCATCAATTATAGACTTATTATATATGTATAACATGTACATATACAAATACGAATTTTCTTGGCTACGTTTTGTACCCATCTTTCACGCAAATAATAAATACACATACATGTGAGTAGCCAAATACACATACAAACCCTATCACGCAAGTTCACATACTTTCTCATTTTATAGATAGGCTTCGCTATTCGCCAGTGAGCGAGATAGATGAAAAAGTAGAGCGGAAATCCTATTAAAAGAAAAACTATATATATATATATATATATATATAGTCAAATACACATACAAACCCCATCACGCAAGTTCACACACTTTCTCATTTTATAGACAGGCTTTGCTGTTCGCCAGTAAGCGAGACAGATGAAAAAGTAGAGCGAGAATCCTAAAAAGAAAAAAAAACTAAAATATATATATAAAGCCATAAAAGGCCTTGTCTACTCCACACCACTCCACTCCATGATTCTTGTACTGGATTAAATGTTTTTTATTATTTTTATTATTTTATTTTTTTTAATACAATTACTCTCCCTAAGTCTCACCACCACCATCACCATTACCATCACCACCGCTTCTATAAACACCACTGCTTCTATAAACCCTAACAAATTACAATTCAAATCCTCAATTAAAAAAAATGAAAACTAAATAAAAAAATATATAAAGTCATAAAAAATGCCTTATCCACCCAACTTCACTCTCTACTACACTCCTCGATTCTTATAGTGGATTAAATGCTTTTTTTTTTTTACCAATACTCTCTTCCTAAGTCCCACCAGCACCGTCACCATCACCATGACCATCACCACCACCTCTCTAAACCCTAATAAATTTCAATTCAAATCATCAATCCTAAATTTCAAAATCCACCAGTTTGGTTTCTAACACTACTTGCTTTTTCCTTTTCCCCTTTTCGTTTTTCATATCTACACATTTTGGTTTTTTGTGTGTAAGTAGGGTTTTTGTTTGTGTATAGTGAAAATGGTTGTGCAGATGGCACCCTTAGAAATACAAATATAAATTATGAAGTGTATCAACATAAAGGTGTTGATGTGTTAAATCCTACAATCTTTTGTATTTTCTACTACAAATACAAATTATGTGTTAGACCCTAAGGGTGTTGATGGCATGTGGAGTATCCATAGGAACAATCACAGATTGATCGGCAAGTTACAAAATTATGGAAATGGGTTTTAATTCGCCTAGACCTAATTGTTCATACACTGAATATGGAAAAAGATTCACACGTGCTCCAAGATCAAATACATATACAACAAATACACATACGTATAAGTTGAAACCAACTTCCATAATTTTGCAACTTGCTGATCTATCTCTGGTTGTTCCAATGGATATTCCACATGCCATCAACTATGGACTTATTATATGTCTAACACATACAAATATAAATTTTCTTGGGTATGTTTTGTACCCATCTTTCACGCAAACAACAAATACACATAAGTACAAATAGTCAAATACACATACAAACCCATCACACAAGTTCACACACTCTCTCTTTTATAGACAGGCCTTACAGCTCGTGAGTGAGTGAGACAAATGAAAAAGTAGAGCGAGAATCCTAAAAAAAGAAAAACTCAAAAAAAAAACAAAAAATTAAATATGTAAAGCCATAAAAGGCCTTGTCTACTCCACTCCACTACACTCTTCAATTTTTGTAGTGGATTAAATGTTTTTTTTTTAAAAAATTACTCTATCCCTAAGTCCCACCACCACCGTCGCCATTACCATCACAACTTCCTTTGTAAATCCTAACAAATTTCAATTCAAATCCTCAATCCTAAAAAAAAGGAAAACTAAAAAAAATAAATAGATAAAGAAAAAAAAAAAAAAAAGCCTTATCCATTCCACTCCACTCCTCAATTCTTGTAGTGGATTAAATGATTTTTTTACCAATATTCTCTCCCCAAGTCCCACCACCACTGTTACCATCACCATCACCACCACCTCTCTAATCCCTAACAAATTTCAATTCAAATCCTAAATTTCAAAATCCACAAGTTTGGCTTCTAACACTACTCACTTTTTCCTTTTCTTCTTTTCGCATTTCGTATCTGTACATTTTGGTTTTTGGTGTGTAAGTAGGGTTTTTTTTTTTTTTTTTTTTTTTTTTTTTTTTTTTTTTGTATTGAAGATGGTTGTGCATATGGCACCCTTAGGACTACAAATACAAATTATGAAGTGTATCAACATAAAGGTATTGATGTTTTAAACCCTACAATCCTTTGTATTTTCTATTATAAATACAAATTATGTGTTAGACCTTAAAGGTGTTGATGGCATGTGGAATATCCTTAGGAACAATCACAGATCAATCGACAAGTTGCAAAATTATAGAAATGGATTTTAATTTGCCTAGACATAATTGTTCATACACTAAATATGGCAAAAGATTCACACTTGCTCCAATATCAAATACACAAACAACAAATACACATACGTACAAGTTGAAACCAACTTCCATAATTTTGCAACTTGCCGATCGATCTATGGTTGTTCCTATGGATATTCCACATGCCATCAATTATGAACTTATTATATATGTCTAACACCTACAAATACAAATACAAATTTTCTTGGGTATGTTTTGTACTCATCTTTCATGCAAACAACAAATACACATACGTACGAATAGTCAAATACACATACAAGCCCCATCACACAAGTTCACACCCTCTCTCTTTTTATAGACAGGCCTCGCTGCTAATGAGTGAGTGAGACAACTGAAAAAGTAGAGCAGGAATCCTAAAAAAAGAAAAACTCAAAAAAAAAATATATATATATATATATATAAAGCCATAAAAGGCCTTGTCTACTCCACTCAACTCCTCGATTCTTGTAGTGAATTAAATATATATATATATATATATCTAATTTGTTTTTTACAATTACTCTATTCCCAAGTCCCACCACTAGTGTCACCATTACCATCACTATCACCTTTGTAAACACTAACAAATTTCAATTCAAATCCTCAATCATAGTAAAAGGAATAAGTTATAAAAAATGCTTTGTCCACTCCACTGCACTCCACTCTCCACTTCACTCCTCGATTCTTGTAGTGAATTAAATGTTTTTTTTTATACCAATACTCTCTCCCAAAGTCCCACCACCACCGTCACCATCACCACCACCTCTCTAAACCCTAAAAATTTTCAAAACAAATAATCAATCCTAAATTTCAAAATCTACAAGTTTGGTTTCTAACTCTACTCACTTTTTCCTTGTCCCCTTTTCGCATTTCATATCCGTATATTTTGGTTTTTGGTGTGTAAGTAGGGTTTGTGTGTGTGTGTGTGTGTGTGTGTGTGTGTGTGTGTAGTGAAGATGGTTGTGTAGATGGCACCCAAAGGAATACAAATACAAATTATGAAGTGTATGAACATAAATGTGTTGATGTGTGAAATCCTACAATCCTTTGTATTTTCTATTACGAATACAAATTATGTGTTAGACCTTAAGGGTGTTGATGGCGTATGAAATATCCTTAGGAACAATCACAGATTGATCAGTAAGTTGCAAAATTATGGAAGTGGGTTTTAACTCGCCTAGACCTAATTGTTCATACATTGAATACGGAAAAAAATTCACACTTTCCCCCAAGATCAAGCAAAACTTTCCCTATTTTCGAATTACCAATCACACATGAAATAGTGGGATAACCTAGATCTTTAAACTTAGAAGGTCTATTGTTTTGAATGATTGCACTAACTTGTTCAGTAAAATATGCCTTATGTACATTACGCTTATGCTTAATGGTACACAAATATTTCAAAATTTTAGCATATGATGGAATTTGCTTTATGGCATCCAAAAGAGTAATATTTACTTTAAATTGCTTAAGCACTTCAAGAATTTGAACATTTTGATTCAGTTTTTGAGTGGGAATTAACCTTCAGGGAAAATGAGCAGGGATAGGATACCTCTCAATTTCATTAGATTTAGGCTCAAGGACCTCATCACTACTTTTTACTTTAGAAGATTCATCTTGTTCATTACTTTTAGAAATATTCTTTTCAATGATTTTGCTAATACGAAGAGTAGTTATAGACTTAACATGACTCACTTTATTCTTAGAGGAACTACAATCATCAAGACAAGATTGACATTGGGAGTTTTGTTGTGGTTGAGACGGATGCTTACAATTTTTTATTGTGCTCAAGGATGTGGTTAATTTAGTGAGAGTGCTCCTAATGTCATTTACGGCTTGTAAGTTATAATTATTAATGGTGGATTTAGTTTGCATGAATTGTTGCAAAAGTGTCTTCAAGAATCATCTTTGGAGGGGGGAACAAATTTAGAAGAACCATGTATATGAGGTACAACCACATTATCATTCCTCTAACTAAAATTTGGGTGATTCCTCCACCCTAGATTGCAAGTTTCTGAATAGGGGGAAGGATATGATTTTTTCACCATGTTCATGGCATGTGCTTGATCATGCATTAGCCCCATGAATTGGAAATTTTTTCTTTAAAAACTTAGTTTACATCTCTTGCCAAGTACCAATTAACCTAGGTCTCAAAGAATTAAGCCAAATTTTTGCCTTGTCTTTAAGAGAAAAAGGAAACAATATCAACCTAATGGTCTCTTCATTACATGATTGGTCATGGAAGGTAGCACATACCTCCTCAAATTCCTTAAAGTGTACGGTAAGGATTTTCATAGTCTAAGCCATGAAATTTAGGAAGTAGTGGAATCATACCGGGCTTAAAATTAAAATTATTTGCATTAGTTGGAAAAATGATGCATGATGGTGCACTACTCCCAGTAGATTTCAAATATTCCTTGAGAGTTTGGTGATATGTAAGTCTTCAATATTTAGATTATTTTCATCACTATGATTACTTTGTAATTCCCCCATGATATCAAGTGTGTTTGAATGCGTGGGAGAATCAAATAAATTGCCAAAAAAATTATTAGACTCAATCCTAACCATTCGATTATCACTATCACAACACCAAACATGTGCAATAGTTAAAAGCAAGAAAGAAAGAATTATGCTGAATTAAACACTTTTCTAGTTAGATGATTTAATAATAAGAACTCAAGAATTAATTGTTTAAGGGAGTTTCAGGTATTTGATTGATTTTAGGCAAAACAAAACTAGTGAATTAATTCACAAGGAATACAAAGAATTTAAAGTTATTGGGGTCTATGCTAAATCAAAGAATTATACTGAACTAAACACTTTTCTAGATAAGTAAATCAATCATAATACAGGAATATAAACATTAAAATCATAAAATAATTGTTAAGAATATACCAATAAATAGTTGGGTTTCATCTCTTGCCTTAGCATGGCTTTTAGCAAGCCATTATACCAAATAAAGCTCTAAAAATTGTGAAGAAATTTTAAGAAAATCTAAGTTTGGAGAAATCCTTATGAATTTTCCTTAAAGAGCCTTAAAATAGGCTAAGAAATCCTATTACAAGTTGGATTCCCGTTTGAAGAAAATCCCAGGTTTTTAGGCTTCACTTAACCAAAGTTTTTCGACAATTTAAAGACAGAATTTGGACTTTTGGTAAACTACAAAGTTGTAGCCCTTTAATTTATGTTTCCAACCCAACTTGAATCATCTCAATTGGATATCGGAGTCGAAATTTATTCCCAAAACACTAACGTGTGTGCACTAATCCAAATCCTTTGATTCCTTACTCTAATTGGACTCAAATTTAATTGGGTTTCCCTTCTTTTACTTCATTATGGCCTTTGTACAAATAAAGTCCATTAACCTTCTTTGCACAAATCCGCTCATTTAATTCAATTCTCCTCAAAAAAAAAAAAAAATGCATTAAAATTTATTTAAGCACAAAATTAATTATTCAACTTTATTCCAAAACCTAATATAAAATGTATGAATTAATTCAAAATAAGTATGATAATGTTTTCTAATAATGATATATATATATATATATATATGTGCAAAGTTAAGCTATTATCATGTGTGGGTGAGGTTAAGTCGAATGGGAAAAAAATTGTTTATTTGTTTAAGCTTTTGACTTAGCTAGTGAATCAAGCGAACTCTATAGAGGGGCAATTGGGAACACTCCATTTTGTACATCTTACGACTTAAGCCCTCGTTCTCCTATGACGATACTTATAAATAACATTACTTAGAGGTCTTGCTCAAGTGGATAATAGAGAACTCAAAATGTTTTCAAAAATGTCAAAAATCCTTTGGAACCTTAGTTCTGCATATGTAAGCTAGTAAGCTTGCACATGTAGGTTATATTTTAAATGCATGATGGAATTTTCCATTAGGGGGTCCTTGATAGACCTAGGCTATGGAATATATGAGTGGAGGCCAACTCATTTGGCTGGGCAAATTTGGGTGCCTAACACATTTCTAAACTCATACCCTACCTCCAAACTCAAATGTTGCATAGTAATTGGTTTGGTACCTAGACCTAAACCCGGTGATGACTCCCATTTTCTCCACCGCAACCCACTCGGTTGGTTGTGTAATCCTCAAGCAAACCATTATAGGATGGTACACCCACAAAATCATTAATTTTTTTAGCCCATGTCATGTAATCTTCCGAGGAGCCAAATAATGGGCTTTGAGCGCAATTTGTTTGGCTAAGAAACTGTTTAGGGCTTTTTGGTCTTTTTATAGTATAACAGATATTTTAGCTTATTTTGCATAGGGATGATTGTAGGTCCAAATTCGTAGGGACAACGCTAGGCATAGCTTAGCCTCTACAGTGTCAGAATTGTTTTGCGAAGCCCATTTATAATCTCTCTCCCTATCTTTTTGTTAATAGGACACATATCACCCAATGAGGACATGCCATGTGACAAGTGAAAAGTCCCTAAACATGGTTAAAAGACAATTTGAAATAATATAAAACATAAAAAGTACAGAGAAAAAAAAATCACTTAAAAAGATTTAACTTTATACCCAAATTTTTATCCATAAAATCTTTAAGCACAAACAAAAATTTACGATAGCAAGTTAGCAACCATGAGTTTTGAGTGGAGTTTCTTGGGTGTGGACACTATACCGTGTTAGAATCTCATTACCTCTCCATATGTGCATGTGTTTTATTTTTTTTTATAAATAATAGCATATAAGCACAAGGGTATGGCAATGCAGCCCACTGCGAATTGAATGGGCCGAAATCTGCCCATTCCGTGTCCAACACGTCAACTTGCAAATATCCATAACTCTTGGTTTTGGCCCACCAATAAAAATACATCGTCTTTGACGGCAGAGAAAAGCATTATATAAAGTTGAAAACTGCAGCAAACCATGTGATGTGAATGTGATCCTCGAAATTGTTTCTGGGCTGGTGTTTTAAAGTCATAAACATAATTACACTAATAAATAAATCAATAAAAAGGGTTCAGCGGCCACCGCCTCTTCTCCTATTCCTAGTTCTTATAAGCCCCCTATAACCCAACAACGTTTTGCACTTCGATGATGACAACGTAAATTCCACCTCCAACAATCCACGTCACACCTTGGGTTCTCAGGTTCCTTTTCTTTCTTTCTTCTACTTTTCTGTTTTCCTCACTTAGAAAATCCAGGATAAAAACAAATATGCCCATATTGATTCCTTTGTTTTTTGCTGTATTGTTTCACAAGAATTCAATAAATCAAGCTAAACTAAGCCACATGGTTTTATTGGCTTTAGTTGAGTGAAGTTTTTTTGGGGTCTTAATTATTAATGTGAGTTTAGAGATTTAAATGGAATTTTGGGTTTCTTTTTTTTTTTTCTTTGTTTTTGTAATTTGCCTGTAATTTTGGTTTTTGAATTATGGGTTCTTGCTTGCTTCGGTAATTGATTGATGGGTAATTTTTGTTTTTTGGAATTTGTTGTTATAGAGTGAGAGCCAATGGGGAGTGCATCATCTGTGTTGACTCAATATGATATCGAGGAAGTGCAAGAACACTGCAGTAATCTATGTGGGTTATCTTTCCGCTCGTGCATAAGTTCTGTATTTCTTTTATATTGTTGTTTTTAGTTCTCAATTTGATGTGTTTGGTGTGTAAAAATTTTAGTTTCCCAGCAAGAAATAGTATCATTATATCAAAGATTTTGCCAACTTGATCGGAATGCGAAGGGCTTTATCTCCGCTGATGAGTTCTTATCAGTCCCTGAGTTTGCAATGAATCCGCTTTCTCAGGTAGTCCATTTGGATCTTTAAGAGTAATTGATGGAGAATTTGTATTTAGTGCTTGTGATGTTTGTAGTGTTTTTTTGGTGAAGCATGGTAATTTCACAGCTTTGCTTTGTGGTAATTTGCATTGCAGAGGCTACTTAAGATGGTGGATGGTTTGAATTTTAAGGACTTTGTGGCTTTCTTGTCTGCATTTAGTGGTAAAGCTACTACACAGCAAAAAATTGAGTGTAAGTATGGTTGCTTAGCAATTTAACAGGATTATTTATGCTTCTGATTCAATTTCATAATAAAAGTTGGATGAACCATAAGGATTGTAGCAATTGCATGATAATCAATTATTTAGGGATAATGTGTACATTTACTTAAATGCATTACATATGTTATTCCTTTTGGTTTGCAACTGAAAAATGAAATTTGAGAATTTGGCATTGGAGACAATTTGGAAACTTGTTATCTATCACTCAACATGTAAAGAAGGCTATGAGTGGAAAGCATTTTATCTTAGTTAAGAATAGTGATAGACTTGGAACAAATCCAAAAATTAAAAGAGAGGCATAAGCTTTTAGTGTAAAATTGTTTAGACCTTCGATGTTGTAAAGAATTTTGTTAGTCATTGAATAAAAAAAATAATGTTGTAAACAATTGGATGACACTCTGAACAGTTTGTGAAATGTCTACTTATATGCAATAGTTCTGGTGATGTGTGCATCTTTAATAATAAAGTTACAAACAGGATTTAAAAAAAAAAAAAAAAGCTAAATAGATTGAATAAAATTAATACATAGGACATGTTATTTAACAAACAACTTTTTCCTTTTTTTTTTTTTTGTGTGTGTGTGTTGGGGGGGGGGGGGGGGCGCTGTTTCTGTTGAATGTTATTACTCTTATAATTTTGCTTATCTTTCTTATCGTAAATCATTTTGGTACTGTCTTAACTTCAATGCTGCATAACTATTATGCTTTTTAATATAGCTTACTAAGAAATGTTTAAGGAAGTGAAAATTTTGGGTTTTATATTGATATTGCTGTTTGTCTCTTTGTCCAGTTATTTTCAAAGTATATGATTCAGACAATAATGGGAAGGTGTCTTTCAATGACATATTAGAAGTGCTTCGGGATTTGTCTGGTTCATTCATGTCTGATGAGCAAAGAGAGGTATTAACGAGGATCTGGCATTCTACCTTTTTGTTCAATCATTTAGTCATGCCATCAAAGCTAAAGGTTGATGATTTTGAAGAGGAACATGAAAGAAATGAAGTTATTCATAGTGCATAACCGTGAATCATTTAGTGAAGTCATTAATGCAATGACATCATAATTGAGTAAAAAATGACTGCTAGGAAGGTGTTAAAATCTTTTTGTCAAGGGATGAAGTGAACAAGTTTGGTGTCTTTTTAGTGGAGGAAAATATTCTCGAAAAATGTTGAGGTTGTCTTATAAAATTTCTTGGCTATTTCGCATGTTCTTACCCTACAGTAATTACTGTAGGGGTGGTGGTTTCATTTAGCCTTTTTTTTTCCTCATTTGGATTTATTCTGTGGATTTACTCATTTATAATATACGACGTTATGGAGGAACAGATGAATAGCTTCTAGAAACTAGGAATGTTTTCATCTGAATATGTTGAACACCTTTATTGAGTATGCATTTTGCACTGGGTTATTGAGGAAGCTTGTGTTGGACATTTGCAACACAGGTAGCTGACATATTTTATGTCCTAAATACTCTTTTGTTGCTTTCAAATAAAAGCCAAAATGTGAGCATATTTTTCCATGCATGGTTATTAGTCAGATAGCCTATAATAGTAGCAATTTTTATATGGGAAAAACTTAGGTATAGTTCCTTAGGTTTTGTATGCTAGGTTTTCCAGGTAAATTCTAACACATGCTTGTATTGACCAATAAATCACAAACAATGTTATCTTTTTCAAGGACAATTAAATTCAATGCACCTATTTTTTGAATTTAATTGGGGAACCTAAAGAGTACTACACCTAAGGAACTATGCCGAAGTGTTACCCTTTTTATATTTTCATTAAACAGAGGAATGGCCTGGACATAAGTGAAACAGGGGAATGGCATGGATAAAAGTAAAGTATGTTATATTGGGAAAGACAGAGAAAAAGGGAGGTTCATGCAATGGATTAATGTGATTGTCATTTGGAGTAGCTACAAAGGTCAAGATGTAATAATTCCAATTGAGAATGTTAATGAATGGGGAACCTCTAGTACATATGGCTTAATGTGATGTCAATTACTTAGAATTTCTAAATATGGCTGACATCTTCTGGGCACTTGCGAATTTTGATACCAAATCTATGACTTGTGAAACTGTTCCACTTCTTCCTGCTTTGAAATGGGTATAACTATTTCTCCCTTGAGGTTAAAATTCACATTCTAAATTAATTATTTGATTGGTAAAATTGGGTGGTTCCTTATCATTTCAGCCTATGATTTTAAGTTTCTGCTAGATGATTTTTTGGTAATAAGATACATGTCCTAAAATTGAATGAGATATTCTTCATTCCCCGCCCCCCCCCCAAAAAAAAAGACACAGAAAATCCCAACGTTTAGTTCTCTTTTTTTATTTTTCCCCTTTCTTTTAGTCATCACTTGTATAGTTTGCAATAGCATGGCTTGATTATCTGTTTTCAAATCTAAAAGATTACTATTTGGTTCAAGTTTTAACTTAAGCATATCAATGGCTTGCACCCTTTGTTCTTTGGTTTGCAGAAAGTCTTGAGACAAGTTTTGCAAGAAGCAGGTTACTCAAAGGAGTCTTATTTGATGTTGGATGACTTCATTAAGGTAATTTACGTTTTCTTACATAATTCTAGTAACAGTTAAATTCTTTGTAACACAGGAAAGAAGAAAATTGAGGAAAACAAATACACTTGAGTGATTTGATTACATCTGCCTTAGCACTTTCTGAGGCTACAGGCGAGGGTTTAAATTATATAACTTTTTTTGGGTGAAGTTGGAGGGAAAAAAGAAAAAGATTGTTGGAGGAATGGATGTGTACATTAATGGAATTTGATCATCCTGCAATATACTTAAAAGAGGACAGCAATTCTTAAGCGTATTGAGACATCATTGAGTACTTAAAGGGCTATTTTTGCCAGAAAAATATTCCATCGAGAATCTTCTTAATGTTCATCTGAGTCAATAATCATTGTTATAGCTTTAGAACTTGGAAGGATAGTGAAATGTATCTGCATTGTCTAGTTGCATCAGATGTACATTGATGGCATTCTCTTTATAACCCAAAGTGATTTTCAATGTGTTAATCCTAGATAACCATTAAATGACCATTGGCATTAGGATTTTATTCATATTCTTCTGCTAACAGATATTTTACAATGTCTCAAATATTCAATGCATCTTACACTTACAGTAAGCATCCTTGAAACTCCATATGATACCTTTGCTCCATTTCCAACAAATGTTATGGACAAGTCTGAGCAATAATAACAATAAACTTCTTTTTCTCTTAAAATGCTGTTTAGAATTTATGACTGGCCCTAATTTCATTGGATATGAAATGTGTAGTTACTGTAGTATCAACCCCAAAAGATGTTGATCAGTCTTAGGAAATTGTTCTTGTTGCCCATCTAGCTTCAGAAGGAGAATCAACAGTTCACAGTTACCGTTACCAACACAAACATGCAGAGAAATTTTTCTTTTTCATCCTTCTAAACATTGTAAGAGAAATTTTGTGTTAGTAAATTTTTCACAAAATTTACTAACACAAGGCCTGATCTCCAAAATAGACTAAAAAATTGTTGAATTGATGCTAGATTGTCCCCTGCTATTATATTACTTTTACCTTAAATCTATTTAGTGACCTAAAGCATCCTATTACGTAATTCCCTGCCACAACTAGTGAATAGTTTTTAGAAAAGGGGAAAAAAACCTTTAGAAGTTGCAGCTCCACTTCTCATTTACAATGAACAATGGAAACCTGAAGGAAAATAAATAAAATAAAAATTAGTTATGTTTAATAAATCTTCCTCTGCTGCAGTCCACACCCATATTGTCAAGCTTTAGAGGGCCATAGGCAATCTGGAAAGTAAACTAAACAATTATGATTTCCTTGGCCACCCCTCAGAGGACCTCACATATATGGGGCCAGCACTGAATAGTGGACCCTAATTAAGATTTCCTCATTCATACTCACCATCTACTTTTTTAGCTCTTTCTTTCTTTCTTGTACTATTCATTTTACATTTGATGGGGAATAAGTCTTGAACTCTTTGTTTGGCACCAATCTTGGTCACCACATCTTGCTTGCTAATCAATAAACGCTTTTTAAAGCATGTTAATTTTTTAATGTCTCAGTTTGTTTGATGGGTTCTTTATCTTTAATCATGGAGGATTGTATAGTAGAGGACACAGTCGTTAGTGCAATAATTTTTTCTATTGTGAGTTCCTCTGCTTTGTTTCCTGTGTCTTTAGGCTCTTTTGTGAATAAGTTTCATTATCGAATGAAAAAGAGATAAGATTGAGATTAGATGATGTAAAGGGATGGGACATTCTGTAATTTCTGATAGATGGAATGAGTTCATTTATCTTTAGTTTAGATTCGGTATGTGCTGTCACATGATTTTCTCAACTGCTCACTCTATTGTCTTTTTAAGAAATCAGTGACTTAGATAGATGCAGAGGTGGGATCACAATTAGGTTAGTTTTAGATGCAAAAACCCTTTTTCTCATCTTCTACTTCTCATTCGTAAGTTGGCTCATCTGCATTTGCTTTGAAGCTCAATGGGGACACTGGCTTGCTGACAAAAAGCTTTTTCTTGTGTTAAAATCTGTTTGGCAAAAGTGCCATTGCAAGATGAATATACCATGAACATTTGATATGGATTTGCATGATTATGCTTGATTATACCATGAACATTTGATATGGATTTGCATGATTATGCTTGATTATTGAGTCTGCGTGAAATAGTTTTGGCCATGTGTACCATCATTGCTTCATATCTGTTGCAGGTTCTTGGCAGGTCGGGACTAAAAATGGAGGTTGAAGTTCCAGTTGACTAATTTATGCTCTCCCGTGTGATTTCTTTGCTACAATTCAAGATGAAAATCTGGAGTGGATACTCATCTGCATCCCTTTAGAATGTTCATGACAAGTTGGAACCACATGCCTGTATTAAGATAGCCCTTTTTTTTTTTCAAAAAAGAAAATAATAAAAATAAGCAACCAGTGTATTTTAGTTTATTACAATAAGATTTCAAATGGTTGATCAATATTTTGTCATTGATTTTTTTTTTTTTTTTTTTTTGGGGTGCTAAATTTACCATGATATTTCTCTGAGATATGTGATTGTTCATTGATAGGATTGCCGAGTTTTCTCCCCAGGAAGAATTTGGGTTTGAATTCCCACCCTCACTTATTTTAAGGGGAAAAGAAATGATATTGTTGATGTAAAAGATACTGTTCAATTTCATAGCCCTTGGACCTATTTGTCAGACTTAGAAATTTTATCAATTTGGCTTTGGCTTTCTCTTGATTGAAAGCAATCTTTGATTCACCAAATTCTGTTGGACGGTTGAGATGGTACCTGCAATGCCAGAAATATGCAAGAAATTGGAATGTAAGAAAATAAGAAAACTGTTCCCCCCCCCCCCCCCTAAAAACAAGTTTTTGAAAAAAAAAAAAAAATACCAAAGACGACCTAAATGTTTTTCTGGTGTTGTTCTATCGGTTCTGCTTCATTTCACTGGGATAAATTGAAACATGAAAAGTTAAGGCCTTAGAGCACTTACAACAGTCTGTGAATAATAGACTAGGGACAGAATTTTGCACATCCAATGTAAAATGTGTAAATACAGAAAAGTTATAGTACCATGTAAATATACATGGTTATTGTAATTGTCTAAATGAGTATTTTTTTTCTCTCTTTCTCCCTCTCTCTCTATAAGAGATTGGAACACCAAACTCACCCTCTCTCTCAATTCAAAATCTCTTTGGCTAGACCAAGCTTAGCTACAGCTACAACCAATGAAATGAGAGTTGGGTTTGGCTTTTGTTGAAATTTAAAACCAGGCTATAAAAAAAGGGCTCGCTGTTGTAATCGACGAGTGCGAACTACGAAGCAAGGTTGTGTGTGCAAGCATAATAACATTCTTTATTTCATCACTACTAGCTGTTGATGCTCATTTTGGAAGCCCAGTAGTAGGAAGAAGCCCAACAATAAGGGCTGAGAAGAGTTAGTGGAATGATAGAACAACCATTAAGCCTGAATGGCAAGAATAATGGATCATAGACTTATAGAGTAAATAAATGAGCCTTGAGGAAAGCAAATGGGCCTAAAGGAGCCCAGAACGAGAAGTAGTAAACTCACGGGCATTATGTGATGTAGAAAAGTAAGAATGGGTCACAGCAAGCTCGAAGTATTGAAGTAAGAAAGTAAGGGGTTGATGGAAAGCCCATGAGTCCTAAGGATGAAGGATAAGGTAATTGGGCCAAGGAAGCCCAAAATAGTTAGTAAAAGCCTATGGAAATGCAGAATTAGAAAATGAGCTAAGGATGCTCAAGGAAAGCAAATGGGCCAAAGATGCCCAAAGAGGAAAGAAATGGGACAAAGGAGCTCACAAGCAATGCAATGGGTCAAGAAAGCTCAAAGTAGCATGAGTATAAATCCAATAACCATACTGGGTCATTATCGCCAATTGAGAGAGGAATACGCAGCAGGCCTAAAAGAGGCCCAGCAAGTTAGGGTCAAATAACACCACAGCAGGAATAGCAGAGTAGTATGGCAGGAATGGTAGCAAGGCTATGGAAGGAGTAAAAAAGTAGGCTGAAGAAAGAAAAGCACACAATCAAACAAGGCCTAGCCCTTGAGAAAAGCAAGCCGTAAGGAATGAAAAATCAGAAAACAGTCCACGCCATAAAAGGTCAAGGATGAGCGGCAGAATGCACAAACAAGCCTCTAGACCATGGCAAACGCATGAGCAGCGGATAAACTTTGGACGTACGCAAAACTAGAGCACGTGCAAGGCCCAAACACCACCAGCCTGTACCCAGTGAATATAGGAGTGGTGGGTCATGGGTCAGAGGTAAGAGGGGGTATGGTTTGGCGGTGGGGAGAAGGGAAAGCCTATTTTAGGGTTCCTGCTTAGATTCTTTTGGGGGTAATGTCCTGCCGGGATAACTTACCACCCAAAAGAAGTAAGGATGAGTTGGAACCACAAGGTGCATGCCATGAGGGATGGAGAGAGAACACCCACGCCATGGTGGGTAAGAATGCCACGGTGAGCAAGCAAACAAAATAATCTTCTTTGTTTGGTGATGGGGAGTGGCGCAGCCAGCACAAGTAAGTGGTGGTGGCTAAGCAGCTGACAAACTAATGGTGGATGGCAAGGACACCCAGACCAGAAAAAAGTAGTTAAAGGCTAAAATGGTAAAAGCCAGTCATGGCAGGTAGTATATAAAGGACCCTTGCCGTGCACAGTATCATCATTACGACAATAGTAACCACTAGGAGAGAATCACAACATCACTACATGGGTAAGCACTGAGAAAAGAAAAGAAGAGAGAAAGAATCAAAAATAACAAAAACAGAGAAGAAAGAGAGAATCAGGAAGAAAAAATAGAGAGTGTAGAATGGCAAGCATGCACCAATAGGCTAATCTCTTCTCTCCCTCTAAAAGCTTATCCTCTGTTAAGGGTAAAAGATTTACTTGGGCACAAGCCATTCAGGCCTATTCCCTCAAAGTGGATAATTTCTACAGCAGACGAGGTTATCCACATTGAGGGAGTGGTCCCTTCCTTGTCCTTAGTCCTGTAACGCAATTGAATACGGCAGACTAACATTTTCCTTTTGATTTCGCCGTTTATCATGATTATTTCCTTTCTCGCCTTTGTAATCTCACTTATAATGTGTCTTTTATACTGTTCTTTTTCCTACTTTGCTTAAGGATTCCTCATTTACTCTGTTTAACGGGAAGCATATTGCCTTTATTGTCATATTGTATGTGTCTATCGTAACCCTCTTGTAACAGCTTCGCCTACCATGGATCTGTGACTGAAGTTTCGGCAAATAGGGCATAGCTTGTGCACAGGCCAGACCAAGTGAATTGCAATTGGGCCAGTTCCAACTCTCTTATCCAGAACACTTGGGCCTCAGTATAGCAGGAGGCAGTCCAGCCCAAAATCACAAAAAGGTGCACCACATTGGTCAAGTATAGCATAGAGATCTCCAGATTCCCAAATTTTTTTTAAGCATTTTCATAAATTCAATAAACATAGTCATAGATCAACTCCATTCACAGTTTGTGAATTTTGATTTGACGGAATAGCGCCTTTGTGAGCACAAATTAAACATATGGTGGTCTAAGGTGAGCTTGGAGCCTTCACCGCTTGCCAAGGTTCACTAGATGAGCTAATGGGTTTGGGTTAGAGAGGCCTAGGTTCGTGCGGTTTGGGTTAGGGAGGTATGAGGTTTGCCTTCTTTGTGGTTTTTGTTTTTAATTTCAGAGTTTGGCCTGTTGTTTAAGCTACAGTTTGTGTTTTAAGTTTAGGTTTGAAACGACGTAGTTTTGATTATGCCAGCTATTCACTTAGTCATCATTGAAACAACATAGTTTTGAGGTTGATTTGGTAAAAATAAAACACATCAACATAATGATGTGTCACTTAACAGCAAAAACTAACAGTAGGGGGTGAATTGCTAACGAAACCAAACTTTAGGATGTAAAATCAAGTTTCTGAAACTTTAAAGTGTAAAATCCAATCAACTCCAAACTTCAGGGGTGTAATTTGCAATTTACCCTATTTTTTTTTTCTTTCTATTTTCTCTTTGTTTGGTTTGTGGGTTTGGGGATTTTGATTTGGCTTGTTGTTAAGATCTGATGTTGCTTTCTTGTGCTTGGTTTGAATTTTGATTTCAAATGTATTTGGGATCTATGAATCTTAAGGAAAATCTGAATGGGGTTTCGAGTATGTGGATTTGGGTTTTTTAAAAAAAAAAAAAAAATTTGTGCTACTATGGGTGTGAGTTATGATTTGGGTGGATGTAGTGGAGGTGGTGGTGGTTGCTGTGGCAAAGAATAAGATATGCTAGATGTGATGGTAGTTGAGAGAAGGAGAGAGTCTTGGTTTGGGTGGTTGTAGTGGTGGTACTTTCAGACCTTTCTCTGGCTCTCTTTTCTCATTTCCTCTCTTACCTATGGCGGCTAACCATTTCCTCTCTCTTCTCTCTTTTCTCTTCTTTATTTCAAACCTTTTTGGCTCTCTCTTCTCTTTCTCTCTCTCACCCACAACGGCTGAAACAACCTCTCTCAAGCTTTTGGTGTTCCTTAGCCATGGAAGAGAAGGTTTGTAATTTTTTTTTTCCTGGGTGTGGGTTTGGGTTTGTGTTGGAAACGTCTAAGGTACATTTGGCAGAGACCCATGAGCTCTACCACCACCATAGGCGACGAATCTTGCCTGCAGCGCCACCACTAGTGGCCGCCAATCTTTCTCTTCTATCTCTATTATATTTTCTTTTATTTATTTATTTTTCTTTTAGTTTGGCTCTTTGTTGGTTTGGATCTTGGTAGATTTAGGGATTGGATTTTCTTATGGTGAAGGACTTGGTGATTTTTCATTTGGGTTTGCAAGGTGACGTTTTAGGTATAGTTAGTTTCAAATCTGTGGTTATTTTTTGATTTGGGTTTGTCTCAAAATGGGTTTAATAAGATGTTTTTGTTGGAGTATGCTTTGTAATCTGGGATGTACAACTCATATTTCTCTGTTTTTCTTTTTCTTTTTTCTTTTTTTTGGATTTCTGCATTGGTTTCATTTGGTTTGTGCATTGATGGGTTCATTTGGTTTTGTACAAGAGAAGAATTTTTTGTTTTGGTTGTCTTGAATCTGTGTGAATAATTAAGATAAGAAAAAAGAGAAAAGAGGGACTATTGAGTCTGAGTCTCTAACGAGAGAAAGAGAGGAGGGGGAAGAGAGTGTTCAAAATGACTAACGGTGTAAGTTGGATTTAGGGATCAAATTGACCAGTTTTAAAATCTCTTGGACCTGCTTAACATTAGCCTAAACCTCAAGGTAATTTATTGGAATTTACCTTATTATTAAAGACACGGTGTGTCTTATAACCATACTATTTAGATTATCAAAAAAAAAAAAAAAAATCTCACACCATTTAGTGTTTAATGAGTATCCTTATTAACCCAAAAGAAAAGAAGATTAAAAAAATTTGATTGTAAAAATATTAGTCGAAATTAATAAGAAAGTAAAAAAGCAATTAAGTAGAAAACTAATCGGTGACTTAGCCTGATGATAAAAAAAAACAATCATCATGGTGTGAACCCAGTAGATTTGAATTATTATCATATGAGTAGTGCTGCCAGTACTACAAGATGTGTCACTAATCATAAACGGAAAATTCAAATATTCAGTTATGAGGTAGTTGAAGTTCATTAATTACATTAACTACCACATCACTTTGTAAACTTTATATGGTAAAACTTGTATACCTTTGTATTTTCCCTATCGTATTAAATGTAATTGGGTTTCTTTTGGGCCAAATATTCATTTTTTGCAATAGATATTACTGAAAAGCTTATGCTCAAAGTTATTTAGTTATGAAGCCCATTTTAAAACTCGGACCCGTTTGGTAATAGATATCTAGTAACGTTATTTAAGTGTTGTGAAAATACGTGTGGGGTTAAAAAGTGTTGTAGAAATAGGGAAATGATCACCTCCAGTTTCAAAACCTCCATTTTCCTCCCATTTTAAAGTAGATGAGTAACATGTGTAAAAACAATAATCCAACGGTTAGGAACTTAACAATTTGTGTTTTCAAAAATAGAAGCAAAAGCAAACCTTTTTTGAGATAAAAGTGCAGGAAAGAAGCATGGGTTCTTTGGAATCGGAGCAACATAGTCAACGGCAGTCTTTAATAGTGTTTGGGTCGACAGCAAAACTTTAGGCCGCATGTGGAGGCACGTGAGGTTGAAGATGGATGCCGGCTTCTTGGGTTTTACACATAAGAGTCCAAAGAAGAGATCCGTGGCGTTGGTTTCGTGAACCCCTAGTCTACGAGGAATCTATGATATCGCGTGGGTCGACAGCTATTGCATGTGGCGGTGCGTGTCTCCAAAAATGGAGATTGAACTCTTGGGTTTTGCAAATTAAAGGCCAAAGAAGAGATTTACAGCGTCGGTTTTGCAAAAGGATGGAGAAAAACTAACAGATCTCAAGGGAGGCTCGAACTAATGGTGTGACGGCTTTGGCTTTTGATAGCAGCAATGCAATGGCAGAGAGGCCTTGTGGAGGTGGTGAAGGTAGCGGTAGTCTTGAGTTGAACGGTGGTATGTTTGGTAGATTAGTTTGGCTCCAAAGTCGGTGAAAAGAGAGTTAAGAGAAAGATGAGAAACTATTGGGTTTTTCTTTTCCAAACCCTTGGATCATTTTACATACACGTGTCACTCATGTATTTTAAAATGGGAGAAAACTAAAGGTATTAAAACTAGAGGTGATCCTTTCCCATAGAAATATGTGTTGTAGTATTTAAACACTGAAAACTATTGTTTAAATAGTAGTACCAAAAGGGCCAAGTTTGATAAACTTAAGTTCCACGTAGGAAATTTTAATTTAGGAAGCCACATCAGCAATTAGTTCACGTTGAGCACTCACAGCAGTGGTGCTATACATGTATAATGCTAAAATTTAGCTCCACAAATACAAAAAGGTTGTTGCAGCAGTGGAGCTAAATCTAAAAATTTTAGCTCCATTGCTACAGTGCACATCTATAAATAGATGTGCACTGTTCATGAGAGCAAAAAAAAAAAAAAATTATTATTTTATTCTTCCCGCCCATTAAAAAATTATTTCTTTCTCTCTCTCACTCCATGCCTCTCTCTCTCTCCCAAATCACTCAGCCTCCTCTCCCAAATCACAATCACTCAGCTCTCACTCCATGCCTCTCTTTCTCTCCCAAATCACTTAGCCTCCTCTCCCAAATCACTCAAGCTCTCATCCTCTCTCAGTCACTTCCAACCCAGCTGTCCCTCTCACTCTCCCAAAACTCTCTCAAGCTCTCATACTCTCTCAATCACTCCCGACCCAGCCGTCCCAAGGCCCCAAATCACTCACCGTCACTCCTCTCTCACCGTCACGCTCTCAATCTCCCTCATTCAACGCCGCCGGCCCGACCTAGCCGTCCCAAGCCACCGATAAACTCACCATCACTTTCCTCTCTCACCATCACTCTCCTCTCTCACCGTCACTCTCTCAAGCTCCCTCATTCACCACCGCCGGCCCGATAGCCTCAGACCCACGCCGCCGATCGCCTCAAACCCACGCCAAGAATCCACTTTCGATCGTCGCCCATCTCTTTATTCTCTTTGCTGTGATTGAGGTTTATTATTATTATTATTATTATTTTTTTTTTTATGTATTTTCATATGGGTTTGGTGGCTGTGGTGGTGGTGGTTGATTTTGGCTATGGTAGTGGTGGTGGATGATTTTGACAGTGGGTTTGTGGATTTTGGTTGTGGTGGTGGTGGATGATTTTGGCTTTGGCAGTGGGCTATGAGTTTTGTGGTTTATGGTTATGGTTGTGGTTGTGGTTGTCATGGCTGGTGGTTTGTGGTGACCGGTGATGATGGGGTTGTGATTGTGATTGTGGTTGTGGTTTTGTTTTTTGTTTTTTTTTTAGTTTTTTAGTTTTTTTTTTTCTATGTTGTGTTGTGATTGCCAAAGTAAAGTGGTGGTTGTGGCCGGTGGTGGTGGTGGTGGTGGTTGTGGCTGTGGCTGTGGCTGTGGCTGTGGTTGATGGCAGAGGTGGTTGTGGGTGGTGCTGTGATGTTTTTTGAGTAGGAGATATATTATTTTATTGTAAAAGATATATTATTTTATTGTGATGTTTATATTATTTTATTGTGTTGAAAGCTAAAATAGATCCACTACTGCAGCACGTGTGTAGGTAAAATAGATAAAGTGACTTTTTGTGTAGCTAAATAGCTAAAATTTTAGATTCACTACTATGAATGCTCTCTTAACGCCCATTTGCTTAAAAATAGATTTTCAAAAGAAGCTATATAATTAAATAACTTTGAATAGAGGCTTTTTAGTAATTTTTTTTTTTTGCAAAAACTGAATATTTGGCAAAACATTCCATGTAATTGATACAAAATTCTAAATTGTATTTTTGTCCACCATTATGCGGCTTAAATTATATTTTTTAAAATATATTTGTAGGTTTGTTTAAAAAAAAAAAACTTAAATTGTACTCTTTGGACGTATGTCCAAAAAAAAAAAAAAAAAAAAAAATTTGTAGTTTGGTCCATAGCCTAAATTGTGGAGTGACTGGAGTCCCTTTCCTTAAAAAAAAATTTAATAAAAAATAAAAAACAAAATTGTAGAGTTCATTTCGCAAAGGGAAAGTATCGTCTTTCCATTTTCGCCACAAACACAGGCACATATCAGAATTCAAAAACCCAAATCTAAAAAAATCTGCAATCGATCAGACTCGTATCGTAATGTCTGAATGTGTGGAAAAGACAAATAATGTGTAGAGTCCACTGCGGTAGTTTCTGGGATTCTCATAGTTAAATATATGAAATTTGTAGAAGAAGGAAGCTTATTTAAATTTGCGAAAACTAGGTAAGATTACATTCTTTGACCACCAGCCTCTGCAAAGTATATTTTCATAATGTCATGTGCTACTTTCTAGAATAGTCTTTTACTGAATATCACCAACAGGGATTGCCATGAAGTTTAGTGATTTAACTTAAAAGGGAAATGCTGTTTCTCCAAAAAAAAAAAAAACTTAAGAAGGGAAATGCTTATTTACTTGCCCTAGTCAGTAGATGCAACCAGAAATTTTTTATAGAGTGATCATTAAAAAAACTTAAATTATACAAAATTTAATAAAAAGAAAATTTTAATATATAGACATCACCCAAAAAAATCAAATATATAAAATTTTACAATTTCTCTCTACAAATAAAATTTAAAAGCAAAAAATTAAGTGAGAACTGAGAATATTGAGATGAGAATAACCAAATGAGAAAAAATTTGAAATGATGATATAGGAGAGAAAAATAAAGAGTGTATAGAATAATAAATGATACATGTTGTGATTGTGAGCCAAGCTGCTGAGAAGCAAAGCTCCTAGTGATTAGTGTTACCGAGTAGAAATCACGACCACAATCTATTAAACAAGCTTCACAGATTGAAGAATATGAATTATTTTGTCTTTTTAGTTGATGTGAAGCCTAATCGATTGATTTGACGAATTTGTTCAAGATAAGAAATTGAGAGATAAAAAAAATCTATCTTTTACCTAAAAAAAAGAAAAAGAAATTGACAGATACGATAGATAAAGAAATCAAGCCAATTGAGAAAAATAATTTATGGGGACTTACAACTTCTCTATGACGAAAGCTGTTTTTTTTTTGGTAAAAGATAAACATATATATTAAGCTTAACAAAGGAAATACAGCATGTCTAGCCGACTTGTAATATGTTGTGTTGTAGACAGTGAACTGGAAATCTTGTAGTTCTAACTTGGGCTTGGCAGACCGAGATACTGAACCCTTCTTCGCAGGCGTAGGAAGGTTCATCACCTTCACTTTCTTCTCCCAACCTGTAGAGTACTCACCCGCATACAAATACCACCCTTTCTCCTTTACCTGCCACTCAAATATAGCAAACCGACTCTGCTTCCTAGCATACACCACCACAGACTTAGTGAGAAGAAGTAATTGAGGGTTAGCAAAAATAATGACATGAAGACCATCAGGAGGAATGAGAGAAAGCCCACGGCTACCTAACAACTCCTTCTCAAATGAAGTCATCACAGCTTGCCAATACCCATGCATCGCAGCTGTGCAAAGACCTTCTCTTTGAGAACCCGGAATAGTGATTGTTGTGAAACGCTTGCTCCAAAACTCAAAAGCACTAGGCTGTAGGAATTCCAGCCCTCTTTTCTCTCATTTTTCACCCTCCAAAACCCATAGGCGAGTCTCCAAAGTTCTTCTTAGAGCTAAGGTAGTGTAGCTACTACTCTAGCTCCATCTCCCTTTAATTTTTATATTGTAAATACTCTCTAAATCTATAAATTTCTTCATTTTTCTTATGAGTCTGAATTTGGTAAGGATGGGGTGTAAAAGCCATGTTTTATACTATCTAATAAGTGATTGTCACATCAGTATTTTACTTAAATTCAATACATCTTAATACATCTAATAGCATCTCAATAAACTCCCAATTTGGTTAGATTTATGTATGAGTATTATAATTGATTGTGTGTGATTGTGCTTATTCTTAAATATGTGATAAGATGATGTGACATGTTAGGATTGGAGGGGTAAAATATAAGTTTTACACCATATCTTTGTAGAATTTAATCTTTTTTCTTATACCCTTTTACTTTATATTCATTTAAATTGTTTTTTACATTTATGCTCTTTACATTTAAGTCATTTAAATCTTGCTTTTTATATTTATGTCATTTACATTTATGTTCTTTAAATTTATGTAATTTAAATTCTTGCTCTTTACATTATGTCATTTACTTTTATACTCTTTACATTATATCATTTATTTTTCAAACTTTTTACATTTATGTCAATTAATCTATGCACTTTAAATTTATTTCATTTAAATTATTTCATTTTTTCTCCTTTTTTATAGTTTTTTTTTTTTTTTTTCTTTTTGAGAATCCAATCCCGGAGGCCTATTTTATTGAATGAAATTGAAAAAAAATTACACTGCATCACACGAAACAAAGGAAGCTATATCTTTAGGAACATATTCCTTTTTTCTAGTTGTGTTTTCCTTTATACTTGACATGGGTATATGCTATGTGTGAATGTATTCACCTTCTTTTGCACATAGACTTACTAAATCTAATGGATTTAGAGGAAAAATCAACCTCACACCTTGGTAAATCTTCATATCCTAAACTAATATGGTGAGTGGAGATTAGTCCTTGCGCACCACCATTTTGGTTCGACTATGATTTTAAAGATTTAGCTAAGGTAGGTCTTCTTAGACTAATCTTTAACACCAAAATCAATATAGTGAGTGGAGGTCTATCCTTATGCACCACCATATTTGATTTTCCATGGGTGTAAAGGTTTATTCAAGGGGGTTTAGCTTACCTCCAATACTTTTTTAATTGAAATCTCATTTTGTTTTAATAAAAACTGCCACATCATCCACTAACTAAATAAAAAGGTAAAGATTAAAACTCACTACCACTTACTATTGTATATTTAAAATAGAAAGACATATCTAGTTAAAAAAAGTATTGGAGATGAGCCAAACTCTATTCAAGGAAGATTTCATTTACTTTATATCTTTAAATTCATATATTGCTTTTAAATTCCACATATATATATATGTGTGTGTGTGTGTGTGTGTATTTACATTCCTTTATTGCTTTATGTCTTTACATTAAGCCCTATTTATTTTCCTTGTTTCCTTCTCACCCTAAATCACCAGACAATGAGAAGTTTGATTCAAGCAAACCTCTTAAAAAATGTGTTGTTAGAATGTTAAAAAAATACTCCAATAACCATCCCTTTTCAATAAGTCTTTAAAAGATGCAAAAATTTTAAGTTCACCCTTGAATAAAAGCCTTCCAATGGAGCATTTTTAAAGCTTCAATAAGTGCCATTTTCAAATTAAATCTTCGTAAGTCAAAATAAAACTCTCTTCTATAAAAAATAAACAGAAACCACGGATTTTTACTTCCAAAAGGACCAAAACCATCTTTTCTTTTCTTTTCTTTTCTTTTTTTTCTAAAACATGGAAATGATTTTCTTAAAACAAATCCCTTTTCTTGAATAGTTTTTGATGGTGTGAGAAATCAGTTGGTTGAACACTTCCGCTTCGGTGGACTACGGCGGTAGCGAAGACCTGAAAAGAAGAAACAATCAAGGGGTGACCGGGGTGGACCAGCCAAATACCCTCTGATGATAAAGTTAGTTTTCTAACAAGGAAATGTAGTTCCAACTTTTCGGGAGTAAAATCTCAGAATCTCATACATTTGCCTGATTCAGACCGGTCCTTATATAGGGAACCTTGGGGCAGTTACTTCGTTTAGTAACCTCCCCAAGATTTATGGAAGTCCGAATTTACGGAGATAACTTCCCCAACGGCTATAGAAGTAGTAACCGCTGATGGAAATTACATATTTAGGAGAAATTGCTGGCGATGAACACGGATTGATTAACCACTCCAGAATTTTGTGAAGTGTTACATGGTCGTCCATGTGCCTTGCCCATGGACGACTCTTTGTATATAAATTGATGTCGTGTGGTCGTCCATGAGCTTTGCATGTGGACGACCCTTCCGTCCTGATCGCCCGGGGTTCATTCAATTGACTAAAACTCATGGACGACCCCACTGGACGAATCAGAGACTTTCTAGTCATTTAGTTGACTGGAAATCATGGACAACTCCCTTGGACGAACCACAGTTGGTATTTTTTGCTATCCCATCAGTTTTGATTTTAATCTTGGATATGGTTTCTAAAGTGCATAAAAATATTTTTTAAAAAAAAATATAAAATTGCTCTTTCTTTATATTTTCCCCTCAAATGCCTTTTTTTCATAAAATTTCAAGAGAGGATCCCTTTTTCAAAATTCATTTTCCCAGAATTCCCTTTGTTTTAAAATGAGAATTTTTCCAAAAAGTCTTGATGTTTTCCAAAGGACAATACTCATCTTTTCAAATGTAAGTAAATGGTGTTTTCTATCTTTTATTACTCTAAATGCATAATGTGATATCTTTCCTCTCCCTTCCTTTCTTTTATTTTGTACAATATTATATATTCACATGCTAGATACATAATAAATATAATACTCACATGCTAGTTATATATATTTACCTTTTTGCATTTTAATTTTCACATATTAGTTATATATACTCACATGTTTGCTTGTAAATTACTCTTTGCAATAATTGGTGACAACTCCATAAAATAAAAATAAGGAAAATGATTCACACACACACCTTACCTTAATAACACGTGCACATTTAACACATTGTCAGACGCCCAATATGTGAATACTTGAGAGGGGAGAGCTCAGAACTCTCGTGTCTCGCCCAAAATCTCTCCCAAGGGCATCTACTATATAAATCCAACAGCCATAAGCTTTGATCCTTATCAGAGATGGATATTAGGAATTAATGCCCCAGACTTGCTATAAAACATTGTCACCAAACTATGCATTTATCGGCAAGATTTTACCTACCTCACCAACCTTATTCACTCTTCCAAGCTTGAATCCAATCTTCTGATATAAGAAGCAACATATTCCAAAGGTGCTCTAAGGTGTGTCATGGTGCAAAAAACCTTCCTTCACCAATCCCATCTTTATGCTCATTATATAGTGATCATAATAACAATAATAAACATATTTTTCAATATTCTCCTTTGTGATTTAGTGTCTTGTGTATTTCTCCACAATGCAGTGATGCACCATTTGCTTCCATTTTTCAATTGGAGTGACTAGTGAGTAGTGGGCTTGACTCTTTATATATATATATATATATATATATATATATATACACACTTTCAAACATAAGTTGATAGGCTCAAGTTCATTTAAGTTTTCCCTTCCAAAATCGACTGCAATAGTTGTTTTTTAAGAGATTAAACGTTATTTAAAACTAGCATCATCACACGTGTTTTGTGCATGCGATGAGACTCTTTTTTATTTTTTATTTTGTACTAAGTGTCATTTAAAAGTGAGATAGAGATAGTGTCTTAATTTTTAGGATCTTTCTCTACTAGGTTGTTGATAAAGGTTTAAAATTTTGAATTGAAAATAAAAAATGATAATTTAGATTAGAGAAGATAAAAAAAAAAAAAACCTAAAACCTAAAACTTTGAAATTTCTAAAAAATATTAAATTATTCTTTTAACCGTTTGTGTTTTTTAAATTTAAAATTATTTAACTAGAAGATAGGAGACATTTTAGAGGGTTAAAGAATTTATGTAAGAATATATGTAAGAATATTTTAGTGTGCAAACTGATGAAACCTAAATAAAGAATCATATTATTAATAGTATATGTGATGATGAAGATTCCAATTACTGTAATTAGTTGTTTATGATTAGATCCCAACCAATCAAAACTAGAAATATTTAAGGTTAGTTTCAAAGGGGAAAATAGTAAACTAATTTTTTTTTCTAACTATCTAGTTAATAATTCTGGTTTCCAAACTATATAATTTACTAGCATTTCGAGTTTATGAGGCTCGATTTTGGCTATAAATCGAATCTCAAAGACTTGATTTCCATGGTCTAATGTGGCATCTTTGTCCACGTGGAGCCTGGAAATCGAGTCTTAGAGACTCGATTTACAAACCAGAAAAATTTGAAAATATTTCAAGTCTTCAAGTCTCTCATTTACCAGAAAAAGAATCCAGAAAAAGATCAAATACTCATATGTGTTCATCAGAGAAAAAGATCAAGCTCAAATAAAAATAAAAAAAACCCAGAAAAAGATCACACTCAAATACCCATATGTGTTCATCAGAGAAAAAAAAAAAAAAAAAAGAAACCTAGAAATCGACGACCTAGGGCTCGCGCCGGCCTGGGCTATTTCTGGGTGGTTTTTTTTTTTTTTTTTTTTTTTTTTTTCTTGTGGCTTTGGTATATATATGGGCTTAGAAATCGAGTGTCAGATACTCGATTTCCACGTGGACGCTACGTGGAAAAAATGCCAATTGAGACGCATTCAAAACATCAAAATCGACCCTCAAAAACTCAATTTATAGCCCCTAAATTGAGTCTCTTAGACTCAAGATGCTATAAAAAAATATAGTTTAAAATTATTGACAACTAACTACATAATTGGAGTTTTATGGTCATTTACCCATTTCGTCCTAGTTTCAAATAACGTCTCTAAAAAGATGAGTAGGTGAGAAATCGTTCTATGAGACTGTGACGTAAAACTAGTGTTTTATGGCAGCCAATAAACTCCTGCCACGTGGACTCTAACTTAAATCCCACTCCAAAAGGAGAAAGAAAACCTCAGCCTGAAGAAAGAGAGAAAACCACAGCTTCTCCAAACGGACTCCAAGCAGAGAACGAAGAAAGAAAACCAGTGCTTCCTCTGTTTCCTTCACGCTGAACCTCCACCACCGCCACACAGATCGCCGGACCAGAAATAGTTCTTGCCGTGCCCTCTGCTTCCTCCTCTGGGGTTGTGCCGTCCTTTGCTTGCCCAAACCTCCACCACACCGCACACCGAAGCTCACCGCCACAGAGGTCGCCGGAGCTGTGCGTGGAACTTGGAAACTTACCGGAGCCGCCGTGAGCCACGATTCAAAGGTTTGTTTTTCATGATTTTCCCTTTTCCCCAATTTGGATTTCGAATTATTGATGGGTTTTTCTGGGTTTATGGGTTTCTTTCGAGCCTCATGAATTTTGCTCTGTTTGTATTTGTGTTTGTGTTTTGGTTTCTTATGGTTGTGGTTGATGACGTGGCAGGCTATTGCCTCGATTGCTGCCTTGTCTGAAGCGGATTGGAATGCTATGAAAATGAGGAACATACAAACAATTCGAATTGATTTTCAAAACTCTCTCTATATGTAGATAGTATGAACTGTCTAATTTATATAGATAATTTGCATACCTTTCAATCAATAAACCTTAATTACAACGGCAACAAAAACTAAGCTTTAGTCCCAAAACTTTTGGGGGGTCGACTTTGAATCCTTATTGGATTAATCAAGGTCAACCCCACATGTAATTTCATGACAGAAGTTAAGCGGGTTCTGTGATTTTGTTTTTGTTTTTTTGTTTTTTGTTGCTCTTGAACTGCATTTTGTATACATGATGGTTTAGATATCTCGAGTAGCTCATAAGTTATCATACGTGGATGAAAGTGAATCCTTTCTTTTATGTTTATGGACTTTCTTCTCTAAGTACTTTTGGAGTCTTTGCTTTGCGCCGCATGCTCATTTTTATGCTTACTGTGCAAGTAGAGTTCTTTGATCCCAATGCCTTTCTTTACAAGATTACGCGTTAAACATTTCTAAAACACTTAATATATGTTGAACTTGTAACATGGTCAAGGTATTCTTGATGTCGATTTAGTTTGATTTGCTTTAATGATTACATATGAAATTTTTATTAAATAAGTTCATGTAAAAAGCAAGAGAAGAGGTTGGGTTGGGGGGGGGGGGGCACTGTTACATTGTTAACCATCTTAAAATAAAGCGGCAAGAGTTGGTAGGGGTTAACTGTTTAAACTTGCATTATATTGTTGTGTTTTAGTGCATACCAGTGTGTGTATATAAATTAATGACGTTTAAGATGGTTTGGTCATGTTCAAAGGAGAACAATCAATGCACCAATGAAAAGGAGTGAGTTGATTCAAGTTGATGGAACAAAAAAATGTAGTGCAAGACAAAAAATTATCATTCATAGAAGTAGTAAAAAAGAACATGTCAATTAACGAGGTAAACTTATAAGTTTGACTATTGTTACATCTGGGCCAAACAAGAGTGCAATATTTGACTCTTCTCATAAGCCCAAGCGTATGCTGAAGCCAATTCCCAGATGGTAAGATTAGATAAACTTTTAAGTCTTGACATAGCCATTTTCATTTGAGACCACCGTCTCTGATGGCATAACTGCATAAATAACTTGTGTTCACATACCGCAGTCTACAATTTAAATGGATGAACTTATTTTTGGTCATCTCATTTTGATACTATCAAAACATGGTTTTCCCATTCTAATGCAGGACCTTTTTTTTCTTTTCTGGGGTGGTATATTTATCTACATCCATTATGTGTTTTCCATGTTATAATAGCTTGAAGAGTAACATCCTGAGATCTTGGGCTTGTTGGTAACATGATATATGAATTTAAATTAAGTGTTATTTATTTTTAAACTTGCAGTCGCTACTTGATACAGTTTTAGAGAGAGAGCGAGAGACGCAAACCCAATTACCAGATAGAGAGAGAGTTAGAGAGATATGAGAACAAGGAGTGGCCTTTGTTACCCTAGAGTTGTTGAAGACAAGAACATGGGAGTTGTGAAGCGAAGGAGAGATTTCGCCGTCGAACAAGTTAGTTACTGGAAAAGAAGCCGGAATTCTTCTGATATCACTGGAAAGCGTGACTTGTTCGATTCCTTGCCGGACGATCTCGTCATTCCCATTCTTTGTAAACTTAGCCCCTCCGATTTTGCCAACGTTCTCCTCACGTACGTCCTTCTCTTCTTCCTTATGAAAAATTAATTCCGACCATTCCACCAGAGTTTCAATCTGGAACTGTGGTCTGAATTTCATTTCCGACATGTGAAAAACATTAAAGACTAATTTTTTTTTTAAACGTAGTAAAATACCTGATATTGATGGGTTGTTTTTGAATTTTGAATCTGATGTAACCGATTGTTGTATGCAACGAACTTTTACAGGTGCAGGAGGTTAAACGGTTTAGTACCCAATTCCTTAGAACAGCCCGATTCTCGTCAAAGAAACGTCAACAAGATGTAATTTTCCCCTCTCTCTCTCTCTCTCTTTTGCTTTTTGTTTTTGTTTTACATATTTACGTTTACGGGTTGTGTTTGGGTCAGAATCCGATCAAATTGAATTTATTCTTTAGCTTAATTGATCAAGTTATTGACTTTTTTGGTGGAAATTAGAGAACTTTACAGCAAAATCTTCACTTTTTGATGCCACAAACATTTAAGAATACAGAGTTTAACTGGAAATAAAAAATTCTAGTCTGTATACTTTAGAGTAATGCTTTGATCAAAGGTTTTTGTGAGTGTAGTAGGGGCTAGGGAGTGCTATGAACATCACATCACCCTGTTGTGTCAGCTTAGTTATCCTCATGAATTGGAAGAGCGCGAGAACGCCGGAGCTTTAATTATAACTAGTCCTTTTGATATATCACACATATGAGATGATAACGCAGGAGCTCTAAGCTCTAATTATAGCTAGTTCTTTTTGGATATAAGACAGATGTTACTGACGCATCCCCATGTACTCATTTATATATAGTCCAGATTGGCATGGTACATTCTCGATGTCAAACTCAGCATGCGTACATACAACTTCATCAAAATCGTAGGGGTTTTTACCACATATACTCCTCCTTTAACATGAAACTAGGCCCATCACAACCCATTAATCATGTGAAAGAGTAAATTTCCGTTTCAGATAGCTTATTTTTAAAAGTGCGGCCTGTTTTAATAAGTAAGGTTTTAGTTAGCTATTCTAAGGTCAAAAAAAGGAGTCCAAATCTTCTGCCCCACTTTTTATGCTCCACTCTATACTCCACCAATAAATACTTGCCACGTGTTCACCTAATTAATTAAATACTACTTTTAATTAATAACTGTAATATTAATAAGTCAATAATGATAGGATTTAATTAATTAGGTGAACACGTGGCAAATATTTATTGGTGGAGTATAAAGTGGAGTAGGAAAAGTGGGATAGAAGATTTGGACTCCAAAAAAAGCGATGCTCTTAAAAGTTGTTCCTAAACAAGCAAGGGGAAATAAACTCATTAAAATAAGCGGTAACAAACCTGGTACAGCTTTACGGGTTGTGTTTGGGTTTGATGGTTAAAAATGAACTTATAAACAAAATAAGCTAATGAAAAAAAAACTATTTCTAAACACAAAGCTCGAGTCTTCATTCGCTTAGATTCTCATTGTTTTTTGTTTCAACATTTTGAATATTGCATGTAACTGAAATGTTTGGTTTTTAAATATTGCTGTTAGGCCTGTATCTGTGCTCTGGCTTGCTGATGGGACTTGTGCTTTCATTCCATATATGAGCTTGATAAAATTGTGTACTTGTAGTAGCTTTTTATACCATAACCAGTATTTTATTGCAGTTCGTTATACGAAAGTATCTTCTATTGATGTTGCTTTTGTTTGGAGCTTATGAGTTAGTCCTTTTTTTGATTGGGCTGTTTTGGACGCTGTGCAGACTTTAGGAGGGGTCTTGCTGATCTGGGATAAGAGGGTTTTTGAAAAATTGGATGTAATTGCTGGACAGTTTTCTGTCAGTGTCTTATTGAGAGGAGTGGTGGATGACTTTGTTTGGGCTTGTATAGGTTTGTATGGCCCCAATGATGATGGGCAGCGGGCTACTTTGTGGGAGCTGTCACAGGTGCGTGCCGATGGCCCATGGCATGGTGCTTAGTAGGTGATTTCAATATCATTAGGTACCCAAGTGAAAGGCTTGGTTGTGAGTCGTTTAGCCCTGCTATGTTTGCATTTTCGGACTTTATAGAGAGCAATACTTTAGTTGATTTATCTTTAGAGGGGGCTTCCTTCACTTGGTTTAGAGACTCTGGTCTTCCCTCTATGTCAAGAATTGACAGGGCTTTGGTTTCTCTAGTTTGGGAGGAACATTTTGAGAATGTGTCCCAAAGGATGCTTCCTCGTGTTATTTCAGACCACTGCCCTCTGTTGTTGGAAGCTGGTGCTGTTCGTCATGGTTGTAGTACCTTTAAATTTGAAAATATGTGGTTGAAAGTTGAGGGCTTTGTTGATAGAGTTTAGCAATGGTGGAATGGGTACAGTTTTGTGGGCTTACCAGGTTTTATTTTGGCTCAAAAATTGAAGGCTTTGAAAGTAGATTTAAAAAAGTGGAACAGGGAGGAGTTTGGTGACTTGGCTGTTAGAAAGAAAAATTTGCTGACTGAGTTGATGGGCTTAGATGCGAGAGAAGAGCTATTGGGTCTATCGAATGAGGAACAGATTCATCGTATCCAACTTAAAAGAGATATAGAACAGTTGGCTTCTCTTGAGGAAATTTCCTGGAGACAAAAAGCTCGGGCTTTGTATGTGAAGGAGGGAGATAATAATACTCGGTTCTTTCATAGATTAGCAAACTCTCATAGAAATGCTAATTTTATTAAGAGGATTGAGGTGGATGGTGTTCTTTATGAGGATGAGTCGGATGTGCGCTCTCAGTTAGTTCTATTCTATTAGGGGCTGTTTGAGGAAATTGAATTGGGGCGCGGCGCCCGACTATGAATGGTTTAGATTTTGCATGCATTGCAGAGGAGGAGAGGCTGACCTTAGAGAAGGAGTTCACTAAGGAGGAAGTTATCCAGGTCTTAAGGGAGATGGATGGTGATAAAGCCCCTAGTCTTGATGGGTTCACCATGGCTTTCTTTCACAATTGCTGGAGCGTTGTGGAAAAGGATGTCATGGATTTCTTTGTTTATTTTTATCGGCACTCTGTGTTTGAGCGGTTTTTGAATGCCTCGTTTCTCACTTTAATTCCTAAGAAGAGTAATGCTGTTAACATTTTGGACTTCCGCCCAGTCAGTTTGGTGGGCAGTGTGTACAAATTGTTGTCCAAGGTGTTGGCTAACAGGTTAAGGGCGGTTTTGGATAATCTTATCTCTAAGACCCAAAATTCGTTTGTTGGTTGTAGGCAGATTTTGGATTCAGTGCTCATTGCAAATGAGTGTCTGGATGGTAGGTTGAAGAGCCGGTCACCGGGTGTGGTCTGCAAGCTTGATATTGAAAAAGCTTATGACCATGTTAACTGGGAGGTCTTGTTTTATCTGTTGGACCGGATGGGTTTTGGGTTGAAATGAAGGGGGTGGATTAAGGCTTGTGTTACTTCTGTCTGTTTTTCAGTCCTTGTTAATGGATCCCCTGAAGGTTTTTTTGGAAGCTCTCGTGGGTTGAGACAAGGAGACCCTTTATCTCCGCTTTTGTTTCTCTTGATAATGGAGGTTTTAAGCAGAATTTTGAAGAAGACAGAGGAGAATAACCTTATTCGGGGTTTTCAGGTGGGCGCAGTGAATTCGGTTGGTATGCAGATTTCTCATTTGTTGTTTGCGGACGACACTATCTTATTTTGTGATGCCTCTAGGGAACAGTTGCTATCCATAAGGTTGGCGTTGTCTTGTTTTCAGGCTTTTACGGGTTTGAAGGTCAATGTTGGGAAAAGTGAGATTGTCCCTATTGGGGAGGTGAATAGTCTAGTTGCATTGACTAGTATTCTTCAATGTAGAGTGGGAAGTCTGCCTATGAAATATTTAGGGATGCCGTTGGGAACTTCTTTTAAGACAGCTTCGATTTGGAATCCTATTTTGGAGAAGATTGAAAAGAAATTATTAGGGTGGAAGTGTCTCTATCTTTCTAAGGGGGGTAGGCTCACTTTACTAAAAAGTACTCTCTCTAGTCTTCCTACGTACTTTTTATCTCTATTCACTATTCCTAAAGCTGTGGCTGCTAGAATGGAAAGTATTTAGGGGAATTTTCTTTGGGGGTCTTTTGAGGGGAGTTTCAAATATCCTTTGGTAGCTTGGGATAAGGCGTGTTTGCCTGTTAAATTGGGTGGTTTGGGAATAAGAAGTGTGGCGTCGTTCAATCAAGCTTTATTAGGGAAATGGTTATGGCGTTATGGGCATGAAGTTACCCATCTTTGGCGGAGAGTTATCTCCATAAAATATGGTGAGGGTCAAGAGGGGTGGTGTACGAAAGTGTGCAGGAGGACTCATGGATGTGGCCTTTGGAGAAGCATTCATGAAGGTTGGGAGAGTTTTTCTAAGCATCTGTCTTTTGCAGTGGGTAATGGCACCCGTATCCGTTTCTGGCATGATAGGTGGATTGGGGATAATACCCTAAAAGATCTCAATCCTGAGCTCTATGCGTGTTCAGATGCCAAGGATGCTTGCATCTTTGAGGTTTTGTGGCTTCCAGAAGGTGGTACTGTTAGAGTGTGGGATTTGAGGTTTTTTAGAGCTTTTGAAGATTGGGAGCTAGCCGCCTCTTATTTTCTACTTCAATTTATCCAACCTCGTATTCCTCGGGGTGATAGGAGCGATACTCTTTTTTGGCGGTTAAAAGGTGATGGTATGTTTGACACCCGGTCTTTCTACCATGCGATTCGGGGTGACTCAAATTCTTTGTTTCCTTTGAAGGGTGTTTGGAAACCTAAGATTCCTAGGCGAGTGGCGTTTTTTTTTGTGGACTGCTGCTCATGGTCGGATCCTCACCTTGGATAATCTAAGGCTTAGGGGTCGCCCGTTGGCTACTTGGTGCTGTATGTGTTGTTGTGATGGGGAGTCGATAGACCACCTTCTTCTTCATTGTCCTGTTACTCATTCCCTATGGAACTTTATGCTTCAGGATTTTGGTATTCATTGGGTTATGCCAGGATTTGTGGTGGGTTTGTTATCTTGTTGGCATTAATGGCTTGGGAATCATAATTCGGACATTTGGAATTTGGTTCCAGGGTGCTTAATGTGGAGTGTGTGGTTGGAACAAAATCGTTGTTCATTTGAAGATAATGAGAAGACGTTGGATGAGTTAAAGGTTTTATGCCAACGAAGTCTTTTGGAGTGGTCTCGTTATTAGGGTTTTACTGATTGTTCTTCTCTCTTTGAGTTTATGTCTTCCCTTAGCTTAGTTTCATGATTGCTTCTTTTATTGTGCTGTTTATTCTTTTTTCTAGTTGTTCAGCATCATGAACAACTTGTACTCTTCCTAATTTTTTCATTAATAATAGTTTTCTGTTTACCTATCAAAAAAAAAAAAAAAAAAAAAAAAGAAGAAAAGAAAAAGAAATGGCATAACTGGAAGGATGAAAACAAATATTCAAAATAATGTCAGAAAGGCATGTGGTAAGTGTAGATGATCCTCATATGAAGAAAAATAAAAATCCTTGGAAATTTGACAATGCATCTACAAGTATAAGAATCAGACATGACTTTGAAAGAAAGTATTGTATCATGGGAGTTGACTACAGGGGCTAATAATGCTATATTATGAGTTGGAAACAAAAGACTTGAGTGCATCACCCAAATATAGAGCTGGGGGTAGAATTTATTGTGGAACACTTGAAGATTTCCTTTTTACAATCTTCACTTTCAATGCCACACACATTCGAGAACACAGTTTAACTGAAAAGCTAGTCTGCAGTCTGCACCGAAGAGTAATGCTTTGAGACCCCCATCAAGATTGTGAGGGCGCAATGTGGTAGAAGTGCAATGAATATCACATTGGAAGTGCAGAAGTATGTGGGAGCTCTAATTGTAACTTGTCCTTTTGGGATATCGTGTAGATGTAACACATCCCCATGTGGTGACATTGGTAGCTTACTTTAACATAAGACTAGGTCCAGCACAGCTAGTAATCATGTGAAAGACTAAATTTCCATTTCAGATTGCTTACTTTTAAAAGTGCTATCCGTTTTAATTAGTAAGGATTTATTTAGCTATACTAAGAAAAAAAAAAGTAATGCTCTATAAAATTTTATCTAACAAGCTGGGGGAAATAACTCACGAAAATAAGCTGTAACATTCGCACACTTGTTACCCTGTTTGGTCAGGTTCAAAAATCGAAATAAGCCAACTTATTTCATAGGTACAGATTTTGAAAGCCTTTCATTTTTCTAAGTACACCTGTACTTTTAAATAATAAACATTTTAAACAAAATAAACTAGTGAAAACAATGAAGCTATTCCAAACACCAAGCTTGAGTCTTTGTATGCTTGGTTTCTCATTTTCTTTTGTTTGACATTTTGAATATTGTGTATCACTGAATTAATTTTTTGTTTGTTTCACTGTAAAATGTTTCAAATGTAAAATTTTTTACAATAAAGTATTTTCTTTTGAAAACATTTTACAGGAAAACATTTTCAAGTGTTTGGTAATTGGTATGACAAAATTTTCCAAGCACAAGCCATCAAAACTGGTGCCTCCTAGCCATCGTTGGTGGCTCTGGTTTATCAAGCTCATATATGGAATGCGTTCTTTGCTTTAACATTTCTGTTAAGCCTGTAATTGTGCTTTAGCTGGTGGGACTTATGTCTCTCTACTCAATCTAGGATGCATGGACATGGGTGTGGGTACAATATGGTGACATGAGCAATTTTTGAAAAATTATAACATGAGACGGCAGATAGGACACTGTTACGACAGGGTTACGGCACCCCAAATGAAGTGTCCGTGCTTAGCTACTCATTCCGTATATGAGCTCGATAAAGCATGTGCTCGTAGTAGCTTTTCATACCATAAGCAATATTTTACTGCAGTTAATTATTAGAAAAAACTGAGGAAGGGTATAACTGGAAAAAGAAGAGAACAAATATTCAAATTAATGTCAGATAGGCTTGTGGTAAGTGCCGATGATCCTCATATGAAGAAAAATAAAATTTCTCAGAAATATGACAAATGCATCTACAAGTATAAGAATTGGATATGACATTTAAAGCAAATGTCGTATCATGGGAATTGACTACAAGAACTAGTAGTGCTATATTAGGAGTTGGAAACAAAACACCTAAATGCATCACCCAAATAAAGAGCTAGGAATACAATTTGTTGAGGAACACTTGGGGGTCTAATATATGGAAAGCAAGATATCATGTTAGTTGACTAGGAAAACATTTTCTGTTGACAGATTTTCCATAGTGAACCTTGAACAATCAAGTGCTACTGTTAATTTTTTTCAGAGAAAAAAAATATTGGGTTTTTGTTCATTTTTTTAAAATTTCATGAAATTTTATTTACTTATCAAAAAAAAAAAAAAAAAATTTCATGAAATTTTATGCGGTTTCTTTTCACATTTTGTTGCTTTAAGTTCTGTACTGTCAGCATGGTTTACTAATTTGGGACTTTTTTCTTTAATAGCTTAACTTTGAAGAGGCATCTCCTTGTTTCTGGTCAAGAGGGATTACATGTACTCAGGAAAATTGCTATAAGGTTTGAGGAAAAGATTTATACTGCTGCCACAAGCCAGTCAGATTATCTTCGAAAAATATCTCTGAAAATGCTTACAATGGAAACTAAGTCTCAGAATCCTATAGGCAATGCTTTGCCATCCAACTCTGCTGGCAATAGTAATAAGTCCCTAGATGCAGGTAGGTACATCAAAGAATTATGTGCATGGTTTT
The DNA here is from genome assembly GCA_023736055.1 of Quercus glauca. NCBI lineage: Eukaryota > Viridiplantae > Streptophyta > Magnoliopsida > Fagales > Fagaceae > Quercus > Quercus glauca. The sequence continues at coordinate 36,214,117 of CM043319.1, forward strand.
ATTTACATATTAATCCACTCTGCTTCTCTCTCTGGTGTTGTGTTTTTGACACCAAAATCATTATTTCACGTATCTTCATGGATTATATACACGGACGCATACTTACATGCATATGTACATATACAGAAACATAGATATATGTGTATGTGTGCAATTTTTTTTTCTTCTTGGACATGGATCTGTAATTCCTGTTAAAGTGTCTAAAGATGTTATTTTTGTGACATCTTGAAAAGTAATGTTGCCTTTGTTTTATTGGTGTTGGTGGGGGGGGGGGGGGGGGGGTGTATGGGGAAAGGTGGATGCTATATGCAGTTGAATTTGTATGTTTAGCATCTGTTGGACTGCTTTCACCTTCAAAACATGTTATGAAAAATAAATGAGTGTACTTATCAAAAAAAAAAAAAGGTGATATGAGTAAGCTAATGAGCTCTAGCCTAAATTCCATTTCCTTTGCTTGTAATGGAGTGAGGTTGTGGGTTCAAATATAAGGAATTCAATTGAAATATATTTCCATTTTTTTCTTTTCCATTGTTGTTGGTTTTTTTTTTTTGGGGGGGGGGGGGGGGGGGTTGTTTGTGGGGGGCTGGGCTTTAGTGCTTTAACGCCTTTGCCCATGGTATAGTATGTGCTTCTATGTATTCTTTGTTCCACTTTCTTTTTTTTTTTTTTTTGTTTTTTTAATTTATATTTTTAAAATATTTTATTTTTTTATCCTTCAACATTTCACATAGTTTGGTGTCTGTTTTTGTTCTTTCATATGCAATAGGGATGAGTATGCAGCCCCAAGTTCATAATCCAGGGCAGTCACTTCCACTTCCTATATATATATATATATATATATATATATACCTCCTGCCAGAAGTAATATGTTGAACTTCAAAAAGTACATGTCAACTGTCAGAGAAAAAATGATCAAAGTACATACAAGCTAATTATGTAGATTTAAACCTTGCAAAGCACTCTAGTAAATCAATATAATAAATAATGTCCATGTGTAAGAAGGATGCACTCAACTTGGTTGGTTGGGACGTGCCAATTCTTTTTTTCTTTTTTTTTTGGATAAATAACGAAATTTCTGAATGTCCATCATTGTCCAACCTGATTTTGTCAATGCAAAACTATATGGGGAGTCTTTAAGTAATTTAATATGCGGAGGGTGTGTAAAGTAATTAGCTTTTAATCTTGGGTGCTATTTTCATTTCACATGCTTTTATTACAGCTGTGTTACAGTGTCATGATATATAGTTTGGAATGAAGATTTTTACTAGTATAGCTTTCAGTGAGTAATGCTTCTTTAAATTGTTTCCTTAGAAGAAGATATTCATTTGACTCACATGAGCATTTATTTACCTATATTTATATACTTTTTAGCATCTCTAGATTCCACAGCTCAGACAGGGCATGCAAATGGGGCTGATTGGCAAGAGGAGGTCTATCAAAAGGTAATATGCCATGTCTTTTTTTTTTTTTTTTTTAATTGGATGAAGTTTCACTTATGACAAATTCTCATAGGTATTGTGGGAAATGTTGAATTTTGGTGGAGTTGAATTTTGGGCTTAATTGATAATAGTTGCTGACCAACAAGAAATAATTATTTTGAACGATGTAGATATGGAATAACGGGCAAAGCTTCCAACTTAATAGGATGTGAAGAATTATCTTAGCAGTAGAGAATTTGAACTTCTTGTTCTTTTTAAAAGAAATAATAAATTATTTTCTAACAAAACATCATTTAAGCTTAGATACTCATAAATCTGACATTATTATGATGCATTATTGATGATAATAGTGTTGCCATATGCAACTGACATTAAACTAGGAACTTAGATGATAATATAGAATACTATATATAGTCACAATCAGCTAAACCAGTCTTATGAGGGCCACATAATAAATCAGTGTATGACTATTCTTCCATATTTTTCTCCAATATGGAACTTCAGTGATAGATTTCCGTTTTCTTCAAGAGATTCTCTTATTCTATGCTTGTTTGTTCTTCATATCATGAATTTTATTTTGCACATTTTGTGGTGCTTGGCAAGCCATAGAACTAGTTCAATTTAGTTTTGACCTAAATCTAAAATAAAAACTACTTCAACAATGAACTAGTTTTTGTTTTTGTTAGTTTGTTTAAATGATTCATAATTACATTTTAATCCTTTTATTGAAACCATTAACACTAATATTGGAAATAAAAATGACCAATTAAGGACCACTTCTATATTTTACAACGTGGGAAAAACACAAAATTTAGTACTTGTTAGCCCACTTCTATGGTTTTACTCTTCATGATGATACCTAGATGGGGATATCTGCATTGGGTACTACTACTAATAGTCTAGTGTGTGCCTAACTTGATACAACAATAACAAAGCCTTAGCACCAAACTTTTTTTTTTTTTGGGGGGGGTGGGGGGTGTGGGGCTCTAGATCCTGACAGATTAGTTAGGGTTGACCACATTTTTTTCCTTCTCATTCTATTCTATCTGAAGTCATGCTTTCTGCTATTTCTATAATTGACATGTTATTTTTTATTACTATTACTAATGATTGGTCTTCCTCTACCTTCTTTTGTTCCCTCAACCCCTCAACTTGGATCAACTCACTCTTTCTTACTAGTGCATTAATCACTCTCCTCTGAACATGACTAAACCATCTCAAGTGACTTTCCTTAGTCTTTTAATCAATAGAGGCGACCCCTACCTTTAAGTGGATTTCCTCATTTCAAATCCTATTTTTCACTTATCCATCTTAACATTCTCATTTCAGTTTCAATCATTTAATAGATATGTTGCGTCTTTATGGCCCAACATTTGGTACTGTAGAGCATTGCTGGTCATATATATTTTTGTAAGTATAACTTTCACTGGTGACTGAACCTATGAAGGCTTGATAAGAAAGTGTTTTTAATTGTTGTTTATTGTGTATTTGAAACCTAGTCTTGGTAGTTTTAGGCAGGAAAAAAAAAAAATCTAAATCATCTTGTTCAATCTGGTGTTTTGCAGAAAAGATTTGCTATAGTGCTTGAGAGATTAAAATTTCCTGTTTATAAAGGGGATGGGTTGCTTTTGAGTTCTTTTCATGGCTATCTTCAACTCCTAGATTGATTAATCATATTCTGAATTTCACCTTTTTGGGTGCCCTTAAGCTGCTGGCTGAACATTTTGTACATGGGTTGCACAGCCTTTATTTGTTATTTATTAACTATTCATAAAAATGTATATATATATATATATATATATATAGGTAGGGGGGAGAGAGAGAGAGAGAGAATCTGTATTTTAATCGTGAGATTATATTTTTTATTCATATTTTTTTTAGTTGTGTAGCAGATTGAGTTATTTTACTACTTATTTGATTTGACAAATAGTGATTTTGGTGCATTGGAGAGAATATGGTCAGAGTGGGGCTTAGGCAATGATGTAAAAGCACTCCTCTAACATTTGGAATTTAGTTGTGTTGTGTTTGATGTGGTGTATTTGGAAGGAACAACATTGGCGGATTTTTGAGAATTTGGACAGATCCGATGACAAGTTGCTTGCTCTTTTTACTGGTTCTCTTCATGATTGTTCTAGGGTTTGGAGACTCACATCTAGTGATTCTCTCCCATTGTTCCTTAGTTCTCTTTTCTTTGTAATTAGTTTCCTTCTCTGTTTTTTGTTTTTCTCTTGTTTTGCTTTGTGCCTTTTTTGAATATACACATTTCCTAGGATAAAGTTTAGCTACAAAATCGGTTGTAGCCTTAGGCTACAAACTCACTCAATATCTTTTTATTGGAGGTGAATTTTGACAAATCCACCATTGGATTACATCTTCTTCTTATAGCCACCATGTTTGCAAAATTTTAAGAAAATTAAAGACTAATAGCTATGTCATCAATAAATTTTTAAATTGCAAGTTTTTGAAATTTAAAATTGTGTATAAAATATAAGTTCATAGATTATATAGTATATAATATCCGATTGACACAAAATTTGACATGTGTATTAAGAGCGTAAAAAATATGCAATTCAACGGTTAGATTTTCAAAATATGCAGTAATATTTATTTTATTGAGTGAGTTTGTAGCCTAAGGCTACAACTAATTTTGTAGCTAAACTTTGTCCTATTTCCTAACTATCAAAAAAAAAAAAAACTTGCTTTTGGGTGCTAAGATTTATATAATAAAAAAAAAGTTTCACTTGAGTTATTAAATAGATTATAGGAAAAATCTCTACAGCCATTATCCTGAGCCAGAAATAATATAAAAGCAAGGCTTGAGAGTAATTTGTAGAAAATTAGTATTTTATTAATTATAATACGGTTTATGTAACAAGTAGTTAGTCTGGTGAAGTTCCTACTAGGAAAGATGGTCAACGTGAAGTAAAAGGGGAACCACCCATATCTTGAGTAGAAATAAAAAGGAATTCATGAAGATGAAATCTTGGTCAAATGTAGTGAGTTTTATCCATCAACTAGGCTGTCTGGTGTACCTATCAAGAAAGATGTGGGGTGCATCAGCATAGAGAAGAAGAACCAGGAATTCTTGTTTGTGCATGAGTGGACATGTGTATTTATTTATTTCATATCAAAGTTCATTAAAAGGAAATATTTTAAGAAAAACTTTGTACATGAGGTCAAAGAAAAAGATGATTATTGTAGTGCAGCTGAACGTGGTTTAGGATCAGTAAATATAGGCATATTTGTCTCCTGAAATTAAGAGTGAATAGCACTTGTGGATGATGGATGGATGTTATCAATTTAAGACTCCTTTTGTTCTCCCCCTCTTTTTTTCTCTTCTTTTCTTTATTAAATTTCATCTGGAATATATTTGTACATTACAATGACAGCTTCATATTTGTATTGTTATAAAATCCACTGGTTGAAAGTTGAAACGTTAACTGAAGCTTGTGTAAAACCCTATAAAAACTCATGCTTTAATGGATATGTATAACCTTCCCCCAAGGGGAAGCATGCATTACAGCATTAGTGCACTGATAATAAGGAAATAAATAAAGGCTTCTGAAGAGATGAAGAGTTTGATACTCTGTCTTGGTAATTTCTTTTTGCAGATCAAAACCATGGAGGACTTGTACTTGCCTGAAATAAGTGAAATGTACCAGAAAATTGCTGCTAAATTGCAGCAGGTATGTTGTGCTTCAAAAATTCCTTGTGCAATTCATCGCCTAAGTTTACTCATTATTCAGCCTATCACATCATGGTTTTGGTATTAATGGCATCCTTCTGAAGAGATGGATATGTGGTTGAAAGTAGTGGCAGCTGTCCTCATGGGGCTGTTATTACACCTGTGCTTAGAAACACTCGCTGTTTACCGTATAGGAACAAATTAAAAATAACTTGATTATGTTTTGTAACTTGATCTTTGTCCTTTACTAGAATTCTTGTTCTTATAATTATTTTTACTTTTTTTGTTCTCCAGCATGATTCTCTTCCACAACAATCAAAGTCAGATCAGCTTGAGAAGTTGAAAGTATATAAGACTATGTTGGAGCGTGTTATAACATTCTTACAGGTTTCCAAAAATAATATATCACCTGGTTACAAGGAGAGGATGGGGAAATATGAGAAGCAGATAGTAAATTTGATACTCACAAATTGGCCTAAGAAGCCTGCACTGCAGCAAGGACAGCTTCCTAATATGCTTCAGTCAAATTCACTTCAATCCACTTCAGTCAAATTCTAATATGCCTCAACAACAGCATTTGAAACAACAGCAGGAACAGCAAATGCAACAACAAATTCAGCAGCGCCAGATGCAGCAGCAATTTCAGAAGCAGCAGATAATCCAGCAGCAGCAGCAGCTTGAGTCTTCATACGCTTAGATTCTCATTGTCTTTTGTTTGACTAACTCTACATTCAACATTTTGAATATTGCGTGTAACTGCAATGTTTGGTTTTTAAATATTGCTGTTAGGCCTGTGTTTGTGCTTTGGCTTGCTGATGGGACTTGTGCTTTCATTCCATATAGAGCTTGATAAAAGTGTGTACTTGTAGTAGCTTTTTATACCATAACCAGTACTTTATTGCAGTTAGTTAATTTTTAAAAAAAAAAGAAAGAAAAAAAGAAAAAAAAAGAAGGAATGGCATAACTGGGAGGATGAAAACAAATATTCAAAATAATGTCAGAAAGGCATGTGGTAAGTGTAGATGATCCTCATATGAAGAAAAATAAATATCCTGGGAAATTTGGCAATGCATCTACAAGTATAAGAATCAGATATGACATTGAAAGAAAGTATTGTATCATGGGAGTTGACTATACAAGTGCTAATAATGCTATATTATGAGTTGGAAACAAAAGACTTGAGTGCATCACCCAAATATAGAGCTGGGGGTAGAATTTGTTGTGGAACACTTGAAGATTACCTTCTTACAAACTTCACTTTTAATGCCACACACATTGAAGAACACAGTTTAACTGAAAAGCTAGCCCGCAGTCTGCACCAAAGAGTAATGCTGAGACCCCCATCAAGATTGTGAGGGCGCTATGAAGTAGAAGTGCAATGAATATCACATTGAAAGTGTGCAAGTATGTGGGAGCTCTAATTGTAACTTGTCCTTTTGGGATATCACGTAAATGTAAAACATCCCCATGTGGTGACATTAGTAGCTTACTTTAACATAAGACTAGGTCCAACACAAACAGTAATCATGTGAAAGACTAAATTTCCATTTCAGATTGCTTACTTTTAAAAGTGCTATCCATTTTAATTAGTAAGGATTTATTTAGCTATACTAAGAAAAAAAAAAGTAATGCTCTATAAAATTTTATCTAACAAGCTGGGGGAAATAACTCACCAAAATAAGCTGTAACATACTCACACTTGTTACCCTGTTTGGTTAGGTTCAAAAATGGAAATAAGCCAACTTATATCATAGGTACATATTTTGAAAGCCTTTCATTTTTCTGAGTACTCCTGTACTTTTAAATAATAAACATTTTAAACAAAATAAACTAGTAAAAAAAAACGAAGCTATTCTAAACACCAAGCTTAAGTCTTTATATGCTTGGTTTCTCATTTTCTTTCGTTTGACATTTGGAATATTGTGTATGACTGAATTAACGCTTTGTTTGTTTTACAGTAAAATGTTTCAAATGTAAATTTTTTTACAACAAAGTATTTTCTTTTGAAAACATTATACAGAAAAACATTTTCAAGTGTTTGGTAATTGGTATGACAAAATTTTCCAAGCACAAGCCATCAAAACCGGTGCCTCCTAGCAATTGTTGGTGGCTCTGGTTTATCGAGCTCATATATGGAATGCATTTTTTGCTTTAACATTTCTGTTAGGCATGTATTTGTGATCTGGCTGGTAGGACTTGTGTCTCTCTACTCATCTAGGATGCATGTAAACAGGTGTGGGTACAATATGGCGATATGAGCAATTTTTGAAAAATTATAACATGAGATAGCAGATGGGGGCACTGTTATGACACAGTTATGGCACCCCAAATAAAGAGTCTGTGCTTAGCTACTCATTCCATATATGAGATTGATAAAGCATGTGTTTGTAGTAGCTTTTCATACCATAACCAATATTTTACTGCAGTTAATTATTAGAAAAAACTGAGGTAGGGCATAACTGGAAAAAGAAAAGAACAAATATTCTAAGTAATGTCAGAAAGGCTTGTGGTAAGTGTTGATGATCCTCATATGAAGAAAAATAAAATTTCTCACAAATATGACAAATGCATCTACAAGTATAAGAATTGGATATGACATTCAAAGCAAATGTCGTATCATGGGAGTTGACTACAAGAACTAGTAGTGCTATATTAGGAGTTGGAAACAAAACACCTGAATGCATCACCCAAATAAAGTGCTAGGAATACAATTCGTTGAGGAACACCTGGGGGTCTAATATATGGAAAGCAAGGTATCAAGTTAGTTGACTAGGAAAACATTTTCTGTTGACAGATTTACCATAGTGAACCTTGAACAATCAAGTGCTACTGTTAATTTTTTTCAGAGAAAAAAATATTGGGTTTTTGTTCATATTTTTAAAATTTCATGAAATTTTATTTACTCATAAAAAAAAAATTCATGAAATTTTATGTGGTTTCTTTTCACATTTTGTTGCTTTAAGTTCTGCACTGTCAGCATAGTTTACCAATTTGGGACTTTTTTCTTTAATAGCTTAATTGTGCCTGTACGGTTAGTAACATAATAAGAGTATCTCCTAATGTATATAGAATGGAAACTTTGAAGAGGCATCTCCATGTTTCTGGCCAAGAGGGATTACATGAACTTAGGAAAATTGCTATAAGGTTTGAGGAAAAGATTTATACTGCTGCCACAAGCCAGTCAGATTATCTACGAAAAATATCTCTAAAAATGCTTACAATGGTACCTAAGTCTCAGAATCCTATAGGCAATGGTTTGCCATCCAACTCTGCTGGCAATAGTAATGAGTCCCCACATGCAGGTAAGAACATCAAAGAATTATGTGCATGGTTTTATTTACATATTAATCCACCCTGCTTCTCTCTCTGATGTTGTGTTTTTGACACTGAAATCATTATTTCATGTATCTTCATGGATTATATACACGCACGCATACTTACATGCATATGTACATATACAGAAACATAGATATACGTTTATATATGTGTGTGTGTGCGATTTTTTTTTTTTCCAAAATTTTAAATAATTAAATGCTGATGAACTTCGAGTGCATTGCAGCAATGCTCTAAAAATTGCAATTTATAATGAGATCAAGTGGCAGTGACGGGGTGATGATCACTTCACTTATTAGATGGCTTTCTTTACCTCATCATATGCAATTTTAAAAAATAAAATATATTTATAATAATAATAGTGGTCGAACTAGGATTTTAGTCTGGAAAGCAATATTAAGACACGATTCAAAGGAATAAATTCTCACTTTAAAAAAATGAGAACAAAAACCCTGCCCTCCACTTTGAAATGGAAAAGCTTGTGTTGGAATTCACCTTCTACTAAACTCAACTAGGATTTTATAATAATTTCTTCTTTTTAACATAAAAAAGCAGGGAAGTAGTTTATTATCAACATGGGAAATTTTTGTCCAAAACCGAAACAGACATCTAAGCGTGCGTTGGGATGGAGGTTATATTACTTCACTATATAATTTATTTTTACTACTATTTGTAAGTTTTATTGTACTTTTTCGCACTATTTATAAGTTTTATTATATTATTTTAATTAATTTTATTTTTATTTACGAAACTTTTAGTAATAATTTTTCAATTTTAATAAAACATACAGTGTCTAAACACAGGCCAAAAACTAGTGTGAAACCCATGGACCAACAAAGGAAAAAAACAAAACACAAAGCCCCCGGAAAAGGAAAAGAGAAAAGAAAAGGCAAGGCAATCACAATATCACACGTGGCAACAAAACAGAAGTTACAAGAAACACACCATTAAAAGAAGTTATTATCATCATTTCTTTACATCAATAACCTTCTCAACCATTTTCTGTCTTTGCTCGCACATTGTGTCCACACACACTCTCTCTTTACTACCAGGTGAAGAAGACAACCTCGTAGTCATCATTGAGGTTGTTGTGGCGCCGACTTTGAAGCACTTCTGTTCTGTTTTATTGTCAATTACTTCATGGGAATTTCCAAAATTTTGTAAGTTGTTATCTTATTGATAAAATTCATTATATATATGAAATTTTCCTTGCCTTAGTAATAATTCCCAAACCCCAATTTAGTACAGCAACTTTAATTGTCTGTAATATATGTACTTCTAGTTTTTAGTTTTTTAGTTTTTTTTTTTTTGGGATTCAACTTTCAGGTGAAGAGCTTTGGAGATGATGCAACTGAAATTGTTGTTGTAAAAATTCTCAAACTTGTCGAAAAGAAGCGATGTCGTCTCCGGAGGTTTCTGGAATCTTGGAGAACTCAAAGGAGCTCGATCGGATAAGGAAAGAACAAGAGGAGGTGCTTGTCGAGATCAACAAGATGCACAAGAAGCTCCAAGCCAGTGAGATTTCTTATTTTAACTCATCGATCCAAATTAAAAAAATTAAAATAAAATTTGAAACTTGAGGTTCGGTCTTTATCTTTTGGTACCTTGGATTAATGGGTATGTGTTAATTTAGTTAATGTTTGTGTTCTTGTTTAGATTTTTTATATTTATGTGTTTGAATGTTTATAGTTTGTGTTTTTGGAGATGGGTTTGGTTGAAATTAGCTGCTATTTGAGTTATGAAGGGATGGTTTGGGTGGTTTTTATCAATTTGAAAGTGTGAGAAAGTTTAAATTACTGTCTGGGTTTTCATTTTTGGGAAAGCCAAGATGGGAATTATTTGATCGTGGGTTTAAAATGTGTATATTGTGGACCTGGAATTGGTCACTGGGTCGTGATCATTGAGGAGCTCTCCACTTCAGCTAAATTCTGTTGTTTAACTTAATAGTTTGAGCTTTGTTCTAAGTCTGTGGAGGTGCCTAATTTGGAGTATTAGAGTTCATAGAAAATTAACTTTACGGGTTATAGAAGCTCAACTTTGTTGGGTTTCCTTAAGTGATAAATAAACGTAGATTTAAGATGACAAGAGGGGTGATTGTGTTATTGAGTACGCTTGATAGGGATATCAGTTGTATTGAGAATATATCATCAAGGCAAGACAGCTAGTTAGATCCTCTGATGATTATTTGCATGTATACAGTCACTATTTCATATAATGACTGATGCAGCTTTTCACATGAACCTCTTATAATTATCTTCAGCGATGTATTACTTTGTCATGAATGATATCATTGTATCTGGTCGGTGGTGTTGTGTATCCATGGTTTACTCCCAAGGGGTGGTCCAAAGGGCACTGCCTTTGTGAGAATCCATGTCATAAAAAAAAAAAAAAAATGATATCATTGTGCTTATATCATCATATGTTACCTTTTATTACTAGTCTCAACCTATTTATGTATTACTAGTCTTAACCTATTTATGTTAGGTTAGGAAGGGTAACGTTCAACATTATAATAAAATATCTATGCACGTCAACTCGACCTTAAGATAAATGGGTACATGCAGAAAATGAATACAGTATGCAATAATTTCTCCGTAAGCATCCATTTGGATCTGTTAAAGAACGAAGGAGAGTAATAGAAAAGTTTAAAAATGCTTAGTTAGGAATCTAATTTCTTGAGCAATCTAGTAATTTCCTTTTTCTCACCTGAATTCCAAACAGAACCATCCTATGCCGACTTTGGAAAGTTTATGTCAAATAATTGGGTAGTTGTCTTATATGCATATTGGATAGGCATGAGCGGAATAAGCAAACGTTTGAGGATTTGGAGTATACGGCGGACCAGCTCTTAGCTTATTGTTGGTACTTTGTTTGATTGGGTGCACGCTTGGGACTCACGAATAAAGATTAAATTCCTATGTTTATTGAGTCTTTATCTCTTTGTATATAGAATTTTGTATTTTTTTTGTAATTCTTTAGGCAATTCTTTTTATTTTTATTTTATTTTTATTTATTTTTTTATTTTTTTGTTGGATAAGAAATTCTTTAGGCAATTCATCATTCATGCCTGTTTTTGTATGAAGCAGTCCCTTTTTTAAATAAATTTTTTATTACCTATAAAAAATGAATATTGAATGAAAAAAGAGAAGAAAAATAAAGTCAGGCGGTTGATTCGGTTTAGGAATAGAGCCAGAAATTACATCAATTTAAAAAAATAGAATGAAGATAAATTGTTTGGGAATATCTGTAAATGGCTAAATCCTATGCCAGTTTCAACCTGTGTAATGGTCAAGTTTTTGACAAAGGAAAAAACCACCAAAAAATAAAAAGATAGATAACCTAGGAGTCAGCTCCAAGCATGAGAGAGCAAACCTCTAGGAGTTAGTATCTAGGGTTGGTTGGAGTCAACACCAAACCATTATAAAGTTCCAAGAGAAATTTTATCAATCGGTCAAACTGTAAAACAAAACTGAAGCCTTGGATTATTTAAATAGGGTACCAAACTTATTATCCTGCTAGGAATAAAAAATAACTTTACTTTACTTGCAAGAAAAGAACTTAACCTCCTAAATCAAATAGGAATAGAAAACATCAAATTACACAAAAAGAAATCATAATTATTAAATGACTGGGATTAGGTCTGTAGGCCCAATTATTAGTAGGCCCCGTCTATGAAGCCACAAGTTGGTCCATCTTCTTTTTACATCTATGCCTATAGGTCTACACAATCAGAGGCCCTATATCTTGTGTCCACACCTTCGCTTGGTTCCTATTAATTCTTACAAATTAGCTTCTTTGTCATGCATTTGTATGTGTCTTATATTATACTTCAATTGTATGGACAATACCTATGAAAACAATACTTCCCATGATGTTGCCAATGTAAGCCTACTCCTCAGATGCTTTCAGCATTTATCCACTTCTCACTTGACTGCTTACCGTTTACCGTGGGCATGATAACTAGTACACCAGAGGTGCGTCCTTCCCAGTCCTCTCATACTAGGGAAAGGTCCTCTCAATGCTCTAACGCCCACGCCGGATATGGACCGAACTGTCTTATGACGTTTTGAACCCAGCTCATGTGGTTTATTGTAAGAGGTTATATGGTTCTAAATAGAGCTAAATGGCGGCATGCAGCCAACCCTGAGTAATTAAGATAAGCTGTATGAGTTTGGTACTCTAGTTGAATTGGTTGATGTAGAAAATTGAGACATGGCATAGATACAGCTCAAAAGAAAGGAATGAAGTGTAGGGGGGACACAATACAGATTAACTGTGCTAGGTAGATCAAACTTTCTATAACTTTTGTAGACTTTTCTATGTGTAAAATGTATTCAAGTTGGCAAAGTAGAGTCATACTTAACAAATTTATAGATTGAAATTATTCATTTCTAACTGTCGAAGATAAAAGTATAAGTGTCAATATTGTAGGATATGTCACATGAGGAAAAAGTGACATCATCTTCTATGCTGGGAGTTAGATTGGAATGTGTTTGGGAATATTTAATCTGGAAAACTTCACAATTTGCTTTGTTACTTTTGAGAAATGTGGAGAGGAATATGTGTATACATATTACTCAAAATTTCAGAAATAAGATGTGCATAACAAATTGTTACGACAGTGCATCTATGTGTTGGTATCATCAGAGATTTTGGATAATATATGTGGAATATGTAAATATTTCTTTGGATCTGAATTTATTTAATTAAAATAAGCTAAAGAAAACTATGACATAAAGCATGGAGGCTTCAATCAACTAAAAAATCTTCTTCCTAGAAGCGCTCTAGCTTTTATCTTTAACTGTGTATAAAAGTCAGTAAAATTAAATTCTATAAAAGATTCTTAACAAACATTGCGAACTTACTTTATTAAGCATATTAATGATAATTTTTTCATACGAATGTTGTTACTCATCTCCCAACTCATAGCTGCTGCTGTCTATTGGACTATGATTGCATGATGGTGAAGGGAAGGGAAGTACCTTCCTTTAAAGTGTTTGGCGTTCTTGGAAAAATTGGAATTGGAGGAACTTATGTAGTTGGTTCCAAAGTTATTAACAACTGAAACAGACTCTTTTTCTTGTCTGTTCTTCCCTTGTCTCCAAGTTGGGAGGATAGAAAATGGAGGGCCCTGCAGGGAGGGGCTTCATGCAATCTGCCATGCTTCTTCCCCTTCACCCGATTACACAAAGAATAGCCACTTTTCTCCTTCCCTTTTCCGTTACCCACCTTCCCCCCGGCTTCCATCCAAGCAAGCTTTGCCTAAGTCCCTCCACTAACTAAATGGTTGTTTGATGCCAATCTAACTCCATAAATTATAACAATAAGATAACATAACTTATATATTTAATTTATGAAGATTCTTGTTAATTATTTACCTAAAGCAGCGAATTGACAACACCACTGCCACCACTATAATTGTCTCTCACTGTAGTCACTGTTGTCTTAACTAATACACAATTACTCCACTTCTAGCTTAGAACAACCTTTCCACCATCTTTTTGCTAGCCCTTAAGATACCTATTCCAACATCACTATTATTGTTGGCAACCATGCATCTGCATTCCACCACTACCATCTCAATGTCTCCAGCAGTACACTACTATATGTGATCCAATATTCTTTCTTGATTACAATCCAGTACTGTTTTCTTCTGTAGCTGGTTTTTATATCTTTCTTTGTATGTTGGTGCAGCTCCTGAGGTGGTTGAGAAGCCTGGAGATAATTCATTATCTAGGTTGAAAGTTTTGTATACTCATGCGAAAGACTTGTCAGAGAGTGAAGTAACGTATGTCCATTCTACAGCTTTTATGATATTGATATCTTCTACTTTATATAAAAAAAAATTACAGAAACATGTTTTGCACCTTAAATAATTCTCAGTATTGTACTTCGCTGCAGCATTTCCAACATGTTGTTAAATCAGCTTGATGCTCTGCTTCCTTCTGGGCCTCCAGGACAATTAAGAAGAAGGCTAGGTTTGTGCTAGAATCTTTGAGCTATAAGATATTATGGGAACATTAGTGAATACTTTTACCTTTTGATCAATCTTTCCTTTTTTAGGTTTTCAGTTATAAAAAGCTTTTATATGTGTGTGTGTGTATACATAAATTGTTTTCAAAATAATAACCGTCTTATAAATGTTCCTAGCCTAGGTTTGTTTTTAATTCACCTCGTAATGCATATTCTACTAGCCATAAGGAGGTATGAATCTGTAACCTTTTAATCAAGCTTTCATGTTTTAAGTTTTTAGGGTTTTATTTTTTATTTTTTATTGTATATTGTTACTTTCCAATACATATTCTACTAGTCATGTGTAGTTATGCATTTGGACTTGACGGGAAGAAATTGGAGTGTAGATAGGCACATATGCCAAATATATTGTTGAGATAAAAGAATCCGTGTCTGTATCATATTGAAATTCTCTTGATTTAGTTGAGGAACTTAACTATTTTCATGCGTACTTGTACATTTAATAAAAAGGTTATGTTGTTTTCATTACATGTAGTCTTTAGATTTCTATTTAGTTCTCTAAAGAGAATTACATACCAAGAACTTCAAGCTATAGCCATCTTAAACAGCACTCTTAAATTTAATGCTGAGCATTTCATGACGAGCTAATAACTCAAATCTTTTGCTTAGTTGATTGAAGCATGTTTTTCAGTTCTCAACATTACTCTTGAATCCTGTTGCTAATCCTCGATTGTGTTAGCTATAGCGAATTCATTGTGATAGATAGCAGCATCAAGGGACATGGCATGCTATCAATTTTTGGTGGATGACATTGAATTTTTGTTAGGATGAGCAAGGAACTTCTCACAAATAATTTTAAAAGGGCACATAAATTAGCATTTAAGTTTCATCAACTCGTACAGCTTTGCTAGTGAATATAAAACGTGAAGCCAATAAAATGCATTTTAGTGGCTGATTCCAACGAGATGCTTGTCTTGTTGTTATGGAAATTATATACTCTGTTCATTTGGCTGACAATTCATAAATTACAGAAGGCAATGATCCGAAAAGGAAAAGAATGAAGACTGATTCAGATATTTCAAGGATTTCGAGTAATGTGCGAAGTCAACTAGAGGCTTGTGCTAATTTAAAGGGAGAACAGGTGTGCATATATCATGTATATTTTTTAATCATGCATGATTTCATTAGAGTTAGCACATCCATCTAATTAATTCTTTTGGCAAACAAGTTCTTTCACTTGGATGATATTTTGTGCAGTTCAGTTTTATTAATGTGAACTGTTATTCCAGGTAGCAGCTAGAGTCAGACTAGATGAGGCTGATAAGGATGAGTGGTTCGTTGTAAAAGTTCTGCATTTTGATAAGGAGACAAGAGAGTAAGTTCAGTTCCTGTAAATAGGACATCACCATGTCATGATTTTAACTTTTTTGAAGAATTAAAGCCCTTCTTCAAGATCATCATGATAACTGATTGACCTATTTGAGCCGGCTTATCAAATTATAACTGTGTTGTTTGAGCTTCAGGCTAGCTCAAGAAAGAAAAAAAGAGCCAAGCTTATGTTATGACTTTCCCATTTATCTATCAAGTTTGATTATGGCCCCAATTCAATTGCCTAGTGATAAATGCCTGGCTCAAGGTCAAATTGAAGCTTAAGCTATGAAATTATTTTGAAATGAATTATGGCACGGTGTAGATGTAACTTTTCTAATGATTAGGTGCAATGTATAACCATTAAAACACATGCCATATGAATATAACTGTCTAACTCAGAGATGTTATATGCTCCATATTCACGTCCCTAAGTAGCCCTTGACTGCTTGTAGATGAGTCGTTGAGGAATGAAACCATAAGGGTTAGTCTAGAATGGATTAATATACAAATTTGAATGAGCTTGTTGTGGAGATAACATCAAAGTATCAAACTGTTTGTGAGCTGGTTGCTATATTTTTACCATAGACAGAAGTTACTGCATTTATCTTGTGTTGCCAGTAATTAGTGATGGAACAAAGGGGGTAGAAGAATTTTTCTTGATGCAGAACGGGTAGGATAGAAAATGGAAAACAAAAACAGAAAACCCTAGGCTTCAAACTATTCTTGGAGTCTCTTTTTAATGGGTTTCAAGGATTACATCAAGCCTCAATTACATTCTTTAAAATCCTCAACAACATTAAAGCCCAAATTCAAAAGTTAATAAGAAATCTACTTCAAAATTTGAAAAAGAAATATGGTATCTTAAATAAGAAAAATATATTAAATAATGAACACTAAAATAATTTTGGATGTGCTGCCTGCATTTCTATTTTAAAGCCCAAATTTAAAATTCAAAACTGAAACACTGTTTCTCAAAAAAGAAAAATTTTGAAATAATAAAATCTAAAATTATTATGGTTGTGCTGCTTGCATCACTACTCTAGGTATTTTTTTTTCCCTTCAGAAATTACTTTATTCCTTGCTTATGAAGAAGCAAATGTGCAGATTTGAAGTCCTAGATGAGGAACCAGGTGATGATGATGAGGGTGGTGGCCAAAGGTAGCTTTCTTTTATTGACTCTAATTTGACTGCCCAATTTAAAATTCTATTTAGATACTTCTATGTTATCTTTCTATTTCCATAATTTTGTATAATTATTAATTACTTGGCTTAACTATGCGTGCTACTTGACTTGCATTGAGAACTCTATTATATTTTAATGGTTTTAGGTTATAGAGTGATCTGGGGTTTATTAGCTTACTAATAATTTCACTGGCATCAAACTATGTCGAGATTTAATTTAATTCGACATAATACTGTTCCTAAGGGTTGTATGACTTTTGACTGCATCTTTTCTGCCAAGGGAAAAACAGAGAGAGAAAAAAAAAAAAAAAAAAAAGAAGCTTTTCCATTGTTTGAACTCTCTAACCCCCCCCCCCCCCCCCCCAACCTTTTGTTCTTTCTCCTCCTTGATGCTCCTTTGTGACTTATGCCCTAAAGTGTTAAACTTGCTTTTCTTTACTCTTTTCTCTTTGGCCTGCTTTAATATTGGTCTTTCAGCAGGTCAGTTTTGTATGAAGAGACAAAAAATTGTTGATACTTGCTGGATAGAACTTTCTATTTTAAAAATATTTAAAGAATGTGGATAAGTCTTTCAGGTTTATGACTAGAAGACTAGAACTTGCATGGTTCCTGGTGAGCTGGATTGGCCCAGAGATACTGAGTGTTGCCTTTTCTCCACCATTTTTTTTTTCTTTGGCTTAGTGATGAGTGCCGGTTGTCCTACTGTTAAATGCTTAGAGGAATAATATGGTTTATGTATATATTTTACTTCTCTATGTAATTGAACTATTTTCATCTGAGAGTGACATTCCTCTTTCCTTGCTGCTCTTAGGAAGTACAAGCTGCCCATGTCAAGAATTATTCCTTTCCCCAAGAGAAATGATCTTAGTAATGTACAAGATTTCCCTACTGGAAGTCAGGTTTTGGCTGTCTATCCAGGAACAACTGCACTTTATAAGGCAACTGTTGTTAATGGCCATCGCAAGGTGACAATTCTATCTAATTTCTTTACTTGAACAGAAGTTATTATTCATTTCCTTTGAATTCCAATATTCTATAGATTCTTATACTTCCTTTTGAAAATGCCTGTGAGTTTTGCATGAATCTAACTACTTGTTGTAATTTTGCATATTGTGGTCTTCTATCAATTGTTCCAAAATATTTTCAGAGGAAGACGGATGAGTAAGTGTATCATTCTTTGTCTTTTAATACTCAGTCTATAATTTTTGGAAAGAGTGCACTGTTAATTTTGCCATAGCTTCTTATGTAATTTGATTTCATTAGTAAAATTGATAACCTCAATTTGTTTTATTAGTTTCTCTTCAGGGTAGATTATGG
The DNA here is from genome assembly GCA_023736055.1 of Quercus glauca. Taxonomy (NCBI): domain Eukaryota; kingdom Viridiplantae; phylum Streptophyta; class Magnoliopsida; order Fagales; family Fagaceae; genus Quercus; species Quercus glauca. The sequence goes on from CM043319.1 coordinate 36,232,417, forward strand.
ATTCTAATGTAATTTGATTTCATTAGTCACCGAAATGATAAACATATGACCAAAAAAAAAAAAAAAACGGTGCTAACATTTTTTTTAAGGAAACAAATAAGCTTAATTTATCTAGCAAAGTCATTTCTTCATATAAGGAAGATGTAGAAGAATGATGACACTGCCATGTGCTTCCAAATGAGGATATTTTGCTTTAAGATCTTTATATTATGTTGTCAATAATACATATTTCATGATTTGGTTGGGCAGTTATTTACTGGAATTTGACGATGATGAAGAAAATGGATCATTGCCTAAAAGGACGGTACACTTCCAAAAGGTGGTTCCTCTGCCTGAAGAATCTCGTCAATGAATTCAAGCTGTTCATAGCCGTGTATGAATCTCAAGTGTTATGTAACATTATGAAGCTGGCCTTTAACGTGCCTTTTGTTACTTTTTTATGTTATATAATCATATTTATTTATTCCTATCAACTATTGAAAATGTTAAGACTTTCTGTCATTCCGTCCATTCCCGTTAACTTTTATCTTACATGCCCAAGTGTCATTTGAAATTATTCCTCTCCTGGGAAAAAGTTTTTCTACCAGGAAATGAAATATTCAGAAAAAAAGAAAAAAAAGAAAAAAAAAGGAATGATTATAAGAACGTATCACTTGGGGTATGTGTAAATTTTGTTTCTCAATAAAATAAAGAACAAAGTGGTAACTTTTGTTTAAAGGTTGGGGTTTCTACTTTCTAGTCTTGGAACAGTTTCAAATTTCAAACAAAATGGCCAGAGCCTTAGCATAATGGAGCCAAAAATTGCCTACTAAAACAAACAGTGACCCAAATGGAAAGCCGCTAACTGCATATCCTATCCATTCTACCTTGAACCAACTCTTCTTAACTTGCTGTTAAATTAAGCTGAAACAGCCTACCAATCACATAATATGGCCAAATTTATATATGTAAAGACATTGTCATTGTAAGTTCTCAGCAATTTCCTCTCCCTCTCTCTCTCTCTCTCTCTCTCTCTCTCAATTGAATAATTATGCATATGCACACGCACCTAGACAAAGAAACCCCCCTGCTTTATCTTTCCCTGCCTTTGTAAAGTGCAACACATCCTTTGCCATTACCCCTCCTCTCTCTTACAAGAAAAGCAAAGAGTGGAATATCTTTAAGGGAGTTCCCTTCAGTAAGTGTGTGTTTTTGAACACTGCAACTTTGTCAGGCAAGCAACTATCATTCACTATCTTTAGCATCTTCGACAACCAACTTTCTTAGTTTCCATCTATGAATATTATATTTATACACCTTCTTTAAACTTGTATGCACTTTTTGAAGAAAAACTTATAGGTAGCTAAATTGTTCATTGATAAAAGACTAAATGTTACAATAATATTCTTTTTGTACTCTGTATTTGCGCCGAAGTTTTGCTACTCTTGGTTGCATTCATGAAAAATATGTATGCTCATTTAAGATAGTTTTGTGGACTAAAAATCCTCCCCATTTTTAGTGTTCCACTTACAATCTACCAATTACAGTATACTATATCTTCTTTTTTTCTTCTTTCTTTTTAAATTTCATTTTAAACTTTAGTTACTTTATAAGAGAAAATAAGTATTTAAGATAGATTGTGAATACAAATCCTCTATACTACTTTTTGTATTCTATTTTATGTTCCACTAATTATGGTATATCATTTGTTTGATTATTTTTCTATTTTAAATTTTGATTATTTTATAAGGAAAGTTAAATGAATACAAAGCATATTATGATTGGTGAAATATAAAGTAGAATACAAAAAAAAGGTAGGCAGGATTTGTATTCATAGATTACCATTAATAGAGTATAAAGTGGAATACTTAGAGTAGGATAGAAGATATTGTTATATGTTATTATTATTATTATTATTATTTATTTCTTTACATCCAATAGACAATGGTATTTTAATGTAATGCAGACTTCAGTAAAAAAACAAAATATGTACTCACAAAAACATATACTTTGTGTAGGTGAAATGGATATCACCTCACTTGTGTTAGAAATTTCTTCGTCAGTGGATCTTTCAAGATTTAAGAATTTCATGACAGTGAGTAAGGGTAAGAGTAAGCATAACACTAATGATGCATACAGATCCGGAAATGAAATCTTGTGGGATTTCATCAAGAAGTTTGACAAGCTGTGTGTTAAGGCAGATGCAATGACAGGAAAGGAAAAACAACTCAAGTTGGAAATGAATAGTTCAAGTGATATAAAACTGTTAACAGATTCAAAGAAAATTGTGAAGCCAGTGAGTTGCTCAGGAGGAAAGGTTTGCAATAATAGTTCTTGCAAGGGGAAGGGAATCTTGCAGGCTGGTGTTGTTGAACACCTTAATGGCCGACTGAAAATCCTTGAAGAAGAAACTAAGACTATGAAACAAGATATCTTGGAGGCTCTGGAAGAAAGGAGAGAGCTGGTGAATGATATATATGAGCAGTTTCAGATTATACATAGTCACCTTCGCATACGAAATCAAGTGATGGGAGAGTCTAGTTATGATGATACTTTGATTGCGAATTCTCCAAAGGTAACTCTTTCTGCTCTGATAGTGATATGTCTTATCCATTTATAAATAGAAATTGAGTTGTACTTCAATTAATTTTGTTGTGCCTGGCCTGCAAGGATCTGCTTTTAGTCTTTTCTTCTCTTCTTACTGAAGGCATCACTTTGTCTTTACTTTTTGTGCTGGGAAGAAGTTAGCTGTTTGCTGTTAGTTATTGGTGAAGCATGAGTTCCTGATCCTAGTCTTGTGGATCAATGTCACTACCCTTCTATGCATCATTTACTAATTGTTTTTCACCCAAGAATATTAAGAACAATATTTATCTTATGAAAGAATACCAAAAAAAAAAAAAAGACTTGCTTCGCCTTCAACTTAATATTTGACTTTTATGGTATTTGATATTCTTAACTCTTAAGATCTGGTAATTGGTAAATGGTGTTTGTGCAGCCCGTGGTGGGGTCTATTAGGCCATCTTGAAACATAGAAATACAAAAAAAGTTCCTACATACACTCTTATTTTCAAAGAATCTATGCATTTGGAACTAGGAACACAAATGACAAAACATCTAAGTTGCATTATAAAGTGCTATTGGTCTTCACGGCACACCCTACTTCCAGCTCTTTTCATGCTGAAAATGGCAAATTTCAAAAGCATATTGCATTCACTACATTAGTTTTGTAGTAGTCAAACAGTTTGCCCAAATTATTCCAATAAATTGAGAGTATTCATTTTCAAGAGACCCAAGACTCTACAAGTTAAAGACTTATTCTAACTTCTCTAGAGTTTCTTTGGTATGACTGACTGTTTGGTTGCGGAGGGATTGAACAAAAAGAAACTGAGAACAAAATTAGTTGGTTTGTGTAAGCTTTGCTCTATCAATTTTCAATACTTGTATGCATAACTTTTACATGTTTGTGGTGTGTAAACAGGATGGAAGAATAATTGGGACTGGTATAACAGAAATTTTTCTCCAAGAACCAAATATGTCTCTTGTCACCAGAGATCTTAGAGCTGGCACGTTAGAATTCCAAGAATCTGCTTAAGTAGTGCATGGACTCTCAAGGAGATGATTTTTTTTTTTTAATCTGAAATTTTATGAAAGTTGTGCAACCACCTGTTTTAGTTTGTGTTTTTTGGTGTGTTAAAAAAAAATATACATATATATACAGTCTTTGGAGTCCACTATAAATTTTACTATGTTTATCAACTGTTTCTCTTATAATAAGAGTTTTTGGCTGAATAACGGTAAAAATTGAGTTTATTTGTGATATGTGTAATATTCAAAGTTATTTAACTGTTTGAGGAGAGAGACGAATTTTGGTAATGATGTTACCGAAATTGTGAGAAAAAATAAGAGAGAGAAGATAGAAATGATGTGACGAGGGGAGGAGAGAGAAAAGCCATTTCGGCAATAGTATTGTTGAGATTTCTACTGCCCAATAAATTTGTATTGTGGCAATACCATTACCGAATAGGAGAGAAGAAGAAAAAAAAATTAACTGTTGCAAAGCAAGTGCCTAAATTGTAAATAGGAGAGATGAGGGAGGAAATTCTTTTTTGTATTTTGGCAATCACAATACCGAAATATGAGAGAGAAGGGAGACTATATTTTGTTTGTTTTTTTTTTTTTTTTTTCCTAAAAGAGAAAAGAGACTATATCCAAGTATTATATACATATTTATATTTATATGGTTTGAATAAAGATCTTCATTGTGGATGGTTGCAAATATTTAATGAAGAGCTTTGTTGGGTTAAAATAGATTGAATTCGATTAATTAATTCAATTATCCAAGTTGATTAATTAGGTCAAATTACATGCAAATCGTGGAGGCACCAAAAAATCACCAATAACTAATATGCAATGGAAAATAAATTAACACGGTAATTTGTTGACAAATAGGGAAAATATCTCGCAAGGCAAAAATCCCATCGGGTGAATTTAAGGTCACCATTTCCAAGAATCCACTAATTAATAATCAAGCGATTACAAGTATGAGGAATCTTACCGTTACCCTGGCCTATTCCAAAATACCAATTTACAGTTAAACTTTTACTTCAATACCCAATTGAACTTGATCTAGTAGTAGGCTTCTTTGCTTTGCACAAATCTCCAATCTGTGATTAGTTCATTTGGACAGAGACTAACTCCTTGATTGATTATTGTTGGCTGCAAAATTCTCCACTTCATAAACGATGAAGATCAAGAAGCACTTAGTTACAAAACCCTAAGGCGTACAAACACAGTAGCTTTACACAAGTATATGAGTTCTAGATCTCTGTTTTCGTACTTGATGACTTTTAAATAAGCTTTACATATGTTTAGGGTTGTAGAGAGAGAAACCCTAATCATTCAAGTCATCATGGGCCGAAATTCAGTTCTGAGAAATCTGAAATTGTAATTCTCGATAGATTAAGCTTGTGTCAAGCTTGTATCGAGCTTCTTCATTAGTCTTTTATAGCAGCTAGTGTCAAGCTTTAATGAAACAACTTTTCTTCACTTGTTTCTTGAATCAAACTTCATGTCTTTAATGATACCACTTGATATGTTAGAATAACATACTTCTTGATACATTAAACCCAACTTAAATCTAACCGATTATAAATAAAGTGCGTTTTGTTAAAAGATTAGCCAATTACATAGAAAATATGACCCTAACAAGCTTCAATTGCATATGAAGAACTTAAGGAACAACACTGAAATATTGTATCTAAATCTTGCTCGCTCTCTCTCTCTCTCTCTCTCTCTATATATATATATATATATCTTATTTCAAAATGGAGAGTTAAACAGCATGAGTCTAAAAGTTGTGCTGTGTTTTGTTTTTATTCTTTCTAAGGGTTTGTTTTATCTTTTTGTTCACATTTTTAACTTATCCAAACTGCACAACCACACCCAAACCACTTGCAAAATGGAGCAATTGCATTGCTCCACAAGTGACAATGAACCACACCGTACTATAGGGTGTGGTGTGCATTTAAGATATATATATATATATATATATATATAGAGAGAGAGAGAGAGAGAGAGAGAGAGAGATCTTCAAAATTGTTTGTTCTTTGTTAAGAGTCTTGTAACTCAATTAGCACTACTTAATGTTTTTAAATTCTAAAAAACAATTCTAAAAAAAAAAAATTCTAACAAACACATATAAGGTTTAAATTCCCGTCTCCAACTATCAAATTATACCAAAAAAAAAAAAAAATTATTCTCCTTAAGGTCCATTTGGATACTACTTTTTTTGCTGAAAACTGAAAATATTATAGCAAAATAATTTTTAAATGTGTGAATAGTGCCGTGGGACCCATTTTTAATGAAATACTTGTTGAATAAAGAAGTTTGTGAGTCTCGTGAACAATATACGGGACCAACTGAAAACTAAAAACAGCCACAGAAACGCACTTTTCAACCAAAAAAAAAAAAAAGAAATGCAGACATCTGCCGCAGACGTGTATCCAAACGCATATTTAATCCCTTTAATTAAAGAGAGTACTGTTACAAATATGTCTATTAGTATTTTCTCTACAACACTAACTCTTTCACTAGGGGTAATTTCCTAAAACCTCTAAAATATGATCAATTAACCATAGCAAACTCATTTGTGTACTCTCTTCCCAGATTTGGATTGGGTGCAATTATCCCATTTTCCTCACTATTTGTTTTTTTTTTTTTTTTTACTATTCTCAGTTTCTCACTTTTTAACTTTAACTTTTTACTTATTTTTTTCAATAATAGAGATTTAAAGTAGTTTTTTTCAACTTTGAATCTCAATCATTCATAACTATTGCATCAGGTGCAATACTCTAGGTATTGCACCTGATCTCAATCTTAAACCCTCCTTGTGTCTCTCACTCTCACAAACCCTCAGTCTCTCTTCTTCTCCCTATCTCACTACTCCATCTCTCTTCTAGGCCAGCCTCAATCACTCTACGAGTCTACTTTCTTTCATTCACTTTCCAAACAAACATATCCAACATCTCAAATCCATATCGGGAGTCTCATTAGTCTCTCCCCAAACAAATAGATCCGGCAAAAAAGAGAGCTTGGATTTTCGACAACCATTTTTTAGCAAATTTTTTTATGGGAAAGAAATCGGCAAACTAGTAACAAGTTTGAAAATCGGAAGGTTGATTGTGGCTTGAATAGTTTCCAACCAAAATGACTTTTTCGGTTTTGTGAATTTTAAAAATTGGATTGGTGGTTAGTCCTTGATTAACATGGTTTGACTGGCTAGTTCGAGTTTCAAAACTTTTTCCAAGTTTTCTAATGTTTGATAGTCTAGAAAAGTAAGGTTAACGAAAAATGCAAGGCTTGGTTATAAAGCATTTCCTGTTTGGCACGCGAATTCAAACATATGTTTTCAATTTTTAAATAACATTACACGTATTTTCACACATTTTTTCACCCACACATATTTCCAAAAAAAACTGAAAACTGTTGTTTAAACACACGTACCAAATGGGTTCAGCAAAAAAGGTTTTTATAGGTGAAAAGTGTTTTTCTAAAGCCTCACATGCATCTAAAAATAAAATAAAATAATTTTTTTTTCATCTTTCACTCTCCCCTAATTTGTCTCAATTGGGAGTTTGAGTTAATTCAACTAAAAAAAGTCTCTTGTCGTTGAATAAGAGATCTAGGGTTTGATCTCCCGTATACATCAAAAATTGATTAATGTTTTAGTCCAATGATTAAGAGCAATCATTAAGAGCAAACGCTATAAATTGAAACTATATATATCAACCGTTTCTTTCACTCCCACCCCCTAATCTCATTAAGGAAGTGTTTAGTTTGACAAAAATTTATTTCTAGAAAATATTTTTCGTATTTACAGGTGTTTGGGGTAATGGAAAATGTTGGTCAAGAAGTATTTTCTGATTGACCATAAAATAAAGACACTAGTGACGTAAATTGGTTTACGCTTTCATTTTCCGTCAACCATTTTCTGCCTCACTCAAAACTTATCAACCAAACATCTACCCCCACTTTCCATTGTTTGCCACCTAACCACCACCCCCCAACTAACGTCGACAGTGGCCAACCACTACTAGTGGCTGCCGACACCATTGGTACCCAAACACAAATTTTTTTTTTTTCTAGAATTTTATAATTTTTTATTATATATTTGCTTGGGAGATGAAAAAATGTGGGAAAGTAGTATAAAATATATTTTTTATAATATTATTAAGAATGCAACCAAACATTGGAAAATATTTTCCAAAGTATTTTTAGGAATGTAGCCAAACACTTGAAAATAATTTATTTTTCAAAAAATATTTTATAGATAAAAAATATTTATCGTCAAACCAAACACAGCCTAAATCACCTCTTCCCTACGCTACTCGATTTGTCTCATTGTTAGGTATCACTTCCACTTGATTTTTCTCATCCTAGGTGTTTTTATGTAGACACCCATCTTGAAACCGTTCAAAGACCAACCAAGACCACATGTTTGCAAACAACTCTTGATTCCTTGAATTGAATCTAATCATTCGAAAAGAAGTCTGGGCCTCTTGAACACAAAATTTGAAAGTGCAGTGTACCTTATAGTCCTCATCAAACTTATAAGAAAATCAACTTGAGTACTATAGCCCAAGTTTTCCAATAGTGCATTGGAATTTCCTCAAATACTTGGGCAACTCTTCCAACACCAGCTAAGGGCTCAAATGCACGACCCAAATACATGAGTTTGAGAGATATATATTAAAAAATATGTTCTCGTAATCATTTAGGATCTTTTTCTCGTTTTGTTTTTAATTTGTTGAAGTTATTTTATTTTATTTTATAGGAGTTTGTTGAAGTTGTTTGACTTAAATGGTCTTAAGTTGTATTAACCTTGTGATGGAACCATCCAATAAAAATGTTTTTCCATGTTTTATTAATTTTCATGCTACCACTTAATCTATTATTTTCATGTTATTAATTTTTATGGCATAAGTTGATGCATCTAATTGAGATATTAAAGGTTCAAATCCCCCTATTCTTAAAAAAATTATTTAATTTTTAATTTTTTTGTAGAAAGAAAAGGATATTATGCGTCGACTGGCTTGAACTTGAGCCAACACATTGTTGGTATCAAAATTAATGACCTATTTATCTGAATAATTTTGACCTGACCCAACTTGATTCAATTGAACTCAAATCCAACTGGATTCATTATTAATTTTAATCAATGTAGATAATTGTAATTTACACAAGGAAAAATTCAAATTTAATTCTATCTCTACTGTAAGGATAATATTACAAGTCAAAAGTCCTGTAAATCGATTGCAAATGAAGATGTACAAAGTTTAAATCATTTATCTCTCAACTATCAAATTAGAGAAAGGAAGAAAAAATAATAACGTGGGGAGATATAATGGTATTACTAGCCCAAATGCCCAATGCCCAACAAAATAGAGAGAATGGGGATAAAGGGATATTGGACCAAGGCCAGTATAGACACTAAATGAAGGGGGTTGTTAAGAGCTCGGGAACAGAAAAGACGTGACTCGCTAAGGAGTCCCTCTTCCTTCGAACATGGCTGAGGAACTATGTCATCCCTAGGAAGGACAAGAATAACAACGAGACTAACGAAGAAGGCTAGCCGAGGAATAAGAAGAGGCAGCACCTAAAATCAGCTAAAGTTCTCTCTGTATTAAATGATGTTGCATTAAAGTTCTCTCTGTACCTACTAGATAGATGTTGCATTAAATGCCAAATATTTGTCAGAACAGTGTTCTCCACCCAACATTCATTTACTCCTTGAAAAAGGAAGAAAAGAACTTTGATGGGACAAGTGTTCTCCTTCGCATCTCAAATTTGTCGAGAAAGGAGCTGGAAAGTAGTATAAATACCCTCTTCCCTCCACAGAAGGGGGATAGAAAAAATGAGAGAGAGAGAGAGAGAGAGAGAGAGAGAGAGCACTTTTCTAAGTAATGTTCTTCTATCAAACAAGTATATATATATATATATATATATAAAGATAAAAATTCTACTTTAACTTAATCTAAGTATATATGTGTGTGAAACTCCCTCCTAAAGCCTTGAACCCCGATCCTTTCCTCAACGCTTCACAAGTACTTATAATTATGGGTGACCATCACACCAAAAGTGTGCAGTAGTCTATCAAATAAGTTAAATACTTGTGAATCTATCTCTTTAGTTCATACTGTCTTATTTTCCTTCTTAGCTATCTCATTGTGAATTTCGCAGCATTAAATAAAAATTAATTGTGAGTGTTTTTTGCTTAATAAATTAATTGTGAGTTTAATTGTTTGATTTTGACCCCACAAATAACTTTTCAAAAATTTTGGCTAATTCAATGAATTGTTGTGAAATGATAGAAATATATAAAACAAAGTAAAAGAAACAAGAAATATATATTGATAAACTCTTATATTTAAGTGGTCATCCATAATTCTTTTGATCTCTCTTTGATGTGTACAATAATAGTAAAGTAATCCTACATATATATAGGACCTTAGAATGCTTGTAGAGTTTATGAGATAAGGTTGTAATAATGAGTACACTTATGGATGTACATCTCCCCCACATAACCTTTTCATTGCTCAAAGTTTACACATTCCAATTAGACTTTATTTCTAACACTCCCCCTTGGATGACCACTTTTTAAGAATATGCCTCGTTAAAACCTTGCTAAATAAAAATCCTGTGAGAATAAATTTGGCTAAGGAAAAAGAGTACAATATTCTTGTATAACTTCTAGTGCCTTAGGATTGCCTCATTAAAACCTTACAAAGGAAAATCCAGTGAGAAAAAACCTTAGCGAAGGACAAAGAGTACAATCATCACACATCCTTTAGAAAATTTACTCCCCCTCATGAGTATATAGGATTTCCATTGTTCATGGTAAAAATATCCTTAAGTCGATGCATACCAATATTGTGCACCATCTTCTTAAAATTCACAGTTGGTAATGACTTAGTGAACATATCGGCCAAATTATCACATGATCGTGTCTACTTGACATCAATATCACCATTCTTCTAGAGCTCATGTGTATAAAAAAAATTTTTTTTGGTGAATATGCTTGTTTCTATCACCCTTGATATAACCTCCCCTAATTTGAGTGATACAAGCTGCATTATCTTCGTATAATATCGTTAAACTATTTATGATTAATGATAATCCACAGTTCTCATGAATATGTTGAATTACTGATCTTAACCAAACACATTCGCGACTCGCTTCATGAATTGCGATAATCTCTACACGATTTAAGGAAGTAGTAGAAATTGTTTGCTTAAAAAATCTCCATGAAATAACAGTATTTCCATAAGTAAATAAATATCTTGTTTGTGATCAGCCTTTGTGTGGATCAGAAAAGTAACTTGCATCAGCATATCCAACTAACTGTGGTTTTGATCCATTTGGATAAAATAATCTCAAATTAGTAGTCCCACGAAGATAACGTAAAATATGCTTAATTCCATTCCAATGTCTTTGAGTTGGTGCAAAACTATACCTTACTAGTAAGTTAACTGCAAATGCTATATCAAATCATGTGTAATTTGTAATAGAACAAAGTTTAGCTACAAAATTGGTTGTAGCTTAAGGCTACAAACTCACTCAATAAAATAAATACTACAATATATTTTGAAAATCTAACCGTTGAATTGCATGTTCTTTATACCCTTAATACACATGTTAAATTTTGTGTCAATCAGATATCATTTACTATATGATCTATAAACTTATATTTTGTGCATAATTTTAAATTATAAAAACTTGCAATTTAAAAAATTTATTGATGACATAGCTATTGATCTTTAATTTTCTTGAAATTTTGCAAGTATGGAGGATATAAGAAGAAGATGTAATCCAACGGTGGATTTGTCAAAATTCACCTCCAATAAAAAGATATTAACTAAGTTTGTAGCCTAAAGCTACAACCAATTTTGTAGCTAAACTTTGTCCTTTGTAATATACATCAAAGTACCAATTGCACTAAGATATGGTACTTTAAGACTAATAGTTTCTTCATAATCTTCTTGTGGTCGAAACGGATCTTTCTTGACATCAAGTGACCGAACCATTGGAGTGCTCAAAGGATGAGCTTTATCCATGTAAAATTGTTTTAGGACTTTTTCTGTGTATGTTGATTGATAAACAAGAATTCCATTTGGAAGATGTTCAATTTGCAGGCCAAGACAAAATTTTGTCTTACCAAGATCTTACATTTCAAATTCATTCTTTAAATAATTTGTTGTTTTTGTTAACACTTCTAGAGTCTCTACAAGATTTAAATCATCAACATATACTACAACAATAGCAAATCCGGATTCTGATTTTTTGATAAAAACATATGGACAAATTGGATTATTCTCAAATCCTTCTTTCAAAAGATATTCACTGAGGCTATTATACCACATGCATCCCGATTTCTTTAACCCATATAAGAATCTTTGTAACTTGATAGAATACATACTTCGGGATGTAGGTTTATATGTTTCAGACATTTTATATCATTCAGGGATTTTCATGTAGATATCTTTATTTAATGATTCATACAGATATGTTGTAACAACATCCATTAATCGCATATCCAAAATTTCTTTTGCTACCAAGCTAATTAAAAATCTAAATGTAATTGCGTCTATTATAGGAGCATATGTTTCTTCATAATCAATACCAGGTCTTTACGAGAAACCTTATGCTACAAGTCGCGCTTTGTACCTTATAATTTCATTTTTCTCATTTTGTTTACGTACAAATACCAATTTATATCCAATAGGCATTACACCTTTAGGTGTTCGGACTATAGGTCCAAAAACTTCACGTTTACTTAGTTAATTTAATTCTGCTTGAATCGCCTCTTTCTACATTGGTCAATCATTTCTACATTGACATTCATTAACGGTTTGTGATTCATATTTATTATCATTACTTTTGGTAATATCAATAGCAACTTTATATAAAAATATGTTGTCGACAACGATTTTATTTCTATTCCATATTTCTCCTGTATATACATAATGTATCGAATCTTATTATTTTTAGGTACCTGATCCTTTTCAAGGGATAACTCTTCAAGAGATTTATTTTCAGGAGATTTTTGTGTTGGAAAAATAGATGCGCGCAGCGGAAAAATTAACGGATCTACTTCATTCGATATTGATAACATGCACTATGTAAGTTTCAGAATTAGAGAACAAGAAAGCGTACCTTGGTGTGGTGAAATTCAAAATCGAAGATCAAACGCTCTTGGGAAGACTTTTAATCTTCACTCCAATTCCACTTGATGCCCAAGATGTGTGGTCTCTCAATCGGTAACAAAAGGGTGATTAGAGAGTGACAAAAATTCACATACACACCATTTCACAATGATGTTACTCTCATAAAATATTCTGAACGTTTTTCCCTTTTGTATCTAACCAATTATCTAATTGGGCTGGCCTTTTGGACCTTTTCAATTGGGCTTAAGTGTGTGGCTTGGAGTAGAACCAAAAGGGACCAATAAGACACTAGCTTTAATGGGCCTTGGGCTTTTCTGTCAACTCTTGACAAGTCCAAAGTTACCAGTAACTATATTTAATACCACTATATAAATATAGTTGCACTCTAGGCCTTATCAATAAATTATTTCCCAAGACTTTATTATACATTCAACTCATTCATTAAAATATTCGTAGTAATACAAAGTCATGAATATAGACTATCACTTTGAAGATTACTACATCTTAATCTTTGAGTACCCGGTTTAATCCTTTATATTATTCATATATTTATGAAATCCAATTCCATAAATATATACTTTAGTAATTCCTTACTAAAGTGGTTGGGCCCAACACTCTGAATAACAAAACCCATTAAACTTATCTCAAGGGAATATTTTATATCTCCGTTAAGAAATTATGAATTCCATCTTGAGAATATATGTTCCATCAACACTAAATGTGGTTGCCCAACATACTGATGTTTTGACCGTTCTAATAGATCTCACTCTTGATATACCAAAGCAATCTACATCTCATGATCAGGTCCATTATTCTCTCAGGATTTAGAGTTGATGTAAATAGAAGTCGTGAGATTTATTATTCATTTGACAGTCATTAGGAGAATAATAAATCTCACAGCGGTCCAGTTCAATATGTCTTAACTCTTAAAACATATCAACATACCAACTAGAAGTCTCCACTTCCATGATCAAGACAAATCATCGTAGTTGATATATTATAGTCTTCACAGATGAAACGCCCAATTTCATTACTGACTACGAACTAAAATTCTGAGTTTACAAAGAACTTGTGATTTATATCTTTCTGTGACTTTTCACATAAATCACATACTATGCATCTCATGGACTAAGATAATGTTCCATAAGTTCATTAATAAATAGTCTTATATAACTAAATAATCTAATTATTTATGACATGCCAATAAATTGGATTTTAGGGTATAAATCTCAACAATCTCCCACTTGCCCTCAAAGACAATTTATCATATATTCGACACTTATCTCCCTTTAGAGTAATTCATAGTCACTCTAAGGCAAGGTTTGGAAACAAGTTTCAGCCAGATTTATTGTATAAATTATCTTTTCAACTACTACTTCTTAAGTACTCATATCTCTCTAATGAGATAATACTTAAGCTTAATGTGTATCTTCACCACCTAAGATGAACACATATCTTGAAGTCCAACTTCATGAATCACAATCAAACTACAAGTCAGTATTTGTATATTTAGTAACTATTAAAACTTCACTTTTGTGGACAAACATATAATACCTCATTGTCCTAAGATATATGAGTATATGCTTTACTCCCACTAAATTAAGTGATCTTTAATTCAATTGATATTTGCTTACCATGCCCACCACAAAATAGATATTTAGCCTAGTATTTAGCATAGTACAAAGACTTCCTATCGATTTGATATGAGGAACTGTCTTGATATACTCTTCCTTTTATATGTCTAAGGACCGTAGTCCTATATAAAGGAACTTCAAACTTAAAAGGAAAGAATCATTTCTTGAAGTTTTACATGTTATACTTGGCTAGAATTTAATCTATTTAAGCAGTTTGAGATAGACCCAACATCCTAATTTTTGAATTTTAACAAAGTTATAATTCTTAGGATGTGACTAGTCTTTTCCAAGTACTTTATATCAAATTGGATTAGACAACCAAAACTCTATTGATGACAATAACTCTACATCATCCTAAATGATTAGAATGTCATCAATATACATAATGAGATTCATTATTCTATATAGCTTTACACACATAAGGTATTTTAATACTTGATCAAAATCAAACAATTTGATTTCTTGATCAAAGATGATATTTTATGATTCATATGCTTGCTTTAGTCCATAAATGGAATTTAAGCAACTTGCATACTAAACACTATTGGTTCTTTGCTATGTACAAGTCTAGGTACATCATATAGATATCTTCCTCAAGATTGCTACTAAAAGAAGTTTTCTTGATATCCATTGCCATATTTCATCCAAATAAAATATAATGGATAAGAGAATCTAGATAAAGTCAAACTTGACTATAGTTGAAAAAATCTTTTCATAATCGAAACATTTCTTTCTGAATAAATCTTTTCGCCACTAGTCTTGACTTTGAAGGTTTGCACCTTCAATTCTATCAATTTCTATTTCTTGTAGACCTATTTGAGAACAATAGGCTCAATGCTAATAGGCGCCTCTACAAGTTCTAGACTTTAAATAGAATCTAATTCTATTCACATAACCTTGATCCAATAATTCATATTCATATCATCTATTACCTTTACATAGGACCGAGGATCAAATTCATATCCTTGTAAAATGACTTCAAAAGTATGAATTTACAATCCTCCCACTACGATATTGTATCTGTGTACTAGCTATATATCTAGAATAATGCATTGTGGTGTATCTAATACAACCACCTCATTTCTAAATGTATTTTATAGTTGTCTTACAAAAAATTCTGACTTTTCTTCTAGAACAATTCTTTAAGATTACTCATATAGTCATCATCAAGAACTTTGTATTTGTACATTACAAACATCTTGTGAGAACTTTGTATTTGCACTTTACAAACATCTTGTCATTTTATGACTACCAAAACAATCTTCTGCAAATCTTTTTGGATACTTATTATAATCACACATTTTTCTACTTTTTGATTTCAATTTGTCAGACTTCCTTTCTAGCACATGTGCCAGACATCTCCAAAAGTGGAAGTATCATATACTAGGTTTTCACCCAATCCACAATTTGACAAGTGTCCTAGGAACAAACTTTTGAAATCAAATTTAGAAAATGCATAGTAATAACTAGAGTATATCTCCAAAAGAAATAAGCAAATGGATAAACTTATCATGTACTTTACTATTTCTAAAAGAGTCTTATTCCTCCTTCATGTATGCACTGACTTAAAAAAGTCATTAATACTATTTTCCTTTACAATAAAGGAGTCTTAGATCATATTATCTTCTAAATAGAATTCATAGATTGGAAATATTACAAAATAATGGTTTTAAAAGCCCATCTTTCACCAATCTTGAATACAATTTAGATTAATAAGATCTAGACTTAAGTGCCATAACATACAACACCAAAGGATGAAAACTTTCTCTTTAAAAAGTAAAACATGTAAATTTCCATCTAGAAAACAATCATGGACAAAGCTTAGTTTAACCAAACCAGAAACACTTTCTTTTGGTCATACTTTTAAGTCTAATTTCCTTTTGGCAACTATTAGGGCAACTTGCTTGCCAAACTGTTTGGTATTATAATTATTCTTCTTATCACCTTTACCTTTCGGTTTAGGCTAAGAATTTGAATTAAATCATATTGACCCTAGCCTTAGCTTTTAGGATGTCTTCCATTACGTAGAACTCACTCATCAATTCAGATAATATAAAAAGAATTTATTTTCAAAACAATCTGAATTGATCAAATGAATCTAATAAGGACTTATGGATCATATCCACATGAGATTAACATTTAATCTCAACATCCAAGAATTCCAATTCATTTTAAAAATAAAATATTTTCATAAAATGATTTAGAATTGGAACTCCTTAAGCTTTTCTTAGCACTCAATATGATTCATACCAAACATCTCATTTAAACTTAATATAAAGTCTAAGTTTGGTACTAACCCTTGCATCTCATGCTGTAGCACAATTGAGATAGAAGCCAATATAACATACTAGCATTTCAATGGAGACTATGATCATATCATAAGCTATCTTCCATAAAGGCATCATATATAGGAAATTATGACAATGCTGAATCGAAACATGAAAATGTACTTCAGCTCCTTTAAGCACTATGTCCAAAATTATTTCTTAGTTAATGTGATTCAACTAAAATAGTAGCTAGAGGACAAAATTTATGACAACATTATATTGAGACCATGAACTTAAATATGAGGACATTATCATTTTGCATCCATAACCATATAATATGGAATCCGAAAACCATACTATACTAGGTACAACGACAACCTAATCCCGCAATTAATATTCCTCGGAAGCGAGGTCATACCAATCACTATGATTAGGCGAGAATTATTCTCATTATTAATGCTATCATGGTAACTCTTACCAAACAAAAATAATTTGCCGCTTTTCCTTTAGCCTCTAAGTAATAATGACATAGCTCCGAAGGGAGGTTAACATTACACTTAGTCTAATGTACACCATTGCCTAGAATCAATGTGAGTCACCAAGTAACTCCACGGAAGTGTGGTCGTTCTCAATGTAAAAACACATTTCATCTATCATTAAGAAGTTTAATCTGTAGTACCATGAATTCAACACCCTCCGAAGGGAGCAAGGCATATACGCCAAGGCGAGGTGCCTAATCACACTACTATAAACCAGCAATGGAGGCCGTGAGAATCAACCCTTGAATCTCTCTCCCACTAGAAATTTTAAAACAAGTGGATTATCTTGAAATCATTGTAATCTAATCACAATTTTAACCCTACACATTAAATGTGTTTAATTGTTTAAATTCAATGTGATGTAACTAAGTCACGTCACAATAGCGTAACGAACATTCGCGTAATCACAAATAAGTTTAACCTTGTAATCCGTGAAGTAAATACCCTCCGCATGGAATGCAAGACTCGAAGTCAAGACGAGGTATCTACTCACATTACAATAAACTTAACAAAAGGGCTATTTCAAGAACTCCCACTCATTATTTGGGTTTTTCTTAAATAATTGTGATCCCATCACAACTAATAACCTTGCACTTGTTGAAGACTCTAATCTTATTAGAATCACTAACTAAAATGGAAGTCTTAAACTATTTAGGATTCCTTAAACACTAATGATTCAAAAATTAGTTATATAGAACTCTATTCTTAACTTATTTGATTAAGCATTCTAGTCTCATTAGGAACTACATACCTTTTAATTAAGCTTTAATCTCATTAAAACTTCTAATTAAAATAAATTAAGTTAAAGACTTTTAATCATACAACAATTCTAATCTCATTAGAATGTTTCTTAAAAGACAAGTCCTAAACTATTTAGGACTAAGAGTTCTATTTAACTAATACCTTTGATCTCATTAGGTCTTTTAGTTAGAACTATGTGTAAACTAATCACACATAACCTTGCTCTTAAAAAACTTGAAAACACTTAGAAAAAATTCTGATTTTTCTTCTTTCGATCGATCAAATGTGTCCTTCGATCGATCGAAAAAATTAAAAAATTCAAACTTGATCATCTGACTTCTTCGATTGATACTCGATCGCCTCTCGATCGATCGAAAAATAAATTCGATCGATCGACTATCAATCGAAAATCAATCTATTTAAAAAGTCTGATCACTGTTTCACTCGATCGATCGAAAGTGATTTTCGATCGATCGAAACTCGTGAAACACGAATTTCCAGAAATTTTCCAAGGTAGTTTTCTACGGTTTTTCATGAACAAACATGCATCATATGAACATTACAGACTGAGATTGATGTCAAAACTGAAATCTATTGATGCTATAGCCTTAAGATTCAATTTAACATACTTAAATTTAAATTTAAACAACATCATAACATCAATTTTAGTCTTCATCAAAACATAGTTTCAACAACATGCAGAAAATTAAAAACATAATCTTCTAACAATATGAAACTATCATCTCTAATCCTAAAACTCACAAAACATGTTATACAATTCGAAATTGAAGACCGCTCTGATACCATTTGTTGGAAAAATAGATGTGCGCAGCGGAAAAATTAACGGATCTACTTCATTCGATATTGATAACATGTACTATGTAAGTTTCAGAATTAGAGAACAAGAAAGCGTACCTTGGTGTGGTGAAATTCAAAATCGAAGATCAAACGCTCTTAGGAAGACTTTTAATCTTCACTCCAATTCCACTTGATGCCCAAGATGTGTGGTCTCTCAATCGGTAACAAAAGGGTGATTAGAGAGTGACAAAAATTCACATACCACCATTTCACAATGATGTTACTCTCATAAAATATTCTGAACGTTTTTCCCTTTTGTATCTAACCAATTATCTAATTGGGCTGGCCTTTTGGGCCTTTCCAATTGGGCTTAAGTGTGTGACTTGGAGTGGGACCAAAAGGGACCAATAAGACACTAGCTCCAATGGGCCTTAGGCTTTTCTGTCAACTCTTGACAAGTCCAAAGTTACCATTAACTATATTTAATACCACTATATAAATATAGTTGCACTCTAGGCCTTATCAATAAATTATTTCCCAAGACTTTATTATACATTCAACCCATTCATTAAAATATTCGTAGTAATACAAAGTCATGAATATAGACTGTCACTTTGAAGATTACTACATCTTAATCCTTGAGTACCCGGTTTAATCATTTATATTATTCATATATTTATGAAATCCAATTTCATAAATATATACTTTAGTAACTCCTTACTAAAGTGGTTGGGCCCAACACTCTGAATAACAAAATCCATTAAACTTATCTTAAGGAAATATTTTATATCTCCGTTAAGAGATTATGAATTCCATCTTGAGAATATATGTTCCATCAACACTAAATGTGGTTGCCCAACATATTGAGGTTTTGACCGTTCTAATAGATCTCACTCCTGATATATCAAAGCAACCTACATCTCATGATCAGGTCCATTATTCTCTCAGGATTTAGAGTTTATGTAAATAGAAGTCGTGAGATTTATTATTCATTTGACAGTCATTAGGAGAATAATAAATCTCACAGTGGTCCAGTTCAATATGTCTTAACTCTTAAAACATATCAACATACCAACTAGAAGTCTCCATTTCCATGATCAAGACAAATCATCGTAGTTGATATATTATAGTCTTCGCAGATAAAACGCTCAATTTCATCATTGACTACGAACTAAAATTCTGAGTTTACAAAGAACTTGTGATTTATATCTTTCTGTGACTTTTCACATAAATCACATACTATGCATCTCATGGACTAAGATAATGTTCCATAAGTTCATTAATAAATAGTCTCATATAACTAAATAATCTAATTATTTATGACATGCCAATAAATTGGATTTTAGGGCATAAATCCCAACATTTTGTTCATAAGTTTTGGATAGATCAATTATTTTTGTACCTATTTCCTAGGTATAGCTTCTTTATGGGCAGCAACTTGTTTTTTTTTGTACTTTTCTCTTCCAGGGAATTTTATCTTTAAGACTGACAGGTCTTCCACGCTTCATCATTTGCTGCTATATTAACTGATTGTCCTACAGGGACATCAATCTGTGTTGGAGTATTAGCAGCTGGAATGTAAGATTTCACAATTTTTTTTTATTGTCGGTGAATACATCCGGTAATTGATTTGCAATTCCTTGTAAATGAATAATCCTTTGAACTTCCAGTTCACATTGATTTGTACAAGAATCAAGATGAGATAACGTCAAAACATTCCAAGTAATCTCACATTGTGCTTCAAGCAACGACTTTTCTCCCCCTAATGGTGGGAAGATTGTTTCATTAAAATGACAATCCTCAAAATTTGCCTTAAAAACATCACCAGTTAGAGATTCAAGATATCTAATGATAGATGGGGAATCAAAACCCGTATAAATTTCAAGTCTACGTTGAGGACCCATCTTAGTGCATTGTGGGGGTGCAATAGGTACATATACAGCACAACCAAATATGCGTAAGTGAAAAATATTTGGTTGTTGACCAAGTACAAGTTGCAATGGTGAGAATTTATGATAAGCAATTGACCTGATACGAACTAATGGTGCAGCATGTAAAATAGCATGATCTCAAGTAGAAATTGGTAATTTTGATTTCATAAGCAAAGGTCGAGTAATAATTTGAAGTCTCTTGATAAGTAATTCGGCTAAACCATTTTGAGTATGTGTATGGGCAACAGGATGCTCAACATCAATTTCAATTAACGTGCAATAATCATTAAAAACTTGAGATGTGAATTCACTAGCATTATCTAAACGAATTTTCCTAATTGAATAATCAGGAAATTATGCTCGCAACCTAATTATTTGATCAAGAAGCCTAGCAAATGCAACATTTCTAGTAGAAAGTAAACATACATGTGAACATCTGGTTGATGCATCAATTAAAACCATAAAATACTTGAATAGACCACAAGGTGGGTGTATTGGTCCACATATATCACCTTGAATTCTTTCTAAGAAAGATGGATACTCAACAACAATCTTTGAATATGATGGTTTGGTAATTAATTTACCTTGAGAACATGCACTACATGGATCATAACTAGATAAAAGAATCTTCTGGTTCTTTAAGGGATGTCCGTGAGAGTTTTTAGTAATTCGATGCATCATTATTGATCCTGTATGTCCAAAATGATCATGCCAAAGCATAAAAACCTTTAGGTCTGAACACTTTTGGTGTATTGCAATATTTGTTTCAACTGTTCTCATTGTAGTATAATATAACCCAGAAGAGAAAATAGGCAGTTTTTTTAATATGAGCTTCTGGCCCGATACTATTAAAGCAATATAAAGAAATTCTTCACTGCCTTCATTATTAGTTTCAATATGATAACTATTATAACGTATATCCTTAAAGTTGAGTAAATTTCTGCTTAATTTAAAAGAATATAAAGCATCATCAATACAAAGTTTTGTGCCATTTGGCAACATGATAATCGCTCTTCCAAAACCTTCAATTAAGTTTGATGAACCTGACATGGTATTGACATTGGTTTTGCATAATTTTAAAATTTGAAAATTTTTTATTTATTTATTTTTATTTTATTTTATTTTATCTTTAAGGATTGTATGAGTTGTTGCACTGTCTGCTAGACAAAATTCTTCCCTAGTCATTTTGGAATTGATTTTACTAGTATGACCCATGTATCTTCACATATGCAAAATATAAATTAAATTTTATTACTTTAAATATAAATAAAACATATCAAAATAAAAATACTTATTTCAATGCCATAATATAATAAAAGAAAAATAATTAATTAGTATGGACATTTCCATTACCAATCATACTTATTAGAATACGATAATATAATAAAAGAAAATAATTAATTGGTATGGACATTTCCATCACCAATCAAATTATCAATTTTTCCATCAACATCCTCATAGAAATCAGAGACATCAAGATGAGTCATATCCACTCAATTTGGAAGGTCAAGATAATTCATGGGATCTTGTGACCAACAAAGTTCGTTTCAAATCCCTTTTCATTTTCTTTTATGGAGGCTTGGTACAAATCTATTAAATATTTAGGAGTACTACAGGTACATGACCAATGACCTTCCATACCACACCTATAACACTTATTTTCATGACCTTTTGATGGTTTTTTGCAATAGCTCATTATATTGTTCAGCCATTAGAAGATTAAACATTAATTCATAACACTTTATGAACATATGCATTTAATATTGCTACTATAGGAGCACATTCGAAACATGATATACGTATCTTCTATTATATAATTTTAATTGTGGGCAGATTTTAAAGTGCCAGATTAATTCACTTGCACTTTTAGTTTATTGCAACTTTAGTCATACTGAGCTTTTAGGATGATCAAGTTCTTCTAGAACTTGTAATTCTCCTAAGGGGTCTTTTATATTAAAGTACTCAGTTTTTATGTAAATAATAACAAATAAAAATTATTGCTTTTGAACGATCCTTCTAGGATACTATATTGCCATCTATATTATCTTTAGGATTTATTACATCAACATAGATCTCATCAAGATTCATTGCTTCCAGATGAATCTTAATATCAAGGATCCATAATAAGAAATTATTGCCTAAGATGTCAAGGGCAACTAATTTAAGCTTCGTAAGATTTGACATCTATATCAAATATATAATTACAAAATAAATTAAATAACTAATTTTTTTTCTCATACACAATTTTAATGAAATAATACACACACATATTCAAAATTTGATTGTAATAAAACAATACTTACATATTTAAAGATTATCTGTACACGTAATATATAGCTATAGGTATAAGTAAATGTGAAGACAATATATAACAATACATTACTAATCATTTTTAACATTTTTTTTAAAACTAAATAAACGTGAATCTCATAACAATATGATAACATGAATCTCATAACAATATACAGCAATAGGATAACGTGAATCTCATAAAATTTTTAATTAATTAAAAATCACTAAAATTATTAGCATAAAACGTAAAAACAAACAAATAGGATAATTACTAATTTCTTAAAAAGAAAACTTACAGTGAGTTGAGAAAACTACACAAATAATCTTTGATATTTGAAGAACAATGAGATTACAACTTTCTTTTGAAATTGGGTAGAGACTCGTGCTGTGCTGATAACGTGTTATGAAATAATAGAAAAAAATAAAGTAAAAGAAACAAGAAATATATATTGATAAACTCTTATGTTAGAGTTTATGGGATAAAATTGTAATAATGAGTACACTTATAGATATATATTTTCCCTATAGACATCTCTCCCATATAACCTTTTTATTGCTCAAAATTTACATATTTCAATTCGACTTTATTCCTATTATAAATTTCATTATTGTTATTATAAAATGAAAAGAAAAGAAAAGAATAATAAAATAAAATCCATATGAAACGGACGTTCCCTCTACCCCTCCCTTGTCCTCCTATGGTTAAAAAGTGAGGTTGGAAAATTTCATCAAATCTCCCAAAGTTTACACATTTCAATCCAACTTTATTTCTATCATGAATTTCATTCTTGTTATTATAGAATGAAAAGAAAAAAAAAGAATAATAAAACAAAATCCATATGAAACGAACGTTCCCTCTATACCCCTCCCTTATCCTCCTCTGGTTCAAAAAGTGAGGTTGAAAAATTTCATCAAATCTCCCATTTTTATTTATTTTTTTGTCACCATCCATAAAATAAAATAAAAATCCAAAATCCAACAAAGTAAAACCCCTCTGCTCATTTTCTGCAACCCCATTTATTCCCTCCGTTTAATTGCTAAGAAAACGCAGGAAAAACAAAGCTATACTTTTCTCAGCAACCAAACACTCCCCAACAAATGGAAGTGGAAGTGAAAGTCAGACTCCCAGACTCAACCTCCCACCAAAAACTCTCTACACTCCTCTCCCCATTCCACACCAAAACCCTTCTCCAAGAAAACGTCTTCTTCGATGGCTCCGACTCCCAACTCTCCTCCAACCTCGCCGTCCTCCGCCTCCGCTTCATCACCACCACCGCCACCGCTACCAACCACTGTGCCCTCTCCCTCAAGGCCAAACCCGTAATTTCACAAGGAATAAGCCGTGCCCAGGAGCTGGAAGAACCCATGGACCCCACTCTCGGTCGCGCCTGCATAGCCGAGCCATGGCGGCTCTTGTCAGTCACTGACTCCGCCATTGTTGAGAGAGTGAAGCAAGAGTTTGGGGTTTCTGGGTTGGTTTGCTTAGGTGGGTTTAGGAATGTGAGGTCGGTGTATGATTGGCAAGGGTTAAAGATTGAGGTGGATGAGACTAACTTTGATTTTGGGACGTGTTATGAGGTGGAATGTGAGACTGGTGATCCTGAAAGGGACAAGAAGGTGATTGAGAGGTTTTTGGAGGATAATGGGATTGGGTTTGAGTATTCCCAGGTGTCCAAATTCGCAGTGTTTCGGTCAGGCAAGTTGCCATTGTAAGTCTGTCTCTAATGTTTTGATTTTGTTTTTGTTCTGTGATGCAGTACTAATGTAATCATAGGTCTTAGAATTGGACAGGTTTTTGTTTGCTCTAATGTGCGTGTTTGTTGATAATTGGATAGTTACAATAGGGGGAGGGGGAGGTGAAATTAAATTTGAACCTGAATGTTTTAGTTGAAAACAGCAGGAGGTGCCAGTTGAGCTATCTTGTGGGCTTGAATATTTGTGTTTCCTGTTAGTGTGCGTTTGGGAAGCCAAGAAAAAAAAATTTTGACTTTTGAGTTTAGTTTGGTGTGTCCCACATCAGGGAAAAAGAAGAAGAAAATTTCCTCTTCTCTAGGTTGCTTTTAGCAATAAACAATCAACAAAGCATATGTAAAGTCACTCGAAATAATGTTTTAGCTCATGGATAATACAATCTGCTTAAGATAATGCCTTGTGAAGCGGAGGTTATTGGTGTGAATATTCTTATTTCCCTTTCATTGGGGTCAAAGTCACTAATGTTTGATTAAGGTTCCTAGTAGCAAGGTGGAAATGTTATGCATGTGAAGATACTGAAATACATATGGGATGCATTGGTGATGCAGCTTGTGTATTCTGCAGAGGATTTGTGTAGAAAATAGAAAGCAGAAACCATTTAGTTTTTGATGGCTTGTCTATTAAAGAGTATAGAAAGAAGCCATGGAAAAATGCTTGTTCCGTAGTCTTGAAACTGAATGGGACGGAGTGGTGGATTGGGGTCTGCAAAACTGATTAAAAGATTAAAAAAGCTGTGATTTGCAAGATAAATTGGGGGCTTACAGTTTGTTTGGATTTGGATTCAAAGGAATCCATGGTGGCCAAGTGAAAAGTGAAGAGTATTTTGCAAGCTATTAAATGGGAAGTAAAGTTGAGTTGTTGCAAGAGGGAGAATCAAAAACACAGTTCTAAACAGGGCTTCATGCTGCTGGGGGATTCCAGTTTCTGTCCTGAAGAAGACCTCTAATTAGAGCTCATATGTGCAATGCTTATATCTGAGTAGGGACTTGATTTGGGATAATTTGTATAGTTTAGCGTAATGCTAATAATTGCTGAGTATGGCATGTTGGCTCAGTTGTATTACTGACTTCTCTGTGGTGTTTATGCTCAATGAAATTTCTGCTTACTTTAAAAAAAGGAAGAAAGAAAAAAAGAAGAAAAAGCATCTGGTAGCTGAAAAGGGCAGTCCTTTTAAGATTCAGACAGGTCAAATTTGTTACTCGGAACATGGCATGGCCATTTACCAATTTCTTTCATGTGCGTATCCATCCTTTTTATGTATGTTCTTTTAGATGCTTAATGTAAGTTCATATTTTTCCCCTCCTATTTGTATAACTTCTTTGTATATCTTTGTCTGTAGTTTTAAAACATGAGTATTTCATTCCTAGTTCATTTGGGTACAATAAGCGAGTCATGAATGTTTTCTTGTCATTGTTGTAATGTTTACTACTCTGTCTATTGTCTATTTTGTATTAGTGAGTCAATAAAAGATGAAACTCATTAGCCTGGTCTAAGGAAAGTTCTAATGAGGATAGCCTAGAATTTTCTTATTTGGTGGCATGATATAAGATTCTCTAACAGTGATTATTTTTGTCACGTTGTCAATCTACTGGCAGAGTCATCACTATGGAGATCACACATTCCTGAACTTTTCATTTAAGATAATGACTTTGGGTTGTTGGTGGTTCCTTTGATTCTTTGGATATGAATTGCTCAAGTGTGTCTAGAGAAGTAGGTACACTTATTTCAGTTGTAGGGGGGGGGGGGGGGGGGGGGTGTACGGTGTTGGGCGAGTATACATGGTAATATTTGATGACCTTCCACATAGGTGCCTCTCCCTTGTCAACACCCATGGGTTAGAAGAGCCAATGCTTTCAAGTTTATATGAAAATTGACATTAGTTTTGCTGGTAGTGTAGTTGATCAGTCAGTTAATTCTGAATGGTCTCCTTTCAAATGGTAAAATTACCATTAGCATAGGTGTTGATATGAAGAGTTCGAGCCTTGGTGCAATGGCAAGTGCCTTCCACTAAAAGCGGTAGGTCGCAGGTTTGAGTTCGGAAATCAGCCTCGTCAGTAATTGGGGGTAAGGCTGCCTACAATTACTTCTCCCAAACCTCACAAAAGTGGGAGTTTTGAGCGCTGGATACAATCTTTTCATAGGTGTTAATATGAAGCCCAATGACGGAATGGCCTGGGTGGATACTATCTCAACCCATTGTCTTGTATTAGGTTGCATGACTAAGATTTCTGTAACTAAACTCATGAACTTGGCCCTAGTCCCCCACGATATTTCGTGTCCACCGACTTCCTGTTCTCCCCCTTTTCTTTTTTCTTGACTCTTCATAATTTTCTTGCATTTCTTTGTAGGAGCTCTTGAGGTTGAATAACTTTGTAACTGTACTCTCTGACCTTTGGGGTGCTTATGTTTTGCTGTCCACTATATTGATGCAAGTGAAGCTTCAATTATCAAATTGTTACTCTTTATCATCATGCAGTTCCACTCATTTCTTTTACTTTGGTTTCCAATAGATACCAAATGAATTTTTTGAGCATTCTGGCTTTAGCTAAAAGTGGGTGGAAATTTATAATCAATAGAAGGAAGTTTCTTTGAGTGGCATTAAATTCACCCCAGATAGCAAATAAGAGTTCAAGTAGCACTAAATTTAGCTTATTTTCAAAGAACAGAGCTACATTTGCAGCACTCAATTTCTTTAGTATCCACCATTGAGATGCTCGAGTTTTGGCATGCAAAGACATTGCTAAATCCCTCTTGTTTTTTTCCCCAGCTGAAGTTTTGGCATATTCAGGTTATATTGCTTATCACTAGTGAGGTATGTTTACTAATTCTGTTGCGGTTGGGGTATCGGCAACACAGAACCAACCACTTGTGACCCGCAGTTGACCTCGTCTAGTCCTCCTTAACTTGTTGCTTAGTTGAGTAAAGACCTCCGTCACTTCTCAACTGTCCAGTAAGGTGGAATGTGATCAAGGCTAAGGGAAAGAGATCTCTCTTTTTTTTTGACAAAAAATACAAGAAGCCCGTTTTTGTAATAGAAAGTTCTAAAGATTAAGCAAAAGTAAACCCAAATCAAAGAAAAATAAAGAAATTTAGATCTAGTAAAGCTCACCTTCATTAAAAACAGAAAAATAAGAGTTAAAATGAAAAGACGGTTATGGTAGAGAGAGAGAGAGAGAGAGAGAGAAATTAAATTTATGGTTTGATTTTATTTTTGAAAAAAAAAAAACTATTTATTATAGGTCGGGTTTGGGTAATATCTGAACCTGATTTGCCCCGATTCCCTAATGGGCCTGACAAAACCCATTCCATTCGGGCAAGTGCCAATGGGGATTGGCATCCCTACTTCATCCTTGTCGGTATGTGACAATTGTTGAACATATTGCACAGATGGCTTGTATGCCTCAGTGAAGATCCAAATAACATAAACCCAAAATATCACTAAGTTAAAGAGTTCACAACGTGACTTAGGAATACTTTGGTGTAGCGGTTTGTAGGGTTTTTGGTATGGCTCAATGGTTCATCGTTCACCTAAAAAATTGTTAGGAATTGTTCGTATGAAGGCTTGGGGCACATGTTTCATCAATTTGTCACTTGTGGTTAAAGGTACAATGGCCTAGTGTCACTCGCATTGTTGCTGACTTATCATTTGTTTTGTTTTAATTTTTATAATTTGATAATTACAACAATGGGGAGGAACTCCAAAAAAAGAACATGTAATATCACTAAGTTATAAGGTTTTTGACGTTAGCTTATCCCTTTCATTTCACACCACACTTTTGAGACTCTAAAACCATTTTTGGGTCATATTATTATAGATGTTCTTCACATATATTGGGACAGCAAATTGCAAGTCTCAACCTTCGTAGCTTGTAATTGCTACAATGAATCGAGCCTTAAGGTCAGCCACATACTATTCTAGCTCATATCATCGAAGTTTCCCATTTCATCTATAGAGAACAAGTATCAGCCATCAAACTGTGACACTAAAGTTTTTATTAGGGATTTAGTCACTTTAGTGGAAAAGATGTACGTATCTAGATGCATATTAGTTTGTAACAAGTTTGACGATATGGTTAATGAGTCTTGATTTGACATATAATGTTGCCAGAATTCCGTTCTATTATTTCAAATAACTTTGTCGCATTCTTTGGAAGTTCAATATTTGTTATGTTCATTTATTTAGCAAACGAAACAAGCTAAAACCCAAGTTTAGGCTCAACTATTAAACTAGTAAAATTCAAATATAATCATGTGCTAAGAAAATAAGCATGTGAGTCTGATTCTTAATTTAAATAAACATAATATTATATGTTTATGCTTGTTTATTTAGCAAATGAACCAAGTTCAAGTTCAAGTTTAGACTCGACTATTTGCTCAAGCCAAGCTCAAAATTTAGTTGATGCATTTAAGAATTTTCATTTAGATTTATATTTCTCAAAAACAATTCACAATAATTTTCCGTTTGGTGCCCCCTCGCAAATCGATGAAGAATTCCAACACTAAAATGATTTCTCCTTCCAAATGAGAATGGCAAATATTATTGGAATGCACAATAGTCGCTACTTTGGTTGAACATTCTTGCAATTGCAACAACAACTCAACCCAATTGAGATGCAGAAATAGTTGTGGATCTTTAGTGTCCTCTACCCATTTGGAACAAGTGTGGGCTGCTACTATAATGAACCATTTCGCATTTCTTGATACCTCACTTTTGGGACTCCAAAACCAATTCTGGGTCGTAATAATATATATGCTTTCAACATATTTTTGGATGAAAAACTACAAGTATTAACGTCTATGGTTAGTAATAGCTACAATGAAGTAGGCATTAGGGTCAGCTACACTCCATTCTAGCTTAATTCATCAAGGTTTCCCAATTCATCTATGAAGAATAAGTGAAAAATCATTGACTGAAATGCTTATAAGGGGTTTACTCAGTTTAGTGGAAGATATGTACATATCTAGATTCATATCAGTTTGTGGCTACCTTTGATAATATGTTTAATGGGTCTTGCTTTGGTGTAAGTTGTGACCAAACTTCCATCCCATCTCAAGGAACTCCATTACATTTTTTAGAAGTTAAAAATTTGTTTATGTTGTTTTATTAATTAGCAAATGAGTTAAGCTCAAACCCAAGTTTAGGCTCTACTATTGAATGCGGACCAAAGTCGCCTACAAGTGGACAATCTAAACACGAATTTGCCTACAGATGAACGCCGACCAAAGTCGCCTACAAGTGAACAGTCCAAACACAAAGTCGCTTATGGGTGGACGAACGACCAAAGTCGCCTACGAGTGGACGGTCTAAACACAAAGTCGCCTATGGGTGGATGGTCCAAACACCATTGTTATTCTCTTGTAGATCTCAGACTCATTCATGTCGAATTCTGCTTGGACGAACCTATTGACTGATGAAAGTGGCTTCATCACCTACATATTCCAGCCGCATCCATAAAGACGACAGTAGGAATGGGGCAATTGAAGAGGAGAAAAATCACCCTCATCCATCATATAGCAAAAGAAAAGAAATTTAGCATCATCCATCAAGCCAGCTTCGTCCATCAAACTAGCATCATCCATGAGATGAATGTCTACATGTAAACACCACATTTTGTACCCTTTACGACTTGAACCCCCATTCCCTAATGATGCTAAATTCCAAAACCCAAGGTTGGTCTAGAGGCCCAATTAGATGATAAATTGACTTGAGAAATGTTAAAATGAAAAATATAACTTTTAATGAGAAAATAAATCTATTTTTTAAAAATAAGACCAAAGGAAACTCTCATTATGTGCATGCAAGAATCAGCCTACGCATGTAGGCTTGATCTTGCACATGCATAGCGATTTCCAAAAACTATACAAGACAAGTATTCTGCATTAATGTTGAGGTTTGGAACAAATCCCACATTGTTTAGAGACTTTCAAACCCCTTTTTTACACTATAAGTAGCCTTACATGGTATATTTTCGAAAAAAAACACACAGAAATCCTACAGGAAAACACTAAGATTCACTAGAAATAGTGAATCAAAGAGGGAGTTTTTTACAAAACATCCTCAAGTCAATTTTATTTGATTAGGGCCTTTTCTGACCTTGATCTTTGAGTTTAATATTACTAATCACTTCCTTATTGTTTTGTGAGTAGATTTGACTGAGGTGAACAGTAAAAAATCAAGCTTGAAGAGCTTTTTTTTGAGGTATTAGTCTAAACTTTTCTTTTTTCCTTTTCTTTTCTTTCTGTGCTTTAAATCTTTCTGTTTGCTTTGTTTGTTTGTTACAATATGTTTTAATATGTCTATCTAGGTTAGGTTTATGTAGTTGTATGTTTTAAAAGTATGTTAGGATGTTAGATTTCTCGTTTTGAAGTTTTATTGCATCTGTTTTGTATTTAGGGTTTTCTGGGCAAGACTTGCATATAGACATGGCAAAACGAGCAAGCCAGTTGGGTCGGGTCGGGTTCAGGTCAGGTCAATCGGGTTTGTGAGTCAATCAGGTCACGGGTTAAACGGGTCATTTTTAAATGGGTCAATCGGGTTGAGGGTCGGGTTGGGTTAACCTGTATTTTTCAAACAAGCTTTTTTTTTTTCAATTACAAAAACAAATCAATGATAACCTGTTTAGAGAGAATGAATATAATCAATTAAGGAAATGAATTGCACTTAATGCCACTTGTTAATATCCTTCCCATTCTGACAATTTTGAGCATGACAAAAATTATTTATAGTCATAAATTCATGATGGAAAAAGTCTTCAATATTAATAGTTTACTGTAAAAATGCATATAATTTCAAGTTTATAACTTCAAAAAGAGATAGATCTTAAAACAAACAAAACAAGTAAGCCAGCAAAGTAGCAAACCATCTTAATCAACTTTACTAATGATGCAAAAGTCAATAAAGCCAGCTAATCTAAATATCAGCTATACAATTCATTGTCCTGCATTAGTATATAGAAAAGCCACCCAGTAGTAGCTAGCAAGACAGCTTAATCAACTTTAAAGACCACCAAAACAAAATGGGTGTTAGAAGGGGAATCCTGCCAGTAAGCTAGAGTTTGCTTATACATTCAAACTCCTTTATCAAAGAAGTATTTGCATACTTAGGTCACAGGACACTACTTCACATGAGGAAAATACTTCTACTAGTGCCACCAGAAAGAGTGCCTATGAATCAAGAAAGATATAAACATATGTAACCATTATATATGAATCATGACCTATCTTTATCCATAAGTCTAGCACCAGTACAAAAAGTTTGGATTCTTAGTCTGTAAAAATTTAAATACATGATTAGCATGGAAAATCAAGATATTTAAAATAAATGTTTGATTTTTTTGTAGAAAGGTAAGTAATTCACACACATGATGGCAAACTTGTAAACTTGTAAAAAGTATATTTAAAGTTTACATCACTAATAATATCATTCCCACAAAAAAAAAAAAAAAGAAAAAAAAAAAAACCTACATGTCATGGACCATATCAAGTTATCGGTCTTCTTAAGTGCACATATTCCTGTTGTATTTAAAATAATAGTAAAGTTAGATTACTTAGAAACATAAACTATACAAAAAAATATTTAAAAATAAACATAACGTATTAAGTAAAGAAGAATAAGTAAATATTTTATAAGAATTACACATCAATCTCAATCTACTCAACATTGGTAGATAATGATCAAATTCCTAATCATTAAAAAAATTGCAATGGAAAATAATACCACACAACAATACAATCTTTATTATTTAAAAAACATAGCACAACATATACCAAACAAAATGCAATTCCCTTACATCATCTTCCTTATCTTCAGTATCATTAGGATCATCCACAGCACCACTAGTATGATTAGAACTCCCAACACAAGATGAAACATTGTAGTGGCCATACGCTTGGGGCATTCATATTTTGAAAAAAGCTTATACAATGTAGTCTTAACGCTCTCCACCTTCATTTCAGCAATGTGCTCAATTGATTCTATTTTCTTGAAAATAAAGTTCACATAATCCAACTTATACCTTGGATCAAGAACAATGGCACAAGCTAGCACCACACTTTAACAATCTCAATATTTGTCAAATTTACCTTTCATTTGTTTTGCCATATTACTGATAAATGAATCTTGGCTCTCCAGTTCTTCAAGTAAGAGCAATTCAATTTGAGACACTCCTTGAAAATATAGATTTGCTGTAGGGTAATCAATTCTAGAAAATAGAGTTGTAATGTCATTGAAAGGTTTCAAAAACCGAGTTATCCTTCTAACTCTATTCCATTCATCCCTTGATGGACAATGCTTGGAATTAGCATCTTCCTCTGCTAAACGGTTCAACACAGAACGATATCTCGTAGCACTGTCAATCATGTCATATGTTGCATTCCATCTTGTACACACATCAAAACGTAAATCCTTTGTTCTCTTCATACCAACTATCTTGGCACACTCATCAAATCTACACATTCTACTCTCTGATCCTTTAAGATATTTCATAGTTTCTCGAATCTTAATCACCGAATCATCTATTACTTTCAATCCTTCTTGAACAATAAGATTCAATATATGAGCACCACAATGCACATGGAAAAAGATACCATCACTTAACAATAAACCCCCCTCATTAAGCTTTTTCTTTATGAAATCTTGGCAATTATCATTATTAGATGCATTATCTAAAGTAATGGAAAATATTTTCTTCTCAATACCCCATTCTTCCAAGAAACTTAAAATTTTCTCCGATAAAAGAGTTCCCGTGTGTGGAGGTGGCATATGACAAAGATTCAAGATGATGTTTTTCAATTCCCAATTCTCATCCACATAATGCGCCGTAAGACAAATATATCCCTTACTTGTAATAAAGGTTCATAAATCCAAAGTCAAACATATTCTACTAGGAACTGATTTCAACTTATTTTTAACGTCATCCTTCTCTTTCCTGTAAAGTTTTAGAACATCAGCTTTTTAAGTATTCCTAGAAATATGTTTAACATCTGAATTTAGATAGCTGAAAACTTTTCTAATGCCTTCATACTCAACAAAGCTAAAAGGTAAATTATGTTTAATAATAGCCTCCGCTAACATCTCACAAAACTCTTCTTGATTTATCTTGTTTTGTAACACCCTACCCTCTTCTTCACCATCTTGTTTTACTTCATTTCATTTCAAGCATTTGAGAAGATGGCGATGGAAGTTTGATGTTCCATTATGACTATCCGCCAAAAACTTTTTCCTACACCATTGACAAGTAGCCTTACTTAACCCTTCTTCATTAATAGGCAATTTCACAAATTCAGCCCAAACTGAAGAAGTGTGTTGTTTTTCCTTCTTCTTTTTTTCCCTAAAACTCTTTTTGGTTTCTTAAACTTTGATTTTGAATTAACTATTAAAGATGGTAAAGGATTAGTAGAAGTATCCATAATTACAGCATCATCATCACTTTCCAATTTTACAGTCGGAGAAGCCGTTGTACTCTAATTTTCAAAGCAAAATATATAATTAAAATTAAAATTCTAGTCTATTTAAAACATCTAAAGAAACTGTGAACACAAGATATTCATCCAAATGACAATGACTCAATGACATTTTCAATTTTTTCAACAATCAAACACACAAACAATTAAATATAATGTTAGCAGAGTAGCATACTCTATTCCTATTGCTAAATCATAATATTAAAAAATCAATCCAAAAACTAAAAACATTTAGGGATTTAAGAGAATGATGAAAAGGATTTAACTTACCTTCACCATAGTTGATGATTTGTGGTTGTGCTCCTCTTAAATGGGTCAGTAGGTGGCGAGATCTTGGCTATGTGACCTGTCGGTGACGAGAGACAGAGAAGTGAGAAAGCAGAGCAGTGAAGTGTGGAATGTGGAGTATCCGAGCATATATACCGAGAAAGAAAAAGATTGGTCTGAAGATTTAAGGACTGAAAGAACTAAGAAGAGAATATAATAAAAAAAAAGAGTAGAGGCATAGTCGCATAGAGAGAAAAGAGTAGAGGACAAAGGCGGAGAAAAGCTGAAAGGGTAGAGGTAGAGGTAGAGGTAGAGGGGTAAGCTTTGTGTGAAACTGAAAAAGTGTGAAATGTGTTAAAGTGTGAAAAGAAGGGCAGAGGCGCAAGAGTAGAGAAACTGAGGAAGCTTTGGCCTTTGTGGTTTGTCATGTTTCACGTTTGTGCCTTTAGCTTTGGACTATAACTAGTCAGCTAGTCAAATTGAATGAGATTTTTTCTTTTTTTTCTTTTTTTTAATGGTTGTCTTGACAGTCTTGTGTTGTCTTGTTTCATTCTCTCATGTCTGTGAAGCTTAGCTCTTATTGGTTGTGAAGCTCAAATAATCAAATTGAATGTGAAGCTATTGTCTTGTCTTGTCTGTTGTTTGTATCTATAATCTACTGACTATTGGTTCTGGTACTTTGTGCTTTATGCACCTAGTATTAGGACGTAGTCTAAATTTTTTTTAGCGAATTTTTTTAATGGGTCGGGTCACAGGTTATCCATGTTGGGTCGGGTTGACTCGCAAAAAAATTGAGTCGAGTCACGGGTCAACCCGTTTTGCTTAAGGTAAAAAAAATCAGGTTCGAGTCAGGTATTTTTCAAGTCGGGTTGGGTCGGGTCAGAAAATTCTGACCCATTTTGCCATGTCTACTTGTGTACACATAATCTTGCTTGCGCACGTAGGATTGTACATGCATGCACATGAACTTGCCCAGAAACCCTAATTTTTATTTTGTTTGTTTCGTTACTGCTTTCACATGCTTGTTTTGTTTAGCTTCTTTTCCCATGTTTTTATGCTTTCAATGTCTATGTTTCACATGTGTTTGCTTGTTTGCTGTCACATGTGGAATTAGGGTTTATTTTGTGTTTTCCTTGTTTCAATGCCATGATCATTCATTCACATGCTCATTCATGATGCCATAAGTGTTGAGTTGCTGCAAGGTAAGTAAAATGTAAGTCATGCATTTTTGATATGATCTTGCTTTGATGATAGAGATGAATATGCTTGTTTGGTTGAGTATTTCCAAAGTGTACATGCAATGCTTTTAATGATGATATAATGTGCTTGTTGCCTATATCCTTGCTGTGATTCAATGATTCATATGTTGTTACCTTGTTTAATATGATATGTGATGCCATGCTAAGATGATGTGATGAGATGTATGTAAAGGTATGCTTTGATGTAATATGATTTGTGATGAAGCATGTTTAGATGTATGATGATTAGGGCTTGTGATGTGATGAAGTATGCTAGATGAATGATAGGTTGTTTGAGATGCATGATTAGATGTATGGTAGGGCTTTGTTTGTAAGCATGATAGAAGTATGGTTATGGATGTTTGATGTCATATTGATTGTTAGATGTATGCTAGTGTATATGTGAGTTAGATACAAGTATTGAGTGTGCCTTTAATAGGGTTAAGACATAAGACACAATGATGGGAAGCCAACCTTAGGGTTGGGTGGTTTTGGGTGCCTAACACCTTCCCAAGACCGTACTTTAACTCCGATCTCATATCTCTTGTAGTAAGATCAAAAGGTCTTTCCTCGAAATGACGTTATATATATGGTTCCTGGGCCATTGCGAAAACTAGGTGGCGACTCCTAAAGCAATGACCCCCTTGCGTCCACACCACAGCATACATTAAATGAGTTCCCCATAAATGACATGAGTAGCGGTTAATGCACTAGACAAGAAAAAGTGTAACTGATGAACCAATGGGCAGAAGACCATTGAAATCTATAACACCTCCACATTCATTACTGATGAATTATTAAGATTGTCCATCTCTAGACGGAAGAATTAAATGCTATCATTGCAAGACATAACGTACGAACATCAATGACGAACGAAGTCATAAAAAACATTCAATGCCAAAGACAGCTAAGAAGTAACGTACAGGCTCCAACGGATGAATTGCCATTGGCAGATAATAAAAACCAACCATTAATACCAACGGCTCCATATCTCATTAATGCAAATATTCATTCAGGCAATGAAGAAAAGGGTTATAAAACCCACACAAACCAAAGCGCCAAAGGTACACACAACTCTCATAAAATAAATAAAAAATAAAAAATAAACTATTCCCAAGTTGAATTCTTTTGCAAGATACTTCAATTGAATTCCATTCTAACTTAATTATCGCAAGCTCTTTGGCACACACCACATTGATATACTTCTTTTTCTCTATTTTATATCTTATTGTAGGTTCGTCTCTAGACAAATCCAGCACCTTCATCCATCTGTATTGACAAGGAGTCCAACTAACAACTTTCTGCATCATCAGCTATAAAGCCAAAGAAGAACAGCACCAAAAGGTTTGTCTCTAGATGAAGCCAACACCTTCATCCATCTGTATTGGCGAGGAGTTCAACTGACAATTTTTTGCATCATCATTTATCATCCATCTAGTTTTAATACAACTAGTGTTTATCCAAATCATCAGATCTCCAAAAGTATACGACCAATAAAATAAATAAAAATGTCGAATACTTGAATAACAGTAATGATTCTTCTAAAAAAAAAATAACAGTAATGAGAAAGAAAATAAAATTTAAAGAGATCATACAATGGGCAAACATCAGTCAGGTCCAACGAGGTGATCTCATAGTTTCTTTCAAACATTGAAAAGTTGCAAATGTCACTCAAGTAGAAGCTACGCTCAATTGAATTTTATTAAATGATGCAAAACAAATGCACAATCTATAAACGCACAAACATCAATATTGATGATAAAAAACTCATACTACTAAAATACTAATAAGTCATGAAGAAATCTCAAATATCACACATGAGAAATCTAAAACGGCGGAAGAAATGAAACCTCTCTGGCCATTGTTGTTCAAGTGATTTGTAAAGAAAAGTCCACTATAAAATAATGAATGAGAATGAATTCTTCTACCTTCTTTTTAGAAACCCTTTGATGGAGAATAAATGCTTTTCTAGGCTAGACTATGGACCAGTTCAATTTTAACATTGATTCTCTATTTATAGTTCTTCCATCTTGAATTGTCAAGTGAGTGTTCCCCAAAAACAACGTCTATAAACCAAATAACATTTTAAATGATTGTTCACAAATACACCCTTAATAGGATGGACCTTTATCAATTACTCTCATTATTATTAAATAAAATGTGAGTTTTAAGTATGTTGGGTAATGTTAAGAACCTAGCGGTTCTTATTGTATGATTAATACCTCTGTTTGTTGGGTAATGTTAAAAACCTAGTGGTTCCTAATAGAGACTGATAGGAATTGTAAGGGGATGTATGAGAATTATAGAAGAATTGACTTAATTTGAGGTAATCACCCTCTATAGAGAAATATTAAGAGAGAGGAAATGCACTAAGTAAGAAATTGGTATATTCTTCAATATCTAATGTTGAATTACAATAATGTATTTATAGGAGATTAGCTCTAATGGCATTGGTTCACATGGCCTAAGATAATTGACTAGTTAATTGAACATGTGCTCTAAGAATTAAGTCATGTGTTAAATTATCTACATATGCTCAAATCCTAACTAACTCATACTAATTGCAACTAACTAAAGGGCCAATATATGTAACCAACAATCTAACTACTAATTGATGTGATGGAACTATAGAATGTTGGGATTTGTGCCCTAGAATTCTATTGTATGATGCTATGTTTTATATTATGTATGACATTATGTATGACATGATGCATGACTTAATATTGAAATTAATAAAGTTGTTTTATTATTATTTGAAATAATGGTAACATGAATATTTGAATATTATCATATAGTCCATAAAATGCATAGTATGTGATTTATGTGAAAAGTCACAGAAGATATAAATTACAAATTCTTTGTAAACTCAGAATATTAGTTCGTGATCGGTGATGAAATTGGACATTTCATCTGCGAAAACTATAACATATTAACGAAGATGATTTGTCTTGATTATGGAAGTGGTGACTTCTAGTTGATATGTTGATGGAACATATATTCTCAAGATAGAATTCATAATCTCTTAACAGAGATACAAAATATTCTCTTGAGATAAGTTTAATGGATTTGTTATTCAGAAGAGTTATGCCTAACCACTTTAGTAAGACTAAGGTATATATTTATGAAATTGGATTTCATAAATATATGATGAATAACATTAAAGGATTAAACCGGGTACTCAAAGATTAAGATGTAGTAATTCACAAAGTGGCAGTCTTCATTCATGATTTTCTCTTACTACGAATATTTAATGAAGGGGTTGCATGTACAATAAAGTCTTGGGATATAATTTATTAATAAGGCCTAGAGTGCAATTATATTTATATAGTGGTATTAAATATAATTAATGGTAACTTTAGACTTGTCAAAAGTTGACAGAAAAACCCAAAGCCCATTGGAGCTAGTGTCTTATTTGTTCCCTTTTGATCCCACTCCAAGCCACATATTAAAGCCCAATTGGAAAGACCCAAAAGGTTGGCCCAAATTAGATAATCAGTTATAGGAGAGAAACATATAGAATTTTGGTGATCATCACAATTGCATGATTTGGTATGTATGAGAGTGTTGGACACTCTTATGTTCTCTCTAGAAACACACACATATAACTGATTGAAAGACCACACATCTTGGACATCTAGTGGAATGGGAGTGAAGATTGAAAGTCTTCTCAAGAACTTCTGATCTTTGGTTTTGAATTTCACCGCTTCAAGGTACACTCTCTTGTTATCTAATTCTGAAACTTATATAGCACATGTTATCAATTGTGAATGAAGTAGATCCGTTTAATTAATTTTTTCCGCTGCATACACTCATATTTCCATCAAATGGTATCAGAGCAGTCTTCAATTTCCAATCTATATAACATGTTTTATGAGTTTTGGAATTAGAGATAATAGTTTCAATATGTTAGAAGATTATATATGTATTTAATTTTCTACATGGTTGTTGAAACTATGGTTTGATGAAAACTGATTTTGATATTATGATGTTGTTTAATTTTTAATTTAAGTATGTTAAATTGAACTTTAAGGCTATAGCATCAATGGAATTCTGTTTTGATATCAAATTATATCAGTCAAGTTTATATGGTGTTTGTTTGTTCATAGAAAACCGTTGAAACTGTTCAGATTTTTCCTTCAAAAACTGAAAACGTGGGTTTTTCGCGGGTTAGCTTCCCGCGAAGTTACTTGCGAAAAATGCCTTTGAAGCACAAAATTTTTTCGTAGGTAAGCTTTACTCGCGAAACAGTCGCGAGACAATAGCGAAAGTTTCTGTCTGATTTTTGAGTTTTTACTATTTTGCATTAACTCAATTTCGCGAGAAGAGCTTAGTCACGAGATACTTGCGAAAATGCCACTGAAGGGAATTTTGAAGTTTTTCTATGTGTTTTCAATTGTTTAAAGTGCAAGGCAATGTGTAATTAGATTATGCATGTTTAATAATTTAAAAACCTTCTATAAAACATCTAGTGGGAGAGAGATACAAGGGTTGAATCTCACAGCTTCCATTGTCGGTTTATAGTAGTGTGATTAAATACCTCGCCTTGGCGTATATGCCTTGCTCCCTTTGGAGGGTGTTTAATTCATGGTACTACAGGTTAAACTTTGTAATGATGGATGATATGTGTTTTACATTAAGAACGACCACGCTTCCGTGGAGTTACTTAGTGACTCACATTGATTCTAGGCAATGGTATACACTAGACTAAGTATAATGTTAACCTCCCTTCGGAGCTATGTCATTATTACTTAGAGGCTGTAGGGGCCTTTTTTGTGTTTGGGCTGGGCTGCCCTCTACAAGTGATGGCCCCTGATGTGTTTCTGAGTAGGGAAGTTGAGACCGGCCCAACTGCAACTCACTTTGGGTCGGCTTGTGCACAAACTCAACCTTATCTGCCAGGAACACCCCTTACGGCAAACAGAGCTATTACCACAAAATTACAGCAGACAGATACAATAATAACAAAATGAATAAACAGAGTGTCGTGGCTTCAATAATAATGATGGCCGAATATCACAGCAGTAATAGTAATAATAATAATAATGGCTTTTAAAAGAAAAGAAAAACAATGGATTGAACAATGATGGGGGTTTAATCAAAGATAAACATCAAGACAAAACCGAGTCTATAATGGTAACCGTCCAAAGAGGAAGAACACTTCCTCTCAATGAAATTAATCTCCCAGGAGAATATCCTGCCGTGGGGATTAATGACTTTGAGGGAATCGGACCTAAATGGTTGATACGTGAAGAAAGTTTTTTTACCGCTTCGTTATCCCTTAGAGAGTGGGATTTTGAGGGGGAGAGAAAGAAAAGATCTATTGGTGCATGCCTATTATCCTCACAACTTGTTTTCTTATCTTTTTTCCTTTCTTTTCTTTCTCCTTTTAGTTTTTCTTTCTATGTGTTTTCTTCCTCTGTTTTTCGGTCCCCTCTACAGGGCACGACGAGGCTCCTTTTATAGGGCCTGCCGTGATCGTTCTTTTACCATTTTACCTTCTAACGGCCTTTGTCTGGTCTGGGCATGCTTGCTGACCACCGTCTGCACATTGCTTGCCCTCGCCAGACAAAGACAGGTTTGTTTTGTTTCTGTCCGCCGTGGCACTGCTCTCTGCCGTGGCTTTAAATGCTCTCTCTCTCTTCCTATGACATGCACCCAACGTTCCCTCTCCAATCTTACCTCTTTTGGGCGGTCTGTCATCCCAGCAGGACGTACCTTCAAAAGGGTTTGGACAGGGAACGCAAAATAAATCCTTTCCCCCTTCCCCACCACCAAACCACACCCCCCCTTACCTCTTACCACGGACCCATGGCCCCACCACGACCCATATTGGCTGGGTACAGGCTGGTGGCACCTGGGCTTTGCGCATGCTCCCTGTTATATGCGTTCAAAGCCAGCCTGCGGCTCATGGAGCTTTGTTTGCATTCGTCTGCCACTCTTCTTGACTCTTTTATGCGGACTGTTTGCACTTCCACTACCTTCCTTTGGGATTGGGCTTTTCTTAGTACATCTCCCTTGGCCCATTTCTCATTTTATGCTTATGTCTTGTTTTATTGCTTGGCCTTTCTTACCATGGCAACATGTTCCTGCTAGGCTTCCTTCGAACCTGCCGTTTCACTTCTTCCCCCAGTGACTTAAGAAAGTCTACTGGTGTTCTCACTTTATGGGCTCCATTGTCCCTTTCTTTCTTCTTTGGGCCTGCGACCCTTTTACTTTCTTCGGGCTTCCTCGGCCCATTTACTGACTTTGTGTTCCCATGGGCTTTTACTAACTTGATTGGGCTTCCTCGGCCCAATCTCCTCATTCTCATCCTTGGGGTTCATGGGCTTGCCATTAACCCCTACTTTCTTTACATTGCTTTGGGCCTGCTGCGGCCCATTCTCACTTTTTCATACCATACATTGCCCATGGGTGTCATTTCTCTCTTTCCGGGCCCTTTAGGCCCATTTGCTTCCTCAAGACCCATTTGCTCGTGTTATTGGCTTGTGTTTTGTTATTCCTGCCGCTCGGGCCTAATAGTTTTATTCTGTTCCTGCCACTCTTATTGTCTGTTATGCTGGGTTGGCTGACTTTACGAAAATGACCCTTAACAGAGGCTAAAGGAAAAACGGCAAATTATTTTTGTTTGGTAAGAGTTACCATGATAACATTAATAATGAGAATAATTCTCACTTAATTATAGTGATTGGTATGACCTCACTTCCAAGAAATATTAATTGCGGGATTGGGTTGTCGTTGCATATATTATATTATGGTTTTTTTAAGGTTCTATACTATATGTTTATATGCTAAATAGATAATGTCCAGTTTACTTATCATATTCATGTTTATTGTTTTCAGATTTGAACATGGCATTATTTAGCCCACTTGTTACCATTCTTAATCAAAACAAACTGACTGGATCCAATTATGTTGACTGGAAAAGAAATTTGGACATAGTTCTTACTACTGAAGAGCACAAATATGTGCGTACTAAACAATGTCCTAGCTTTCCTTCATCAGATGCTCTTCTTGAGGAAAAACAGCGATATGATCGTTGGTAGAAATCTAATGAAATGGCCAAGTGCTACATCCTAGCATCTATCTCAAATGTTCTACAACATCAAATGCAAGATGTAGAACTAGCTTCGGACATAATGTTTAGTCTGAAGGAGATGTTTGGTGAGCAAGGTTGATTTGCAAGGCAAGAGACCATGAGGCAAATTTATAATACCCAAATGGCTGAAGGTGGTTCAGTGAGGGGGCATTGTCTTACAATGATCTCTAATCTGAATACATTGGTGCCGATATTGATGGAGAATCCTAAGTGGATATGATACTCCAGTCACTACCGGAATCATTCAAGGAATTCAGACTCAATTATAATATGAACAAAAAGATTTACTCTTTGTCTGAATTAATGAATGAATTGGTAGTGGCGGAAGGCATTCTTGGTACTTCTAATGGTGAAGCCAATGTGGGTGAAGCTTCTACTTATCAACCTAAGTCGAAAGGCAAGGGTAAGAAGAAGAAGAAGAAGGACTTCACCAAGCAAAAGGGTAAACAAATTGCCTTAGGGGTTATCGACAAAGGAAAGAAAATCAAAGGAAAATGTTTCCATTGTGGTGAGAAAGAACATTGGAAGAGGAATTGTCCAATATTTAAGGCTGTCAAGAATAAAGGTATGAAAAATTCATTCCTTCTTGAAATATGTTTAGTGCAGAATCCCACAGATTCCTGGTGTGTGGATTCAGGTTATACTAATCATATCTGCAATTCTTTGCAGGGGTTCTAGGAGACCAAAAAGCTTGATGAAGGGGAATTATTTCTTACTTTGGCTGATGGAAGCAGGATTCCGGTTGTAGCTGTTGGAGTTTATAATTTATGTTTTAAGTCTAGGGTTTTAACATTAGAAGACTGTCTGTATGTACTTAATGTTCATAGGAATTTAATTTCTACAACTTATTTGGGTAAACATGGATATTGTGTTATCCTTAAAGACAATGTTGTAATAAAGAAGGGTAAAATGTTTATCTGTTCTGGCAATATTGTGGATGGTCTTTATATTTTAACTCCTGATAAGCATGAATTATATAATTCTGAATTAGATAATGACTCTCATGTAAAATCATTAAAGAGAAAGTTTCCTTCTACTAATGATGCATATCTTTGGCACTTGCGTTTGGGTCATATTAATTCAAACAGAATTCAAAGACTGATCAAAGATAGACTCTTAGAGCCCATGGACTTTGATGAATTTTCAGTTTGTGAATCTTGTTTGGAAGGTAAAATGACCAAACGACCTTTTAATGCAAAAGGTAGAAGAGCCCAAGAATTGCTTGAATTAGTTCATACGGATGTGTGTGGTCCTATGTCAACCCAAGCAAAAGGAGGTTATGAGTACTTCATCACTTTTACCGATGATTACTCAAGATATGGTTATGTGTACCTAATGAAACGAAAGTCCGAAGCCTTTGAAAAGTTCAAAGAGTTTAAGGCTGAAGTTGAGAATCAATTGGGTAAACACATAAAAGCTATTCAATCTGATCGTGGTGGCGAATACCTTCTTGGGGATTTCAAGGATTACTTAACACAAAATGGGATTGTATCCCAATTGACTGTACCTGGAACTCCCCAACAAAATGGTGTAGCAGAAAGAAGGAATAGGACTCTTTTAGAAATGGTTAGGTCCATGATGAGTTACTCAACTTTACCGATCTCTTTTTGGGGCTATGCCATAAATACAGCAATACATCTTTTGAATTTAGTTCCATCAAAATCTATTCCCAAAACACCCATGGAATTGTGGAGTGGGCATAAGCCTAGTATGAAATATCTCCACATTTGGGGTTGTCCAGTACATGTGTTAAAAGGGAAGTCTGATAAATTGGAACCAAAATCAAAAGTATGTTTGCTTGTAGGTTATCCAAAAGAAACTAGGGGTTATTTATTCTATAGTCGTAAGGATAATAAAGTTTTTATTAGTACAAATGCTAAATTCTTGGAAAATGACTATATAAATCATTTTACTCCTAGAAGTAGAGTTGTGTTGGCTGAAATGAATGAACCTGTAAAAGAACAACTAATGGATGAAACTAGGGATGATATGAATGTATTAGATACACCACAAGATACTACTCAAGAGATGTCTAGTACACAAGTACCTTGTCGTAGTGGGAGAATTGTTCAGCCTCCTATAAGATTCATAGGTTTGGGAGAAACTTATGAAACTATCTCAGAAGAGGCTGAATCGGATCCCTACACTTATGAAGAGGCAATGAATGATATAGATGCACATCA
This sequence comes from Quercus glauca, assembly GCA_023736055.1. Taxonomy (NCBI): domain Eukaryota; kingdom Viridiplantae; phylum Streptophyta; class Magnoliopsida; order Fagales; family Fagaceae; genus Quercus; species Quercus glauca. The sequence goes on from CM043319.1 coordinate 36,277,321, forward strand.
TTGGGTTAAAGCTATGAAATCTAAATTAAATTCCATATATTCCAATCAAGTTAGGGATCTTGTAAAGGCGCCTAACGACATTAAACCTGTTAGTTGCAAATGGGTTTACAAGAGGAAGAGAGGGATAGATGGAAAGGTTGAAACCTTTAAAGCAAGGCTAGTGGTGAAAGGGTATACACAAAAAGAAGGTATTGATTATGAAGAAACCTTTTCACCAGTAGCAATGCTTAAATCTATCAGAATTCTCTTATCCATTGCTGCTCATTATGATTATGAGATTTGGCAAATGGATGTCAAGACTGCATTTCTAAATGACAATCTTGAAGAAGAAATCTATATGATGCAACCGGAAGGTTTCATAGTAAAGAACCAAGAGCACATGGTATGCAAGTTGAAAAGGTCCATTTATGGACTTAAGCAAGCATCTAGATCATGGAACATCGAATTTGATCAAGCAATCAAGTCATTTGGTTTTGAACAAAATCTTGATGAACCATGTGTGTACAAAGGCATCAAAATAAAGTGGTAATATTCCTAGTGCTTTATGTTGATGATATTCTACTCATTGGAAATGATGTAGAGGTAATGTCATCAGTAAAGGTTTGGTTGTCAAGTCAATTTGATATGAAAGACTTGGGTGAGGCTAATTTTATTCTAGGGATCAAGCTTTGGCGAGATCGAAAGAATAAGATGTTAGGCTTATCACAAGCTGGGTATATAGATAAGGTTTTATAATGGTTTAGCATGCAAAACTTCAAGAAATGATTGCTTCCTTTCAGACATAGAGTTCCTCTGTCTGAAGACCAAAGGCCTAAGACTCAAGAGGAAGTTGAAATGATGAGACAAGTTCCTTATGCTTCTGCAGTGGGAAGTCTCATGTATGCCATGCTTTGTACTAGACCAAATATTTGTTATTTAGTTGGCATGGTCAACCGATATCAATCAAATCCAAGACCAAAACATTGGTAAGTTGTAAAGCATATTCTCAAGTATCTACGGAGAACGAGAGATTATATGCTTGTTTACCGGTGTGAGAATTTGATACCCATTGGCTATACAGATTCAGATTTTCAATCGGATCTAGATTTCAGAAAATCCATATCAGGATGTGTTTTCACCTTGGGAGGTGGAGCCATAACTTGGTGGAGTGTAAAGCAATCTTGTATTGTGGACTCCACCATGGAAGCTGAGTATGTTGCTGCTTGTGAAGCAGCAAGAGAAGCTATATGGCTCAAGAAATTCCTTTCTGACCTTGGTGTAGTAAGAATGGAGCAAGTTCCCATCACTTTGTTTTGCGACAATAGTAGTGCAGTTGCATAATCAAAAGATTCAAGGAATCACAAGAAAGGAAAGCATATTGAGAGAAAATATCACATCATTCGAGACATCATTGCTCATGGAGATGTAGTGGTAGCAAAGATTGAAAGTGCAAATAATCTAGCAAATCCCTTTACCAAAGCCTTGCCTCAAAGGACTTTCTAGTCACATTTAGAGGGAATGGGAGTTAGATTAGTGCAAAATAGTCTTTAGGGCAAGTGGGAGATTGTTGGGATTTGTGCCCTAGAATTCTATTGTATGATGCTATGTTTTATATTATATATGAAATTATGTATGACATGATGTATGACTTAATATTGAAATTAATAAAGTTGTTTTATTATTATTTGAAATAATGGTAACATGAATATTTAGATATTATCATATAGTCCATGAGATGCATAGTATGTGATTTATGTGAAAAGTCACAAAAGATATAAATCACAAGTTCTTTGTAAACTCAGAATATTAGTTCGTGATCGGTGATGAAATTGGACATTTCATCTGCGAAGACTATAACGTATTAACTAAGATGATTTGTCTTGATCATGGAAGTGGTGACTTCTAGTTGATATGTTGATATGTTTTAAGAGTTAAAACATATTGAATTAGACCGCTGTGAGATTTATTATTCTTCTAATGACTATCAATTGAATAATAAATCTCACGACTTATATTTGCATGAACTCTTAATCTTGAGAGAATAATGGACCTGATCATGAAGTGTAAGTTGCTTTGATATATCAGGAGTGAGATCTAAAGTAATAGTCAAAACCTTAGTATGTTGAACAGCAACATTTAGTGTTGATGGAACATATATTCTCAAGATAGAATTCATAATCTCTTAACAGAGATACAAAATATTCTTTTGAGATAAGTTTAATAGATTTGTTATTCAGAAGAATTAGGCCTAACCACTTTAGTAAGGCTAAAGTATATATTTATGAAATTGGATTTCATAAATATATGATGAATAACATTAAATGATTAAACCGGGTACTCAAGGATTAAGATGTAGTAATTCACAAAGTGGCAGTCTTCATTCATGACTTTGTGTTACTACGAATATTTAATGAAGGGGTTGCATGTACAATAAAGTCTTGGGATATAATTTATTAATAAGGCCTAGAGTGCAATTATATTTATATAGTGGTATTAAATATAATTAATGGTAATTTTGGACTTGTCAAGAGTTGACAGAAAAAGCCCAAAGCCCATTGGAGCTAGTGTCTTATTTGTTCCCTTTTGATCCCACTCCAAGCCACATATTAAAACCCAATTGAAAAGGCCCTAAAGGCTGGCCCAAATTAGATAATCAGTTATAGGAGAGAAACATACAAAATTTTGGTGATCATCAAAATTGCATGATTTGGTATGTATGAGAGTGTTGGACACTCTTATATTCTCTCTAGAAACACACACATATAACTGATTGAGAGACCACACATCTTGGGCATCTAGTGGAATTGGAGTGAAGATTGAAAGTCTTCTCAAGAACTTCTGATCTTTGGTTTTGAATTTCACCGCTACAAAATACACTCTCTTGTTATCTAATTCTGAAACTTATATGGCACATGTTATCAATTGTGAATGAATTAGATCCTATTAATTAATTTTTTCTGCTGCGTACACTCATATTTCCATCATAGAATTATTAGGATATTAGGATATTAAATTGAATATAAGATTCCTAACAGGTAATCGCATGTAGTGTTGTGGGAACATTATTTTTTAAGATGGCATCCAAAATACCTTTTAGAAGTACAAAACATCCTCTCGAGATAGGTTTAATGAGAATTGATTATTTAGATTGTGATGTTTGTGAGATGAGTATTTTTGTTAAAACTCTATCTGTTGTTTCAACTCTCATGGCTATACAATGTAGGTCATTAATTTTTTTAGGGGGAGTGGGAAAGGAAAGAGACATGGTTGAATATATCTTCTTCTTTTTTTTCAGTGATATAATAAATAAATAAAATAGAATATTTTTTATAAAAAAAAAATGTCAAATAGCGTATTATGATTTTTAATATTTCATTAGAACTTTGCCTCACATTAGCACACTCAATAACGACATACAAAACCAATTTACCAACATCATGTAGTAGAACTAAAGCGTACAACTTACTAAATGAAAAAGACAGAAGAGAATCCAAAGAAAACAACAATAGAAAATTAGGAAAAATTCTTAGGTACTCCCCAAGTATAGAGAAATGGTGCTCCCTTCTCTTATATTCATGATGGACCCCACCATGAATTTAATGAATAGACCCCACCATAAATGTGAGAGGAATGAACACCATTCTTCGTGCTCCGAGGTACCTAAGAATTACTCAAAAGTTAGAAATAAATAAGAGCAATAACAAACTAACCCAAAAAAAAAAAAACTATAATGAGCATGCTACTTAATAATGTAATACTTATATCCATATATGGAAACACTAGGTTGAAGAGTAAAGACCTTATTACAAACCATTGAACTCTATTAAAAATAGTCATCAATGCTAATAATTAACAACATTGTCTTAATCCCATAAATACTAACTAAAGGGCCAATATATGTAACCAACTAACTAACTACTAATTGAAGTGATAGAACTATAGAATTATTAGGATATCAGAATATTAAATTGAATATAATATTCCTAACAGGTAATTGCATGTAGTGTTGTGGGAACACTATTTTTTAAGACGGCATCCATAATACCTTTTAGAAGTACAAAACATCCTCTCCATATAGGTTTAATGAGAATTGATTATTTAGAGTGTGATGTTTGTGAGATGAGTATTTTTGTTAAAACTCAGTCAGTTGTTTCAACTCTCATGGCTATACGATGCAGGTCATTAATTTTTTTAGGGGGAGTGGGGAAGGAAGGAGACATGATTGAATATATCTTCCCTTTTTTTTTTCAATGATATAATAAATAAATAATAAATAGAATATTTTTTATATAAAAAAAATGTCAAATAGCATATTATGATTTTTAATATTTCATTAGAACTTTGCCTCACATTAGCACACTCAATAACGACATACAAAACCAATTTACCAACATCATGTAGTAAAACTAAAGCGTACAACTTACTAATTGAAAAGGATAGAAAAGAATCCAAAGAAAACAACAATAGAAAATTAGGAAAAATTCTTAGATATTCCCAAAGTATAGAGAAATTATGCTCCCTTCTCTTACATTCATGATGGACTCTACCGTGAATTTAATAAGTAGACTCCTTCATGAATGTGAAAGGAATGAGTGCCCTTCTCCGTGTTCCAAGGTACCTAAGAATTACTCAAAATTTAGAAATAAATAAGAGCAATAATGAACTAACCCAAAAAAACAGACTATAATGAGCATGCTACTTAATAATTTAGTACTTATATCCATATATGGAAACACTAGGTTGAAGAGTTAAGACTTTATTACAAACCATTGAACTCTATTGAAAATGGTCATCAATGCTAATAATTAACAACATTGTCTTAATCCCATAAATAAATTCTAAAAAAATTATATAATTAAAAAAAAAAAAACCTTTGTTTTGAGAATAAAAAAAAAAAAAAAAAAACCTTAGACAATCACAAATACAGTCCCTAAGAGAGAGAGATTCTTTTCTTTTATCTTTTTTTGTCTTCTAGATAAATAGGGAGGGGAGAAGGTGCTTCTCCAGCCACCTCTTTTCAACCCAAGACATCATAGAAGATGTCGTACCACTAAGCTATCACTCCAATTTATTTTGGTTTAGACAAAACTCAGATACAGTATCTTAGATGCTATTCCTTAAGTTTCTCTCTTAAGATTCAGCCAAGTAGTCACTTAACTAAAAAATACACTTTCATCCCATGAGAAAAAATCCACATGGCTGAATCTTAAAAGGGGAACCTAAGGAACAACACCTAAGTACTGTACCTAAACCTTTTCATTTTGGTTTTTGTTAATAAATGATCCAAAGAGTAAAGACATAAGTAAAACTGTATTTAATACTCTATTATTAAATTAATAGTGAAGACTCGTTTCAGGAAAAGTCTTAAGTACTCCTGGAGTACAAAGAAATAGTGTTCTCTCCTCTCACATTTATGGTGGATCCTACCATGAATTTAATGAGTAGACTTTACCATGAATGTGAGAGAAGGAAAGACCTTATTAAAAACCATTGAACTCTATTAAAAATAGTCATTAATGCTAATAATTAACAACATTGTCTTAATCCCATAAATACTAACTAAAGGGCCAATATATGTAACCAACTAACTAACTACTAATTGAAGTGATAGAACTATAGAATTATTAGGATATCAGAATATTAAATTGAATATAAGATTCCTAACAAGTAATCGCATGTAGTGTTGTGGGAACACTATTTTTTAAGATGGCATCCATAATACCTTTTAGAAGTACAAAACATCCTCTCGAGATAGGTTTAATGAGAATTGATTATTTAGAGTGTGATGTTTGTGAGATGAGTATTTTTGTTAAAACTCAGTCTGTTGTTTCAACTCTCATGGCTATACGATGTAGGTCATTAATTTTTTTAAGGGGAGTGGGGAAGGAAGGAGACATAGTAGAATATATCTTCCCTTTTTTTTTTTCAATGATATAATAAATAAATAATAAATAGAATATTTTTTATAAAAAAAAAATGTCAAATAGCATATTATGATTTTTAATATTTCATTAGAACTTTGTCTCACATTAGCACACTCAATAACGACATACAAAACTAATTTACCAACATCATGTAGTAAAACTAAAGCGTACAACTTACTAATTGAAAAGGATAGAAGAGAATCCAAAGAAAACAACAATAGAAAATTAGGAAAAATTCTTAGATATTTCCAAAGTATAGAGAAATGGTGCTCCCTTCTCTTACGTTCATGATGGACTCCATCGTGAATTTAATAAGTAGACCCCTCCATGAATGTGAAAGGAATGAGTGCCATTCTCCGTGCTCCAAGGTACCTAAGAATTACTCAAAAGTAAGAAATAAATAAGAGCAATAATGAACTAACCCAAAAAAACAGACTATAATGAGCATGCTACTTCATAATTTAATACTTATATCCATTTATGGAAACACTAGGTTGAAGAGTCAAGACTTTATTATAAACCATTGAACTCTATTAAAAATGGTCATCAATGCTAATAATTAACAACATTGTCTTAATCCCATAAATAAATTCTAAAAAAATTATATAATTAAAAAAAAAAAAAAAAAACCTTAGTCAATCACAAATACAGTCCCTAAGAGAGAGAGATTTTTTTTTTCTTTTTTCTTTTTTCTTTTTTTGTCTTCTAGATAAATAGGGAAGGGAGAAGGTGCGTCTCCAGCCACCACTTTTCAACCCAAGACATCATAGAAGATGTCATACCACTAAGCTATCACTCCAATTTATTTTGGTTTAGACAAAACTCAGATACAGTACCTTAGGTGCTATTCCTTAAGTTTCCCTCTTAAGATTCAGTCATGTGGTCACTTAACTAAAAAATACACTTCCATCCCATGAGAAAAAATTCACATGACTGAATCTTAAGAGGGGAACCAAAGGAACGGTACCTAAGTACTGTACCTAACTCTTTCCATTTTGGTTTTTGTTAATAAATGACCCAAAGAATAAAGACATAAGTAAAACTATATTTAATACTCTATTATTAAATTAATTGTGAAGACTCGTTTCAGGAAAAGTCTTAAGTACTCCTGGAGCACAAAGAAATAGTGCTCTCTCCTTTCACATTTATGGTAGATCCTACCATGAATTTAATGGGTAGACCTTACCATGAATGTGAAATGAGGAAACACCATTTTCCGTACTCTAGGAGTACCTAAGAATTACTCCACATTTCATAATGAGTCAGTTATTGGATATTAAAATAAGTCATGGGTTTGCTTATGTGTAAAAATAAATTATAATTTTTTTAATATTAAAAATGTTGTCATATCATTTAAAAATGCTGCATATCAATCCATTAATCACGTAAGCATTAAAACTAACTGTAGTTAACCGAATAACTAATAAACCTCTTTTTTTAAACTTGACGGACCAATGGTGCTAACTTGAAACTTAAGGGACCAAATTGAAACGATCACTTGACAAATTTGAGAAAACAATAGTATAGTTTGGCCTATATAATAATTAAATAATTCTAATAAATTCCATGTGCAGTGTGAACCACGTTAAATTTCCAAATGGAGAAAATCTAAGACATAGTAACATGATAAATGTAGAAAAAGAAAATAATAATCAGAGGGAGAAAAAAAAAAAGATTCCTGGTCATTTTTTTCCGCAGAAGGTAAGTCTATAGTATTCATAGTAGGCGTACAAAGACAAACATAAAGTCATTTAACTATAAGCTGACTTTTAATTCATCTTCACCGTAAATATAAAGCTACAAATATTTTTCATTATCTTTGTTTTTTTCCACCTCCTTTAGCTAGGACTAAAGGCAAGCATGTTATTTAGGATTAGAAGTTGACGACTGATCGATAAGTTTGGCCTGGTTGCCAACCAGCTGGAATGACATTGTTAGCTACAACAGTTTTTCCGGACACGGCCGAGGTCAGGCGGATGGAGAAAGGAGCTTGCAATGTTGAGCCTGAATTAAGTTTCCAAACTGCACCCCATGATTCCTGCATGGAAAGCCATGTGCTCGAGTCAACTGCCTGTTTAAGGTCAACGGCAGATACGTCTCCATCTCCATCTTCATATTCAATTAGGGAAGCAAAGTAATTGGAGTTGGAGCCAGAATCAACGTGAAAGGATATCGACACACCTGGATAGTTGCACTGAACTCTGCATTATTCCAAACCATAGTTTTAGTCATATTACACAAGAAGATAATGAAATGACAATTGACAAAAAGAAAATGTTGAGAAAGTTAAAAGAATGATAATATGAGGTCAAAATATTTGAAATTGAGCAACAATCTCTTGCGCTTGACATGTAGACCATGCCAAAATGTGGACTTTCAAGGACATGAGTTGAAGCATTTTGTCACATTTCAAGAAATAAAAATGTACTATTTATTTATTTATTTATTCCCTTAGCCTCTCTCTCACGGCAATTACCTTGTATATTGAATTTGCAAGACTCCAGCGTTGCGTAGTTGATCTTCTTGACCAGAAATTGCCATGGCTCCAAAAGCAGTACCGCTTAAATCAAAATGAGCAGACTCTGCGACACATGGACCACCAGGGCACTCATCAGTGATAACGACAGTCACCGGATTCCCCGAGCACGCCTGATTCGCCGTACACTTCACCTGAAATCAACCAATATAGGATTATTTTGTGAGGTTCACACATGTATACAATTTTCACTCCCTCGGTCTTCACTCTCACCCTTTTTTTCTAGTCTTCTAATCCATTTTGGTAGTAACAAAGACTATATGTTACTGAACTCTATATGGTTCTCATGTTACTGAACACGGTCTTCATTCTCACCCTTTTTTTTTTTTTTAACTTAAATTATTTGAATTTAAATTAAGAAAGGAAGTTTTCAAAACTTATACTATTTTATGTAGAAGACAATAAATTAAATGATACTTCTTAACAAGTTGAATTTTTTTAAACAAGGCAAGGCATAATAATAAATTGAAAAAAGTTAGATTACAAACATGCTTGGAGTCATTAGTGGCAGAGTCAGAAATATTCTTCTTTATATATATATATATATAACATTAATAAAATATAATATATTGTTAATTCCTTAGCATGAAGTCAACCTTTATTGTTTCTTCTGAAAGGAAAAAAATAATGTTCATATCTCTGATTTTCTAAATGAAAAGAAAAAAGAATGTTTTTATTAAAAATATTTACTTATATATCTCTATGATGTGCTAATATGATATAAGAGTAATTAGAGAAAAGAAACATTACATAAATAATATATAAATGCCTCTATTTATTTGAGTACATTAAATACAGTTTGAATTAATGAGTAATTTATGGTATAAAATAATTAGAGTAAACAAAATCTGCATTAATCATATAAATAAATGTGTTACATGTTTTTAGTAAAATTTAGGGGGAAAATTATTTAAATTTATATTGAAAATTACTTTTTTTTACCAAAAATAAAGACAGTAGAGGGATTTTTGAAATTTCAAGGGGGCCATGGCCCCCGTAGGTCCCCGCTTCCTTAGCCCTTGGGAGCTTTCTTCTTTCAACTAAATATGCAGGAATTAAAGAGATCATTCATGTGTAGTCTTAGTCACATAAATATATTAATAAATCGTGTATCTTGTTTAGATAATATACATGGATAGTCATATAACTCGTCATGCAATAAGTTAAAAAAGATGACTCCAAGCAGGTTTAGAGCCAAACTTTATCCAAGTAAATCTATACTTTTCCAAAGAAACATAGAGGCTTGCACCTGATAACAAGCTCCACATCCTTTGCCTGAATTGAATAAAGAAGGGCCTCCAGCCGACACCATTGAAGAGAATGGTGCTTGGTCTACGGCAGTTCCGTATCCACAAGCACCCCCTACAAGGCAAAATTATGAAAAATCAAGCACATTGTCTGGAACAAATGTCATATTTTGCACAAATATTGTATCAATATGTGATATAGTAAGCTTAATTTGTTCTCATTTACCATCACTCCCGGCACCTGTGGGGCTTCCATACCAGGTTGCACCCGCAGGTGACCAACTAGTGCTAGATTGAAGCTTAGAGACATTAAGCAGCTTGGGGTTGAAGGCAGAGGTTGGATTCAGTAAAAGAGAAAAGAGGACTAGAAGAGTAAAGAGAGAGAATGGAACAAAAGCCATTATCACAATGTGCTCAAAGAACCCCCAGTAAGTTGAGCCTATGAAAGTTGTGGTTTCTGGCTTGAATTGATCGAGTTAATGTGTCTGAGAGAAATGGCTTGGTGGTATTTATAGACAGAGGCCGGTGCTTGGTTTCTACTGCTTCCAATGATCACATGCCACGTGTCATTAATTACAAGAGCATTTGAGTTTCATTTTTAATGCAGGAGCATAACCAAATGTTATTTCAATATTTCATTTTATATTTTCAGTGGATAATTTCATATTGTAAGGTAGTTATTTGTTTAGTTTGGATTGATATTTGAGTTTGTTAGGATTAGTTGTTCATAATTATCATTTGTTTAGGATTATCGGATTAGTATTTGAAATTTTTGAGGATTATCAGATTAGTATTTAAAATTGTTTAGAATTTGTTTAGGAGAATTTATCCTTATTTTTGTGATTCTTAGAAGCTGCATATAAAGTTCAGGATGATTTCTTTTGTATACACAGACTATTATTATTATTATTCAGATTATTTGCAAAGATTGCATTGTGATTGTTTGGTGGTAAGTCTAAACACCTTAGGTGGGAAGCCTAAGGTCTACGGTAGGACTAATCTAGGTGAGAAGTATAGGTTGTCCTGCATCAATTTTCTTAAGCAACAAGCCAACGGAATTTGAATGAACATGTCCTTCACGTATTTATCACCTTGGTGAAATGGTCGGGTACCCTTGAATTTATTTTTTACAAGTTATAAAGATATGGGCTATTCCATATCAAAGCATACCGTGACTTCAGCATAATTTTGAGCTTGTTAAAAAAAATTTCTATAATATTTTGTTCAAGTAAAACACGGGCTATGACTTTGTGAGTAATTATATATATATATATATATATATATATATATATATATAATTCTAAATATATATAATTCCATTACTAAAAAAGAAAATATTAATGACTTCCTGCACCGTCCAAAATGACCAAACCCGACATAGACAACAGCCTTCTGACCTTTTTGCACTTCTTCAACTACTGTGAAACCCTAACATAAAGAATTTACTAGTGTGTGTACAAATTTTCCTTTTCTTAAAAAAAAAAAAAAGGAAATCAAACTTATCTAAGGAAATTGGATGGAGAATTGATGGGTTGAATCCGAGCTCACTCTTTGGGGGCATTTCGTTCGTTATGATATACTTTTAATGTGATTTACATTATGATAATGTCACATTAAGATTTTTTATTTATTTTATTTTTTCTAACTTTACTATAATTTAAAATTATAAAATATATCACATTATCTTAATCTTATTGTCTTCCTAAACAATATAATGTTATATTCTTACATTGAAATTACATTAATGTAAAATTATAATAGCGTAATATTAGCGTAATATAACATTACGCCGAACCAAATACCCCCTTTAGTCTTTAGGATTAAGATACCTTTGCCGTGTGTACAAGTAACCATTGATCCTGACCACCTGACCATACTATATTTGTTGAATTTCGCATGTCAATTACATCAACAACAAAACCTTTTTTTTTTCTTTTGTTCTTTTTTGGCTGGTTACATCAACTAGAAAACAATTGCCCGTGCATTTGTGCCATCTTGGAGGGACCACATTGGACCCACATGACTCCTAAATCCCATATTCAATGGAGGGTTTAATTCGGCCTCATTATTATTATTATTATTTTAGAGTTTTAATTTATGACGTTCGCTTTTAATGATAATTTTTTATCATCAGACCAAGACATCAATCCGTTTGATATAGGCGGAGATTGAACTTTATATCTCTTATTCAACCATTAGAGACTGGTCAATTGAGCTAACCGAAACCCACCGATCTCATTAAATTTTGTTGGAAAATTCCTCTCAAAATAAATGGTTGGAAAATACTAAAGCAACAATAGATTTTATTATAAAAAATTTACAAAATTAATATGGTAAGAATTTTTTTTTTTTTTTTTGAGAAACAGTGTAGTAAGAGTATGATTTGAATAGTTTAAACAATAAAATAAACACACGTTTTTTTTTTATGATTGCTAACTTATCAGTTTGTAAGACATATTTAATAAATTTTGCAACATTCCTGACATTATTACTCAATTTGGATTGTATTTGGGTCCTAGATTAGCTAGCTTCTTCTTGTTGTTTTACAAAGACCCCGTTTTCAGGGGGATACGTATTCAAGCTCCTTAGAGATTTGAGGAATTTGATTGAAAGCGAAACATGTTCTTTAATGTTGCCGTTATTAACGGTTACAGCCATTGAATATCTCGTTCTTTGCCTATCCAACCGTAGAATTAATACCCATATCGCACGTGGGAGTCCACATCATTCAAAAACAACGGCACGTAATATTTGGCAAGGATTGGGGCTCTTTAATTTGTACATAGAATTAGGCACTTTGTGTAATTCTGTCGATAATCATTAATTTTTTTATTTTTTTTATGTAGGGGAATGTTACGTACATAAGGTATATATAGGTCAAACTTTATTTTTTTCTTCACCGTCTAATAGTTGACACGTTTGTTTTGATGTAACATCTAAGGATCATCCAATGGTCCACATTTTGTTGCTATTTTATGTAAGAATTATGGGGATATTAAATTGACTAATTGAGCTATGTGAGGCTCATCACATGGTTATCACTTTCAAGATGAGAGATAAGAAAAAAGAAAAATCTTAAATTCCTAATCCGGTGACTGATGCTTCACATGGGAATCACTTTCACAGTTTCACAGGAGGAAAAGAAAAAGAGAGAAAGGAAAGAAAACCCCACAATTGGACAAATTCTTAGTAGATGAAAAAGAATTAATAATATATATAGTACCAAAATTGCTCAATAATACAACTTCTAAATTCTATTAGCACGTTGAAGCTGACATTAATTCGTCTCCAGGACAAAATTTAAGTAGGTGAGTAGAACATAGTCTTTAAAGTAGCATGGAAAAATACATTAATCTAAGAGCAGATATGTTTGACAAAAATAAATTTATGAATGTTTTTTAATTAACTCTAGGAACGCATTCAACTTCGAGTTGGTTCAATAATGCCTCAATTAAAAGAACTTAATAGTATTGGAGATTATAATAATCATAAAAGTAATTTTTTTTTAATATCTTTTTATATGTGAAGCTCTCTTCTAAAGACTTGAACCCCGGCCCTTTCCTCTCACACCCCACAAGCATTTATACTTGTAAAGTGACCACCGCACCAAAGGTGCGCAGTGGTCATAAAAGTAATATCAAATATAGAAGAAATCAGATTGAAAATTAAGGAATCTATATAATAAGAATAATAATAATAATAATAATAATAATAATAATAGGTGAAGTTAAGAGAAACTTCAATTATAATTCCAAATTAGAGTTCCAATTTTATGCCATATGTCCTAAATTATTTATTCTTAAAATGTTTTATTTCTTAATTTAAGAATCAAATGTGGGACCATATTATAAATATTCATCCAAGTGAGTTATTAAGTACAAAAACCAAAGAGTCTAAAATAAATGAATTGTAAAAAAAAAAAATTAAAAAAAAAAGTGCTTCACAATAATTATAAATAAAAATAAAAACTTGGACAATTTACATTTTATAACTAATAATATCCTTATAAATTTTTTTAAAGAATTAACAAAATATAAAAATGACAATCAATAGTATTCAAATTATATATATATATATATATATATGAATTATATTATGCATCTTATTGTATATCTTTAAGTATATCCATGCATATGCATGGAATTACAAGCTAGTTGTGATTAACAACTAAGAACTTGATCAATTATACTTCAACTAAATCAAAGAGTATCAATGTAATTTTGACAATCTTTCTCTTCAAATGGAAGATTTTCATATCCTTCTGCTTCAATAACAAGAGATTTATAGTTCTTACTCATGCAACTTCTAGCTTTATCAAATATTTCAGGCTTCCTTTTCACATACTTTTTATTGCATCTAAAATATCTTGCTTTTCCCAGCTCAAAGTATAGATATGATCAAGCACAACATAAGATAGTCTATAAATTCCATTAGGACATATGGTTACATTGATATATATCTTGGCCTTGCTCCCTTCTCTCTTTACTGGTTGCAGCTTAAGGATATTAGTTGCCCTACATGTGAGAGTGAAGTATCTTAACTTCCCATCATCTCTAGATCTAGAGGTTCTTTTTGACACACCAAAACTTACTTATTTAGCATAATGAATATAATATGCTTGACTTCTTCATTGGAATTAAACAACATTCCAACCTTGGTTCTCAAAGATATTGTTTCATCCTTATTGATGATAGTTCCTTCATCTCAAGAAACATAATCCTCACCATCTACAACAATGAAATACTATTCCATTATCCAATTGTAATACCCGGAGAGAGAGAGAGAGAGAGAGAGAGAGATTAAAAGGAGGGGTATTTAAGTAAATTTGTTTATGGGTCAATTTTATAATTAATCTAAAGGGGTTTTTAAAAAATAAGGTTGAAATCCTAGCTATATATAAGCTAATTTAAGTCAGCGTATAATGACAGATATTTTGAAAAAATATACTACCCAAAATACTCAAGTAAAGAAGGTTTGACTGCACAATTGAGGTAAGAGCTTAAGAATCTCTTTCTTGTCAAATCTAAACTTTATTTGGAATTAGAGTATTTTTTTTTATGTGGGTATTTTGGCCAAGAAGTGAAACTATTTAAATATCTAATAAATTTTACGATCTAAACCAAGAAGGGATTAAATCATATTCTTGGTACTTGTACTGTCTTGATAATAGTTATTCTTTTCCTATGCCTCTTTTACATTAAGGGTCTATTTAGATATCGCTTATTCCTAAAAACTGAAAACGCTATAGCAAAATAATTTTTAAATAAATGAATAATGCCGTAGGACTCAGTTTTAAAGTTGTTTTTGCTAAAAAAAAATATTTGCGAGTCCTGTGAACAGTGCACGGGACCCACACAAAAAACGTAGAAGCGCGTTTGCTTTCCTTTTCAGTGCAATCCAAACTTGCACTAAGTGTAGATGGGTTTGCAGAAGGTTAGGCATGGGCATAGTGGGTCCGATTCTGCACAATTCTGCTTTAAGGAATTGTACTCAAAATTGATGGAGTTGGGAAAAAACAAAAAATCTAGTAGTATAGGTTTGAGGTCTGACAAGTTTAAAATATATATATATATATATATATATAATAAAAATAATAAAAAAAATAAAAAGGAAAACACGTGTACCTGAAGATGAGTCCACCAGTGCACAAGACCCACACAAAAAACGCAAAAACGTGTTTGCTTTCCTTTTCAGTGTAATCCAAACGTGCACTAAGTGTAAAAGGGTTTGCAGAAGGTTAGGCCTAGCCATAATGGGTCCAATTTTGCACAGTTATGCTTTAAGGAATTGTACTTGAAATTGATGGAGTTGGGAAAATACAAAAGTCTAGTAGTATAGGTTTGAGGTCTGACAAGTTAATAAAAAAATAAAAAATGAAAAATAAAAAGGAAAACACGTGTACCTGAAGATGAGTCCACTTGTTGCTCTTCTTTTACAAGTGACTTTTACCCTTATGCATTCTATAGGTCTTATCCTAGAGGATTATTAGTGGCAAAAAGTAAAGAATATATATATATATATATGGTGAATAAGTGGATTTTTGTTTTGAGATAATAGTGGAAAATTATGAGATCTTTTTAAGAGTCTCTCTTCTGACCGGGTATCGTTATAAGTTTTTCTTAATTATTTGATTATTGAGTAAATGGTACTTGAAAAATTGTTTAGGTGAAATCTAAAGATTTTAGAGGAAGTGTTAGAGAAAAGTTCTTTTGTGGTGAGTTAGCTGAGATAAGTAATCTTATCCTAATTGGTTTTATTTTGCATATTTTAACTACTAAAAATTGTTTACAATTGTTACAATTTTATCTTAATTTTTTTAACTACATTAAATTAAAGTACAGAATAAAAAATTATCACAAATACATTTGATTTACTAAATATATGATTTCATATATGTGTTTGAATGAAATATATTTTTGTTTGAACAGTGATTTGATATATATGATTTTTAGACAATTTAACTATTCATTTGAATATGATGCCCAGACACAGGGATATAGCGTGATCATGGTCATAAAGATTGTTAAAAATATGAATTATGTTTGAATATTTGAACCGTTTTAAGTTCTTGAAACTGCTTATGTGTTTTTGGAACCTATTGTAAATTATAGTTTTGATATATGGAAGACTGATTATTTTCTAATCCATCTATGATATATTTGTAAGATTTAAAATATTTGATTTATGTTCAACGTATTATTTTTATAGATCTATGTGCTTGATAGTGTTGGAAAAAACTGGTTTTGTATCTCATACAAAACGCACAGCGGAAGCAACAAAACACGGATCTACTTCAATCATGAAAGATAAACATGTAACCATGAATTCTAGAACAAAGAAAAGGAAGCGTACCTTGATGCAGTGAATTTCAAAACTTTGACTTGAGAATACCTTTAATCTTCATCTCAATTCCACAAGGTGCCCAAGATGTGTGGTCTCTCAATCAGTCTTTTGTACATAGACTCTCAAAGAAAAAACTTCTTTTTCTCCTTGTGGAGAAAAAACTGATTTCTTTTCTTTTCATCATACGTACATATTTAAACTAAACTTGTAATTTCTTTATTTAATAACTCTTATTAAATAATGACTGATTATCTAATTGGGTTAGCCTTTTGGGCCTATCCAATTGGGCTTTAGTTTGTGGCTTGAGATGGGACCAAAAGGAACAAATAAGACTCTAACTCCAATGGGCCTTGGACTTTTCCGTCAACTCTTGACAAGTCTAAAGTTACCATTAATTATATTCAATACCACTATAAGAATATAATTGCACTCTAGGCCTTATTAATAAATTATATCCCAAGACTTTATTATACATACAACCCCTTCATTAAAATATTCGTAGTAATACAAAATCATAAATGTAGACTGCCACTTTGAAGATTATTACATCTTAATCCTTGAGTACCCGGTTTAATCCTTTATGTTATTCATATATTTATAAAATCTAATTACATAAATATATACTTTAGTAACTCCTTACTAAAGTGGTTGGGCCCAACACTCTGAATAACCAAACCCATTAAACTTATCTCAAGAGAATATTTTATATCTCCGTTAAGAGATTATGAATTCCATCTTGAGAATATATGTTCCATCAACACTAAATGCGGCTGCCCAACATACTGAGGTTTTGACCGTGACTAATAGATCTCACTCCTGATATATCAAAGCAACCTACATCTCATGATCAGGTCCATTATTCTCTCAGGATTTATAGTTGATATAAATAGAAGTCGTGAAATTTATTATTCATTTGACAGTCGTTAGGAGAATAATAAATCTCACAGCGGTCTAGTTCAATATGTCTTAACTCTTAAAACATATCAACATACCAACTAGAAGTCTCCACTTCCATGATCAAGACAAATCATCGTAGTTGATATGTTATAGTCTTCGCAGATTAAATGCCCAATTTCATCACCGACTACAAACTAAAATTCTGAATTTACAAAGAACTTGTGATTTATATCTTTCTGTGACTTTTCACATAAATCACATACTATGCATATCATGGACTAAGATAATATCCCATTAGTTCCTAAATAGTCTCATATAATTAAACAACTTAATTATTCATGACATGCCAATAAATTGGATTTTAGGGCATAAAACCCAACAATCTCCCACTTGCCCTCAAAGACAATTTACCATATATCCGACACTTTTCTCCCTTTAGAGTAATTCATAGTCACTCTAAGGCAAGGTTTGGAAACAAGTTACAACCAGATTTATTACATAAATTATCTTTTCTACTACTACTACTCACGTACTCATATCTCTCTAATGAGATGATACTTACGCTTAATGTGTATCTTCACCACCTAGGATGAACACATATCTTGAAGTTCAACTTCATGAATCACAATCAAACTACAAGTCACTATTTGTACATCCAGTAACAATCAAAACTTCACTTTTGTGGACAAGCATATAATCTCTCATTCTCCTAAGATATTTAAGTATATGCTTTACTCCCACTTAATTAAGTGATCTTTGATTCAATTGATATTTGCTTACCATGCCCACCGCAAAATAGATATTTAGCCTAGTATATAGCATAGCATAAAGACTTCCTTTAAATTTGATATAAGGAAACGTCTTATATGCCCTTCCTTTTATATGTCTTAGGACCATAGTCCTTTTATAAAGGAACTTCAAACTTAAAAGGAAAGAATCCTTTCTTGAAGTATTATATGCTTTACTTGGCTAGAATCTAATCTATTTAAGCAATTTGAGATAGACCCAACATCCTAATTTCTAAATTTTAACAAAGTTATAATTCTTAGGATGTGACTAGTCTTTCCCAAGTACTTTATATCAAGCTGGACTAGACAACCAAAACTCTATTGATGACAATAACTCTATATCATTCTAAATGATTACAATGTCATCAACATACATTAAGAAATTAATTATTCTATATAACTTTTACACACTTAAGGCCTTTTAATACTTGATCAAAATCAAATAATTTGATTGCTTGATCAAATATGATATTTATGACTTAGATGCTTGCATTAGTCCATAAATGGACTTTAAGCAACTTGCATGCTAATCACCACTGGTTCTTTGCTATGAACAAGTCTAGTTACATCATATAGATATCTTCCTCAAGATTGCTACTAAAAGAAGCCTTCTTGATATTCATTGTCATATTTCATCCAAATGAAATATAATGAATAAGAGAATCTAGATAGAGTCAAACTTGACTATTGGTGAAAAAATATTTTCATAATCGAACAATTTCTTTCTGAATAAATCTTTTCGCCACTAGTCTTGACTTTGAAGGTTTGCACCTTCAAATCTATCAATCTCATTTACTTATAGACATATTTGAAAACAATAGGCTTAATGCAATTAAGCGCCTCTACAAGTTCTAGACTTTAAATAGAATCTAATTCTATTCACATAACCTGGATCCAGTAATCCATATTCATATCATCTATTGCCTTTACGTAGGACCGAGGATCAAATTCATATCCTTGTGGAATAACTTCAAAAGTTTATTCCAAAATTATGAATTTATTTGGTAATCCTCCCACTACGATAGAATCTAATTCTATTCACATAACCTGGATCCAGTAATCCATATTCATATCATCTATTGTCTTTACGTAGGACCGAGGATCAAATTCATATCCTTGTGGAATAACTTCAAAAGTTTATTCCAAAATTATGAATTTATTTGGTAATCCTCCCACTACGATATTGTACCAGTGTACTTAGCTATCTACAGAATAATGTCTTGTGGTGTATCTAATACAACCATCTCATTTTCAAATGTATTTTATAGTTGTCCTACAACAAATTCTGACATTTATCTTCTAGAACAATCTACGATTTGCTTTAAGATTATTCACATAGTCATCATCAAGAACTTTGTAATTGTACTTAACAAACATCTTGTATTCTTTATGACTACTAAAACAATCTTTTACAATTCCTTTTGGATACCCATAGTAAACACACATTTTTCTACCTTTTGATTTCAACTTGTTAGACTTCCTTTCTAACACAAGTGCTGGACATCTCCAAAAAATGGAAGTATCATATACTAGGTTTTCACCCAATCCACAATTTGTAAATGTCTTAGGAACAAACTTTTGAAATCATCTTTAGAAAATGTATAGTAATTATTAGAGTATATCTCCAAAAGAAATAAGCAAATGAAATACTAATCATGTACTTTACTATTTCTAAAGAATCTTATTCCTCCTTCATGTATGCACTGACTTAAAAAAGTCATTGACACTATATTCCTTTACAATAAAGGATCCCTAGATCATATTATCCTCTAAATAGAATTCATAGATTGGGAATATAACAAAATAATGGTTCTAAAAACCCATCTTTCACCAATCTTGAATACCATTTAGATTAATAAGATCTAGATATAAGTGCCAACACATACAATATCAAAGGATGAAAACTTTCTCTTTAAAAAGTAAAACATGTAAATTTCCATCTAGAAGACAATCATGGACAATGCTTAATTTTACCAAAACAGAAATATTTTCCTTTTGGTCATGCTTTTGAGACTAATTTCCTTTTGGCAATTACTAGGGTAACTAACTTGTCCAACTGTTTGGTATTATAATTCCTCTTCTTATCACCCTTACCTTTCGGTTCAGGCTAAGAATTTGAATTAAATCATATTGATCCTAGCCTTAGCTTTTAGGATGTCTTCCGTTGCGTAGAACTCACTCATCAATTCAGGTAACATAAAAATAATTTATTTTCAAAACAATCTGAATTGATCAAATGATTCTAACGAGAACTTATGGATCATATCCACATGAGATTAACATTTAATCTCTACATCCAAGAATTCCAATTCATTTTAAAATAAAACATTTTCATAAAATGATTTAGAATTGAAACTCCTTAAGCCTTTCTTAGCTCTCAATATAATTCATACCAAACATCTCATTTAGACTTGAAATAAAGTCTAAGTCTAGTACTAACTCTTGCATCTCATGCTATAGCACAATTGAGATAGAAGCCAATATAACATTTTAGCATTTCAATGGAGACTATGATCATATCATAAGCTATCTTCCATAAATGTATCATGTATAGGAAATTATGACAATGCTGAATCAAAACATGAAAATGTACTTCAGCTCCTTTAAGCATCATGTCCAAAATTATTTCTTAGTTAATGTGATTCAACTAAAAAAGTAGCTAGAGGACAAAATTTATGACAATTTTATATTGAGACCGTGAACTTAAATACCAGGACATTATCATTTTGCATCCATAACCATATAGTATGAAACCCAAAAAAAATACTATATTAGGTGCAACGACAATCTAATCCCGCAATTAATATTCCTCAGCATAGAGTGAATATCAACCACTATGATCAGGCGAGAATTATTCTTATTATTAATGCTATCATGGTAACTCTTACCAAACAAAAATAATTTGCCGCTCTTCCTTTGGCCTCTAAGTTATAATAGCAAGAACTCAGCATAGAGGATACTATTAAACTTAGTCTAGTGTACACCATTGTCTAGAATCATGTGTAGCCACATTTCATCCCTTTAACAGGCTTATTTTGTAGTACCATGATAAAACACCCTCTGCATGGAATGCAAAGCTCGAAGCTAAGACAAGGTGTTTGATCAAACCACTATAAACTAGGAAATTCAATCTTGTAGTTCCATGAAATAAACATCCTCCACATGGAACGCAAGGCTCGAGGCCAAGACGAGATGTTTACCCCACACCACTATGAACCGATAATGGAGGCCGTGAGATCCAACCCTTGTATCTCTCTCCCACTAGATATTTTAAAACAAGTGGATTGTTTTGAAATCATTGTGATCTAATCACAATTTTAACCCTACACATTAAATGTGTTTAATTGTTTAAATTTAATGTGATGTAACTAAGTCACGTCACAATAGCGTAACGAACATTCGCGCAATCACAAAGAAGTTTAACCTTGTAATCCATGAAGTAAATATCCTCCGCATGGAATGCAAGACTCGAAGTCAAGACAAGGTATTTATTCACATTACAATAAACTTAAAAAAAGGGTTATTTCAGCACTCCCACTCATTATTTGAGTTTTTCTTTTAAATAATTGTGATCCCATCACAACTAATAACCTTGCACTAGATAAAGACTCTAATCTCATTAGAATCACTAACCAAAAATGGAAGTCCTAAACTATTTAGGATTTCTTAAACACTAATGATTCAAAAATTAGTTATATAGAACTCTATCCTTAATTTACTAAATAAAAGATTCTAATCTCATTAGAAACTATATACCTTTTAATTCGAATTTTAATCTCATTAAAAACCTCTAATTAAAATAAATTAAGGATTTTTAATCATAAAACAATTTAAGATTAAGAGTTCTATTTAACTAATATCTTTGATCTCATTAGCTCTTTTAGTTAGAACCATGTGTAATCACATCACACATTGCCTTACACCTTATACTTTTGAAAACATTTAGAAAAGATTCCAAATTCCCTTCAGATGCATTTTCGCGAGAACCTCGTGACTAGGCTCTTCTCGCGAAAAAGGCATAAGGAAAAATAGTGAAAACACAAAATTCAGACAGAAATTTTCGCTACTGTCTCGCGGGTATCTCGTGACTAAGCGCTTCCCGCGAAAACTTTTGTGCTTCACTGGCATTTTTCGCGAGTATCCTCGCGAGAAGCTTACCCGCGAAAAACCCATTTCTTTTAGTTTTCAAAGAGCAGATGAAGACAGTTTTCTACAGTTTTTAGGAACATAAAAACACCATATGAACATGAAATGCAGAATTTGATATCAAAACTGAATTCCATTGATGCTATAGCCTTAAGGATTAATTTAACAAACTTAAATTAAAATTTAAATAACATCATAACATCAATATCAGTTTTTATCAAATCATAGTTTCAATAACAATGCAGAAAATTAAATGCATATACTTCTGACAACATGAAACTATTATCTCTAATATAACATCACTCGTATATTAATATATGTAATCATGAACTGATATCACAAAACCAATGGTTTATATATCCGAACATGAATCTATACATATATTCATTTAATCCAATGATGTCATACACACTATTCTACAAAAACTTAAAACACCAAGAAAACATTTTTTCTTTGATTCTAAAATTCAATCACATGTTATACAAGCATGATATTAAAGACCGCTCTGATACCATTTGTTGGAAAAAACTGGTTTTGTATCTCAAACAAAACGCACAGCGGAAGCAACAAAACACGGATCTACTTCAATCATGAAAGATAAACATGTAACCATGAATTCTAGAACAAAGAAAAGGAAGCGTACCTTGATGCAGTGAATTTCAAAACTTTGACTTGAGAATACCTTTAATCTTCATCTCAATTCCACAAGGTGCCCAAGATGTGTGGTCTTTCAATCAGTCTTTTGTACATAGACTCTCAAAGAAAAAACTTCTTTTTCTCCTTGTGAAGAAAAAACTGATTTCTTTTCTTTTCATCATACGTACATATTTAAACTAAACTTGTAGTTTCTTTATTTAATAACTCTT
Organism: Quercus glauca; assembly: GCA_023736055.1. Lineage (NCBI taxonomy): Eukaryota > Viridiplantae > Streptophyta > Magnoliopsida > Fagales > Fagaceae > Quercus > Quercus glauca. The sequence goes on from CM043319.1 coordinate 36,300,547, forward strand.
ATTAAATAATGACTGATTATCTAATTGGGTTAGCCTTTTGGGCCTACCCAATTGAGCTTTAGTTTGTGGCTTGAGATGAGACCAAAAGGAACAAATAAGACTCTAGCTCCAATGAGCCTTGGGCTTTTCCGTCAACTCTTGACAAGTCCAAAGTTACCATTAATTATATTCAATACCACTATAAGAATATAATTGCACTCTAGGCCTTATTAATAAATTATATCCCAAGACTTTATTATACATACAACCCCTTCATTGAAATATTCGTAGTAATACAAAATCATAAATATGGACTGCCACTTTGAAGATTACTACATCTTAATTCTTGAGTATCCTGTTTAATCCTTTATGTTATTCATATATTTATGAAATCCAATTCCATAAATATATACTTTAGTAACTCCTTACTAAAGTGGTTGGACCCAACACTCTGAATAACCAAACCCATTAAACTTATCTCAAGGAAATATTTTATATCTCCGTTAAGAGATTATGAATTCCATCTTGAAAATATATGTTCCATCAACACTAAATGCGGCTGCCCAACATACTGAGGTTTTGATCGTGACTAATAGATCTCACTCCTGATATATCAAAGTAACCTACATCTCATGATTAGGTCCATTATTTTCTCAGGATTTAGAGTTGATATAAATAGAAGTCGTGAGATTTATTATTCATTTGACAGCCGTTAGGAGAATAATAAATCTCACAGCGGTCCAGTTCAATATGTCTTAACTCTTAAAATATATCAACATACCAACTAGAAGTCTCCACTTCCATGATCAAGACCAATCATCGTAGTTTATATGTTATAGTCTTCGCAGATGAAATGCCCAATTTCATCACCGACTACGAACTAAAATTCTGAATTTACAAAGAACTTGTGATTTATATCTTTCTGTGACTTTTCACATAAATCACATACTATGCATCTCATGGACTAAGATAATATCCCATTAGTTCATAAATAGTCTTATATAATTAAACAACTTAATTATTCATGACATGCCAATAAATTGGATTTTAGGACATAAAACCCAACAGATAGAACTTGTGGGGCCAGAGAATTTGGCAGCCCCGGCCCACTCTATGCTAAGCCCAAGGCCCATGCCGAGGAGAAAGATGTGTCCGAGGACGAGTCAAGGAAGCTCCATTCGCCAGGAATACCGCTAAGGACAATCATATCCTCGGCCCGCACGAATCATTGAAAGGAAGAGTAAAGTGCCTTCAGAGGTAAACTTCCAGAGCAATCCAAGACAGAGGCAAGTACAACGGGTTGGCCATAGGAGCATGGTGAAAGAGCAATCCTAGGAGGAACTATCACCTCCACATTAAATGCCCATAACTAACGTTCTAACCGCATTAAATGGAGAAGTGACCCCTGAACAGTGCCGCCTCAGCTGCTACCACCCACAGAAAGGATGGGAAGGTGGCTGATGGGACAGGCACTCGAATGATGGCCTGCATTATCGACAAATGGAGAGCTGAGATTAACCAGAAGGGGATATAAAATGTAACAAGTCCTCCAGAAAAGGGGACGATAGTTTGAGGAGAGGAGAAGGATTGTAGCACTTGTATAATTTTTGTAACCCAGTACCAAAGAAGATATAAGAAACATACTATCAGAGAAATTGGCCGAGGAGCCTAATTTTATACTTTCAGTTTGTATTCTTGTCGATCGATCCATGCATTACCATGCTTAATTGTACAACCTTCACTAGGGCCTAGTTCTTTGACCCACTCTCTACAAATTTATTGTATTGGACCAACTGGGTTTAAGTCCACTCGTTCGCAAGGAATAGTGCCCGAACCAGGTCCCTACAGAACTTATTAGGACTTTGGTTACTTATTGAGTTGTCAACTCACCCCTCTCTTTCCCTTTTTAGATTCTGATCAAGAAGACTAGCATGTGTTTGGGCTTTAGCTGGGGATGTGCGTACGAGTGAAGTTTAGGAATTATTGGAATAAGATTTGGACTTTTATGTTTAATATTGTCTTTTGTTCAGACTTTAGTCTCAAAGATTTAGTTTATTTTCTTTATGATGTTGAAAGATTATTATTTTGGAGACCCTTTGAGAATTGCATTGTTGAAGATATTTTTGGATTTATTGGTAAAATTTTCCTTGATGATAATTCTTTAGTTGTTAAGAAGGCCTTTCACACTTGTAGGGTGTAAACTTTATAAGTGTGTGGCTACTGTCACGTGCCTAGCTCTTACTGAGTTCGGGGTGTGACACCAATAATAAAAAATACATTCGAAATCTTTTACAAAATGTGTGTGTGTATATTGTAAAGAATCTAACATTGAAACAAAATGCTTCGACAGCAAATGGATGAATAATATTAAGACCATGAAAACATTTCTAAGTATCATCAACTAGATTTTTCTATATATCTCGTTCCAGGGCAACGAATCCAATGATGCACAAATTGGTTGAATCTTATATAAAAATCATGTATTTAACTTTAAAAAATGACTAAAGTATAAAATTTTAGAACAAGAGGCTCCTATTAAACCAAAATTACTTCAACCAAAAAAAAGAACAACATAATCAATAAAAATAAAAATAAAATCTCAAGATGAGGTTAGAGAGGGCTTTCCGGTCAACCTCAAATAAATTGGTGGGTAATGCCTTGATGGCTTTGTCAGGCTTGGACAGGTTAAGAGACACACAAGACTCGATGTGCTTCTTTCAATACATAGGTGTTGGGTTATAAATCGACCATAGTTAATTAATTCAATTATTTAAATTGATTAATTAGGTCAAATTACATATAAATCATGGAGGCACAAAAAAATCACCAAATATATCAGAGTGCAACGGAAAATAAATTGACACAGTGATTTGTTGACTAATGGGAAAAACCTCTCATAAGACAAAAACCTTACTAGGTGATTTTTAGGTCACCACTTCCAAGAATCACAAATCAAAACTAAGATATTATAAGTACAAAGAATCTTACCCCAAACTTGGTCTATCCTAAAATACTAACCTACAGTTAAATCCTTAAGCCAATCCCCAATTGGTCTTGGTTTTGTAGAAACTTCTTCCCTTTGCACAAATCCTAGGACGTGACTAACTCCCAGCAACTTGAAGTTTGTTATTGGATGCAAAGTTCTTCAATATACTTGTAGAGAAGGAAGCACTTGGTCACAAAACCCTAAAGACAAGCATGCACTAGCTTCATAATAAGTGTATAGATTCTCTAATTAAGTATGTGTCTTATGATGATTTAAAAATAAAGTTTTTATACCCGCCAGATGTTTAGTGAATAAAACCCTAGAAGTCCAAGTCATCATTGGTCGAAAAACAAATCTTAAAATTCTGGATATGCGAAGCATAGATTAAGAGGTGTTGAGCTTGTATTGAGGCTTTTCATTAATTCTCAATAGATAGCTTGTATTGAGCTAGTGTCGAGCTAGCGTCAAGATTCACTTTTTTAGCTTTTCTTTACTTGTTTCTTAGTGCAATCTTCATGTCTTTAACGATACCACTTGATAAAATCCAAACATGTATGTTCTTCATGATATTCTAAAAACCACTTAAAACTATCCAAATACAAGTAAAGTGCATTTTGTCAAAAGATATGTCAATACATGAAAAATATGACCCTAACAACAAGGAAGGACGTGAAGAGAAAAGGAGGTTGACACCAAAAGCAAGATGGAGGAGATATGGATCATCAAATTGAGTTCAGGGTTTTTTTAATTTTTAATCTTTTAGATGGAGATGGTAATGATATAATGAAATTAAACTTAACATGGAATTTAGTTTTAGGTGCTGATGAGTGATGCCATTGTATCTTTTAAGTAGGATCTCATATCAGTTTGTAAAGTTTTTATAGTAAAAGTTGTAGTAATCCCAGCAAAACTCTTTAAAATCTCTATAGTCATGACTTATGGGTACTTCAATAAATGTATTTCAATATTATGGAGTTCTACTGTTTTAGATCTTTAAATGCAATTGATTTGGACTTGATCTATCTTCTTTTCTTTTTCTTTTTCTTTTTTTCTTTCTTCTTCTTTTTTTTTTTTTTTTTTCGTCTTCTTTTTTTGCTCTAGGATTGTTTGGAGAGTTATTTTGTCATTTAAATTCGTGCCTCTTCTTAAAAGTTTATGTCGATGCATGGCTCTTGTCTAAGTGATTTGGGTTATATTGTCGGGGTGTTACCATTCTTAATTCTTCAGGCACCTTTATTGGTGGTTTTATTAAGGTTTTTTCTAACAAAATGGCGAATGATTCGCGTATTAGAAGAACTGTTTTGACTTTTGACAGCCCTAGCTTATGCCTAAAGTTTGTCTAGGTGGCTCTAGTCTTATTAAAGGCTTTTCACTGTCTCTAACAAAAGTCCATAGGGTGTGCATGGACTGTGTTAAAACACATATTGTATTCATGTTTTTGTAAGCATGCATGATGCATTCATACCTGATTGTAATTGACATGCATGGCGTACAGCTTTCTTGAAGCTATATCGTGTGAATGGTGATCGTGTTGTTCCATCACAGTGGTCAGCATGCGAGGAGGAGCAACTAAAGCCTCCCAAAGTTTTGGCATCTTTGTCTGAACTTCTATATGACAAGGGTGACCACATAGGTCGCGCAGGTGATGCAAATGTATGGATTTGTAGAGTACATGCATGAGATGGGGAAGGCTCATGAAAGGTATGGGTATTTCCATTTGTTTTGGGATTAAAACACAAGGCCACCTCATTTATTTTTTGAAGCAGGGACAGGCCCAGAAGGAGGCTCAAGGGGACTCCCCCCACCCCCGGCCCAAAAAAAAAATAGTTATTTCCGTTTAACATCTACTTATTTTGTTGAAATTAAAAATTTTTTGCTGGTAAAAGTTAGTTAAAATAGTATAGTAGAATCCAAGAATAGTACCAAAAAGTGTAGTGAGACCCATGAATAGTAACAAAAATAAGCTAAATAGTAAAATAAGTTGACAAAAATAATATTTGCCAAACGGACACTTTGTCTTTTTTTTTTGGTTGGGCTTCCTCTCTTTCAAAATCTTAGCTCCCATTAGACAGCTCAGCCCAATCCAAGCCATTTTAATACTATATGATTGCTTATTTGTGGTTTTTTTAATTTTTAACTTTTTCGCTTACAGTACTCCAGCCATCCTAAGCTTGAAATCCTGATTCTATCCCTATTTTGAAGAGAAACTAACCAAATTTCTCAAGCGAAAGATTGAATGTTAGAGATTTATATTCGTTAATGTTCCTTTTCTTTTCTTTTTTTCCTTCTCCAACGAAACTCAAAAAGAAAAGAAAATATTTCCACAGAGATAAACTGCCAGGTGCTTGAAAAAAGCAACCAAATTAGGTACAAAACCCATACCAGGCATTTGATCGGTAAAAATATTTATTTTTTAAACATCAAATCTAAAATTTGAATAATTTATTAGTATTTTTTTTTTTTGGAAAATCATAATTATTAAACCTGGACCAAACATCAACCCGGTCTACGAACTAGGTCATTATATCACTGGTTTAACAAGTGAGTCAAAGGTCAAATTGCAAGGTCAAATAAAAATATTTTTTTAATTATATATATATATATATATAACTATAAGTAAGTTTTAAAAATTTTAACATGAATATGTAAGTTAAATAAATAGAAAAATATAAGAAAGGGCATATGAGTAAATTAAACTCGCCGTTATAATTCAAAATCAAGGATTGATTTATAAGCAATAGCATTAGAAATTTTATAAAATTCACAAGCAAAATAAATGAATGTCATAAGATTGTAAAAAAGTTTTTGCTAAATAAAATCTTGTTGCACGTCTCAAAATTTTGTATATTAAAAAAATTGCAAATCTCAAACTATATAAACAAAAGAAGGGAAAAAGGGTTAAAGGCTTAAACTTAAAGCAATAAACAAATAAAGCACAAAAATTGTAAGCAAAAGAAGAGAAAATAAGGTTTAAGAAATAAAATATATAACATATACTCACACGTATGTGCTAACTGGCTACGTGAAACTGAAAAGTGTTTTTTTTTTCTTTAGGTTTTCTCTTATTTAAATTACCATAGTATCACACATTAAACAATAAAAAAATTCTACGAAATGGACCTATTAATATAATTGTACACAATTCATAAATTTAGCTGAGTTATTAAAACCTAACTGGGTCACACGTTTTGCTTAAAACCTACCAAGTTTTACCGGTTTTGACTAAGTCTTGTGCACATCCGATTCAACTGATAACCCGGACAGGTTTATGTGCCGGATCACCGAGTTACTAGTCTGACCGGCTAGTTCGGGCTGGGTTTAGTAAGTAACACTTTTAAAAATTATATATATTAAAAACATGAAACTCCTCATTTAAGGGATTTAACGAATTGTTCTAATGGTAATGGATAGAAGAATTAAAGTGGTTGCTTTATTAAAGTTACTAGACTAAAATGATAATTTTTAAATTAAGGGACTAAGATGAAAATTGATCAAAATTATAGAGTGTAAATTATATTTTTTTCCTTTAATTTACTATAACAAAAATTAAGAAACCCAAAATCTTATTAATACTTGAAAATATTTTAAGATATTTCAAAAAGAAAAAATTTTGCATGGTATTGTGTCTTAGATACAATCAAAGGAAAAATAAAATTAGAAAGCTTTATTTCCTAGTTACAATTTAATGGGGAAGATTTTCAAAGAAAATTACATAGATAAAACCTAATCGTTGTCCCCGTGATAAAGTCGTTTTTGGGGGAAGATTGAAAGTAAAATTAATCTCAAACAAATTCAAGAAATTAATCTAAGTATATAAAGTAAAAACCACGTAATTTGATCACTCAAAATAAAGTTAGAAAATAGATCAATATAAAAGTGTTAAAAGTATAGCAAGATACCTAGAAAGTTGTATATTGCCTCACTGTCTTGAATGCTTTTAAAAAATAATGTAGAATTCAAATTTATTTCTCTATTATTCTAATTATTTAAAATTTGAATTTATAGAAAAACATTCAGAGTATGAAACTTTGAAAGAACCAAGACATTGACACTACAACAAAATGTATTTTTGGTGACGAATATTTTAATCACCAGAAGTCCTGATCTTCGTCATCTATTATGACATTTGGCAACGAAATTTGTTTTTTGACGTCAAAAATGGTTTCATACTCAAGGCTTTTTTTATTAAAAAATTAGTGGAGAGATTAGGAATTTAGCGCAAGAGGGTCAATTTCATACTCGAGGTTGTTTCAATTTGGTCAAAGAAACGAAATATTTCAGTACTGATTCATACCGATATACCATTTCAGGATTACTACTATTTATATATCTATGTGTGTGTATGTTTTTTTATTTATTTAAGTATTAATTTATTAATTTTTATATTTATCAACATAAAATTTAAAACCCACATATTTTATAAGCCTAAATATTAGCCTAAGTACATCAACCCAATATATTAGCCTTTGGCCAAAACTTAGGTACAGTACCTTAAGTACTGTACATCAGGTTCCCTACTTAAAATTTTGACACCTGTCTAATTTAACATCATCAGCAAACGGCATTAAAACTTAAAACTTTTTTTTTCCTTCTTCCTTCTTTTTCCTGTATGCAGATGGCTTCTCTTTCAAACCCAAAACCTTTCTCCCTCATTTTCTCGGTAACCAAACAGGAAAGATCAAAAAATAAAAGTCAGATCTACTGGGTTTCAAATCAAAGAAGAGACCATTTTTAGCTATACCCGAAACTTCCATACTCTTAACATCAACAAAGAAGATACACACACCAAAGAAAGAATCATAGACCAAAAAAGAAGAAAGGAAGCAGATACACACACCGAGAGAGAAAGAAAGAATCATAGATCAGAAAGAATCATAGATCAGGTAAGAAGAAAGGAAACACACTACACACCGAGAGAGAAAGAGAGATCTGAGATTTTTTTTTTTTTTTTTTTTTGGGTTTTGGGTTTCGAAGAGAAGCGTAATGGGTGGTTTGAAAGAGAAAAGTTTTCCAAGAAAACCGGACTCAAAGAAAGATCCAAAGGCAGAAGTAAAAAAGCAAAACAAAAAGAAATGTTGCTGGCGTTACTCATCTCCAACTCTGTGGGCAACATTCTTGTCAAATGGTACCTTTTTTTTTTTTTAGCTCTTCCCCATTATTTTTCTTTTCTTCAAGTAGCTTCTCTGGTTATTTTCCTTTTCTTCAAACTCATTTTATTTTTTGATATTTCCTCTTTAGTTACTGAGAAAATGAGGGAGAAAAGTTTTGGATTTGGAAGAGAAGCTGTCTACAGTACATACAGGAAAAAAAAGGAAGAAAGAAAAAAAAAATTTAGTTTTAACGCCGTTTGCCTGTGATGTTAAATTGGACCTAATGTACTGTACCTAAGATACTGTATCTAAGTTTTGCCCTTAGCCTTTTATCATGTTTTTTAATAATTATTTCTCATTTTTTTTATTATACTGGCCAAAACACTTGAAATATCTCTGACACAGACCAGTACAACTCGATATTTTATCCGATACATTTTAGAGGAATATCAATATCAATTTAATGGCCAGTATCGGTATGGTAACGACTTTCTTGACTAAGTGTTGTGAGAAAAATAGACGTAAGTTATGATGTCCCATATTGATTGGATATTGTTAAGATTGTGTTGTGTGGGTTCTAAGTCCTGCGTCGGGCATATATATTGTTAATTTAGGCTTTAAAAATATTTACAAGAAACTGCAGTTGTGACTAGACTAGTCCTTTTGGGGGTACAAAGTAGATGTAACTAGTACATTTCCCTGAGTCATTATAAATAGTATCAAAGCCAACCTAATAACCTTGTGTGAGCTCAATGACACAACCCTACAAAATGGGGGAGTTTGTTATGCCCCAGCTTGATTGAATATTAATTGAGTGTGTGTTATGTGGGTGTATTTTAAGTTGATATGGGCTTTATAAACAACTCCAAAGAGCCTTAATGGTGATGACTAAACTAATCATTTTAGGATATAGTGCAAATATGGTTAAAGTTTTTCCTTAGCTTGTTACAAAAGCCCACATTTAGTGTATACTATGTGGATCTTGGGTTTATATGTAATTGCAAGGAGCCCTAATTGCAACTTGATTTGTCTTTTTGGGGTGTAAGGCCAGATATGGCTAGCGCTTTCCCCAATCCTTTACAAATGGTGTCAAAGCAAACTTGGTAGGGGTGGATTTTATGTTTATAAGTGATTGTGAAAAGCCCCACTTGTAATTTGGCTAGTCCTTTTAGGGGTGTAAGCACATATATGGCTAGCGCTTTCCTCAAGTCATGACATAAGTAATGTTTTTATAAATAAATTATTATTAAGTTTCAAGGACTAGTTTGAGTTTAAATTTTATGTAAAAGATGAACTTAATTTAAATGATATGGGAAACTTGAACTTCAATTGTTGTCAAAGGCCATATATAGCCTTTATAAATAAATAAATATATATATATATATATATATAAATTTTAAATCACTACTTTGAGTTTAAATGTTATGTGAAAGATGAACTTGATTTGGGCTTAAAAGTGTCATGATATGGGAAACTTGAATTTCAATTGCTGTGAAAGACCATAATTACTGCCTTGAGCTCAGTCTCATAAAAAAATATTACATCTATGTCTTTGTCTTCTTCTTTTTTATAAATATATATATATATATATATATATTATTTTTATCTTTTTATCTTTATTTTTTTTACCACATCTTTATCTCTTTGTAAGGGCAAACTAAATGAACATGGTGAAGGGGGATCATCTCTCTTCATGTTTTTGAAGTGTATTTTTATGTTGATTATATATTGTCTTTTGCATCACTCCTGTTGAACTGGTAATGTCTTTTACAGTTCCATTCCATTAACCATTACGTGTTCTTCCCAATACATTGTGAAGATTACGCTATATGTTTTCATATAATTCGTAGTACACTCTATCAACTATTACAAGCATTAATTTGACCCCCAGCAAAGATACATTTATTTATTTAATTTGAAGTTCTAGTAATTATCTAAAATTAAGGCTCCCCTACTTTGCCAAAAGTCATAATTAGTACTAAATGGCTCTATGTCTTAGTGGAATATTTTCGTGTCCAGCTAAAAATAAATATTTGTTCGGAAATTCTCCAATAGTTGTAGAAGATTAAGGGGTTTATATATACTGTATAAATTGGAGAATTGTAAGGCACTCTTGAATGAATTTACTTAACATTTGAAGGCGGAACTTTGGTAATTAAAACTGGTATACTTTTTTTATTGGTAAATTAAAAAAATTTTATTTATTAGTTATATACATCCAACAAGTTTTGAACCTAACACCTCACCCTCCACCCTGTTAAGCCTTGTATGATATTAGTAAGTAATTTTAATTATGACTTTTTTCATTGACATCCCAGGTTTAGGATTCTTGGTCTTGTGCTATGAAAAGTTAAACCTTAAAGACTTTCTTAAGAGTTAAAATTGGGCTAAACCTACTTGTAGGAACAAGATGTGATGACATATTCTAAGTCGGAAAGAAAAATGACCAGAATTTTGTTAAGCGATCATCGCTTGAATATGCACAGTGTGACAGTCGTCGTGTGACAAAAGTTCAGAGATCCTATTGTTGACAACACCAAACAACTCAAGGGATCAGAATTTAATTTCTATATGGCAATTTTAATTGACTGCTTCACATAGTTCTCATATGCACCATTAGACAACCAAGTTACCAACACCACGTTCAAGCACCATCTGTCTAGTGTCAGAGAGTGAGACTCAAAATGGATAAAACCTCCTGTAAGTATCACAGTAAGCAGGCTTTAAAACCCTTTTCTAATTCCTGTGCATCCAAATTCTTGCCTATGAACACAATCTTGTTTGTCCTTGGTTCGTCCTCGCCCCACAACCGATCAGGTGAACCTTGGAATATGTCATGGACTCCCTACCACACAAGAATATACCACAATTAAACAGGAAAGGCAGAGATAAAAATGCTCAGAAATGCAACAAAAATTGTGCATCACCAACTCAAAAATAATAACAGATAAACCCGGCTCTCATTGAACTCAATATGCAAGAATACATCAAATAAGGAATCAATCAGGGGGAAAAGTCCAATATGGGGAGAGAGAGAGAGAGAGACAGCAGACATAAATGTGCAAGATCTCATTTCACTTCCCAAAGAAATTTGTTATCAGGCATAATTGATCTTTCTAATACACATAATAAAGAGTAATGTCCTTCAAGTTTCGACTTTGAACCAGACACTTAAACTCATACCTTCGAAATTGACAAGAGACGTGGTCATTGATTGAATAAGATGCTGAAAATTTGTGCAACCAACAGAAAGGAAGATAGGTCCTCTCTAAGTAACTATTAGCTGAGTATAATTTGGTAACTCTACTTGGATGTCCTAAGACCCACCATTCTATGAGCGAAAGGAGAAATATCAACTCAAAAAATCCTAAGAGCTTCTTTGAAAAATGAAATACGTTGAGTGAGTTTTAGCCCCAATGGAAGAGAAAGGGAGCGATTCAAACTAGTGATCTCCATTTCATTAGACATTGTCCCCAACCAATTATGGTACCCCAAGGAATTATCTTTAAAGATGTAAATAAAAACTTTGACAATAGATATATAGCAATCAAAATTACATATAATTAAGAAAAATATATACAAAGGCCAGTGGCATTTCAGAAACTCTCACCTGAAAAACAAATCTTTCATTCATGCCTTGAACAGATAGGAGACCTTTCATCCGATAGATGTCATCGCTACGTTCCAACAACAATGTGCCAAGCCAGATGTTTGCCTAAAATAAAGTGATTGGTCATCAGTTCAAATTGTCAGTTTTTTACCTTTTCCAGGCCATTAAACTATCTGAAATTAAGAACACATGATTGAGCAAAAAGGTATAAATTCTCATCAATCATAAAGATAACTGTCACAAAAGTGCAAAACATATGTACAGAACCAACCTTCTCAAGATCTAAATTCCCTTCACAAACTATGCTGACAGAAGAAACACCAGGATCGTGGCTGTGATCATGAGAATTGTGACCATCATGATGTTCTGCAGATAAGGAGGGACAAACATTGTTATTGGTTTCTAGGATTACTGCATTGGGATTTTATCAGAATACTATATGTAGAAGAGCAACAGCATTTTGTAAATTCCAGTCTTTACTGGATGGCCAGGGCCATAAAACAAATACTCAGACAAATCTGCTCCAGCAACTAACAAGCATATATCCAATACAAAGTGACAAATAATGAGATAAAGTGTGTGTGTGTGTGTAACAGAGAGAGATGTCGACAATCCATGCAGTGTAAGAAATCTAGAACAATGGAAGAATCTAAACGCAACTTCTTTGTTATAAGATATTTTATCAAAAAGTAGCCCTTAAAAAAGGGGGTCCTTAATGAATTACAAACAAACATTCATATGATCCAAAACATCAACAATGGAACTACATGACAACCCCCGATCAAAGGAAAATATTCAAATAAAAAATAAAAAAAAAAAAAATCTCAGAAAACTCTTCTTAACTTCCTCCAAAAATAGTTCCTCGTTTCTCAAAGTTCTGACGATTCCTCTCTCTACATATCATCCACATAAGACAATGCAATGTAGCTTGCCTCACCACCTTGTTTTTGTGATGACCAAACACTCCTCTCCATAAAATCAACAAATCCATCACCTGCCTTGGCATCACCCATAAAACCCTGAAAGCTTTGAGTACAAAAGACCAAAGCTCATGGTTTTGCAGCTACACTTACTCATTATACATCTATTAACCACCATCTTCCATTTGATAGGATTATCCATGGTCAATATGGAACTTACGGTTGCTGTCCACACAATGAAAGCCACTTTACTTGGGGCCTTACTACCCCCATACACCTTTCCAAGGGATCCTAGCCGCAGTCGCATGTCTCAAACATGCATAGCAGAATCAAACACTAACTTTCCTTCCATCTGGAGTCCAAAATAAACAATCCTCATTTCCTGCTACTACCTAGCTCAAGTAAATTAATTCCATGGAAGAAATTAAACATACCTCATACCGTTATTGTTCAAGTGAGTTTCAAGGAAAAACCCCATTGCAACATAATGAATATATGGAGTTCTTCTAGTCTGTGGCCTACACTTTATATAACCCTTTGATGGAAAATACAAGTTATTTTGCCTACACTTTATATAACACTTTGATGGAGAATACAAGTTATTTAAAGGCACCCTTTGATGGAAAATACAAGTTATTTTGCCTACACTTTATATAACACTTTGATGGAGAATACAAGTTATTTAAAGGCTAGACTAGGGACCCCTTCAACTTAACATTTGTTCTCCTTATGACTCCTTTCATCAAGAATTCAATTGAAAGCTACTTCAAAAATTTTATTCACCAATTGAAAGTTACTTTAAAGTGTTTATTCACAAAATAACGCCTATTCACAAAATAACGTCTATTCACCCAATAACATTTTTAAGTGACTTTCAGAAATACTCCTAAAAGATAGTCTTTATCTATCACTCTTGTTATTAAAAAATAAATAAATCTATATATGTAATAATTAATTAATTAGGATAAATTGTATGTGGGCCACATTAAGTCTCCTAATGAAGATAACCGTCCATTTTCCGTCTTGACCCACATGGCATTTAAATAACTTGATGAGTGATAATCACTGTAATATGGCCATAATATTATTACCTATTCAATTGGGCCTAGTTTGTGTTTAATTCAGATTATAACCCGACCAGATAAAAGTGCTACGGTTTTAATAGGAGATTTTCTGAGACTTAGTCCATTGTAGATCCTCTATGTAGGATATATATACCGTTGTTTCAGATTAAGGTTTGTGTTTTGTTTTGAGAGAGAAACATTGTACTACCTCATCTTTTATTTTTCCCTAGAAATAGTAAATCTCTGCAACTCCGTGTACGTAGGCAAATTGCCAAACCACATAATTTCTTGTGTCATGTAATTGTCTTGGTCTGTTATTTTTCTACCTGTTTTTCACCTCTCACAAATCTAGGTATTCGTGTAAATTCCCAACACCTTTACCATCAAGTAGTGAAATGCTCCAACTCAAAATAAAAAATCAAATACTCCAACCAGGTGTCCCATACTTGGGTCAGCCATACCCAGATTCATATTCCAATATGATAGCCTCATACTCAAGTTTTCGACCATACCCAGATCCATATTTTGAATTGAATGTCTTGCACTCGAATTTGGCATACACATATCTGTATTCGGATATGGGCTCCTCAGACTCTAGCTTTTGGCAATACTCAGATCCTTATTCCAATGCATGCTCCTCAGATACCAGTCTCCTTACATACCCTACCCATATTCCAACTCAGTCTATTCAAACTCAATCTTTCATCCATATGCTAATCCATATTATGATTTGACTGCTGATACTCACTCTTCCTACAATACCTGAATCCATATTCGGACCTGAGTCTCACCAAGCCATAACGAGGCCTGCTAACCCCGAAAGGAACCCCATATCCACCTTACAGTGACTATCACTCATCAAGTTATTTAAATGTCATGTGGCCAAGTGGGAGAATGTAAGATTAACTCCATTAGGAGACTTAATGTTTCTCCCATATAATTTATGTAATTAATTAATTATAATATTTAGATTTATTTTATTGAATAATAATAGTGATTTATAAAGACCCATCTTTCAAGATTCTATTTGTGAAAGCCACCTAGAATGTCATTTGGTGAATAACACTTTGAAGTAACTTTCAATTAAACTCCTTGATGGAAGGAATGTTAAAGAGAACAAAAATCAAGTTGAAGGGATCTCTAGTCTAGCCCTTAAATAGCCTGTGTTCTGGATTGAAGGGTTATATAAGGTGTAAGTCATAAACTAAAAGAACTCCTTCACATGTTCATTATTTTGTAGTGGGTTCTTTCTCTAAAAATCACTTGAACAATAATAGCGTGAAGTATATATAATTTCTTTTGTTGTTCTAGATTTCTTTGGAATCGATAAGATATGTTCAGTTGCTAAGAATTTCAAATCTTAAGAGAACTGATTCTTTAGAGTTTAAACTCACAAGAACTAGAATATTCAAAAGCATTGACACATTATTATTCCAAATATGCTTAGAATTTGGATAAATATCATATTTTAGACTACACTATATTTAAAAATATAAAGTTTGATTGCTAAGAATGGTCTTATACATACTAATCTCATAGCTATGTAATTAATTTTTTTACCATTATGGAGGACTTTTCAAATGAAGAAAATATCCTTGAACTTTATTTTTGAAATAATGAACATATTTTTTGGATGAAATAAAAACAAATTTTTTTTTTCGAAATTAACTCTATATAATTATTTTATCAATGAAGTTTCCATTTAAATATCACATTAGTAATTCTCACAAAGACAACATATGCTAGAACTCTAGTGATCACCAAATAAAACCCAATAAGACTTGTGCTTGAGAATCTCCAGGGTAATAAATATCATGATTCACCAAGGATTGCAATTTTTATTGTATAATAGTTAAGTCCCATACTAGAGTATCTGCAAAGAACTCTGGTGAATTCACTAAGCTTATGTATTTTGTGCCTTCCCAACTACAACCATGTGACCATGCTATAACAGAAAATTAAGGGGGGGAGAGGGAGGGTTTACTTTAAAAGATAAAAAATTTTGAAAGCAAAGGTTGCAGCAAGTATCTACTAGTAGTAGCTCAGAATATCTAATAAATTTGATGAACTATGCAGTCTTAATTTCACAAGAAGAAATTGATAAAACCACCATTAACGCACCACAAATTCTAACAGATATTTATTGTTGTACACAATATCAAAAGAAGATAACATCTTAGGCACAAACAAAGTCAATAAATGCTATTATGATTGAGTTACCATGTGCGTGGTCATGTTCATCATGATGATGGTGGTGGTGGTGATCATGGTCATGGTCATGGTCATGATCATGATCATGGTCATCTTCCTTTGCACCTTCAGCATTTATAACACTCTCAATCCTGGAAATATTCCAGCAATGTTAGCCTACAAATGCAAATAGAAGCTGAAGCAGGGGAATAACAAAGAAATATGGCAAAAATGCAAAGCATCCCAGCACATATAAAGACTAAAAACATCAGAGTAATAATAGGTCCCTTTGATAACGTCATAACAATGCTATGTCACAAAGGAAATAGACAAACCAAGTTGTTCCCCATTGCACCCCAATGAATGTGTATTGTGTAACCCTTCTTGTTATTGGTAAGTTACACACACAAAGTGGATCTTTTTCTTTTCTTTTTTATTTTTTGATAACTAAGAGAATAATTCCAAAAAAAAAAAAGAGGATGTGCCATTATTACAACCTCACCCTCCATCCCATTATTTCAAAACGAGGAAGTGCCATTTGAGCTAGAGCTCATTGGCTATTTTTTTACCTTTTCTAGGACAATTGTAGAGGACAAGTCAATACTTAGTCTACCATCATTGCAAGAACTTCAAAGACCTTGTCCTTTTTTTCTGAACTTTAAAAAACTTTTTCTAAGAGCTAAAGAACTAGACTCACAAGCAGTCTTAAAAGAAACAAATCAAGAATTAAGTTAAAGATGGCACCAGCAACTAATATGGGAATCTCTTTATATGAAAACAAACGTGCAGATTGATTTATATAAAAATTAAAGATTAAGATAAAACATTATTTTGGAGCTTCAATAGTAATTTGGACACTGTGGTCGGTGAATGGCAAAAAATTGAGTGCTACCTTTTGCTGAATTTTTCTCGCAATGAGAAACTTAATGTTTTGTGAGTGAAGCAACCAGCAAACCAAAGAGCAAATTACATAGTACCCGCTTCAAATAACAATATTCTCTTCTTTTTGTTCCATTTTACCATTTCTATTTTGGTCAAGGAAGCTTTAACGTTCCAGGGCCCAAGATCTAACATCAGAATGAGATAATTAGAGTAAATATCCAGAATTGGAATCTCTTCACCAATGGAACAGATGCCTCTAGCAGGCCTGGAGCATAGCTACTTTGCAACAGTGAAATTAAAACTGGTCATCACAAATTTGAGACAACTTCATGTAGTAGCCAAATCGGAGTACAAAGAAGTAAACTTCCAATATCAAAACCAATCTCAATTTATTGGATGGTGATACATGCATAAAATGATAATGTAATTAAAGTTATATTATAAAGAAACTAGTTTTTAGAGAAAAGAGCAGGGAATGTCCTAAATATACAGCAATGAGACTTGGATCTTCTTTTGTAAATAATAGAACAATTAAAACCCCACAACACAGAAATGGGAATCAATGATTACCTCTCCAAATCAAAACCACCAATCCCAAGAACATAATCCAAGTCAACTTTTCCGTACTCTGTCCGCTTTAAGTTAGCCATTCGATTTATATTCTGCTCTCAGACACAGAACATCAAGATCAACATAATACTGGAGATGAATCAAATAATGAGAAAACCAAAAGAAGATAACAAGATTAGAAGGAGAAAAAAAAAAGAGAGTATTTAAGTTAAATTAAAGGAGAGGCGTGATACAAACCCTTATTCGCTGCACCAAAGTAGCAATTTCTGGCTCACCAACAAGGTCAGTCTAGTGACAACAACAATAACCAATCAGTAAGTGCAAATTAATCAAATTTCTCGAGTAAAATTATATCAATCATCCTAAAATAAATTTTGATATATACTTCTCAATTACAGTGGTTCTAATAACCCCAGCACCACAAACATGAGGAAGCGCTCCAACATAAGATATATATAAAGCCAAACTTTTCCATGTCTAAGATGTCAATCAACTTCCATTTGTGTAAATACATATAAGTAAACTAGTTAGCTCGTAGATTTCTAAAGTCTGAGACTGTCAGGCCACACTGAATGAGGTTGTTGCACAAGCCAGCAACAAACTGGGAAAGGGATTGAAACTCAAATCAAGAAAAGCATATGGATTGGCTAACATCGTCAAAAATCCTGAAGTCTCAATTTTAGATGACTAAGCTCTAAGTCCAGTGTGCAAAAAGAATATAGCAGTCACACATCGTAGAAAAATAATTACACCATCTTTTTTTGCTTCCTACACTCCTTTAGACACACACAGACTAAAAAGTGTTCAACCTAGTAAATTCACACCCCATATATATCTAAATCTTGAAAGTTGCAGTGTGGACCACAGCCACAGGTAAATGCTAAATTGAAAATCATATACACTTCCACAAATTGGAAACATAACCGTCAAGCACAAGCAAGATACCAACAATAATGCAGTTGCACTCAATCTAGCTGCATATGCTGGAAGTTTTTGAGAACAACAACACATTCTTGATTTTGTGCCACCCTCACAGAAGCTTCATTTGCACATTTGCACTCTCATATGGAGTTGAAATATGGGGAATTTAAATATGCCATTAGCAGTTCCAAGCTTGGAAATTGTTAATAGTAGGTTTAGCATTGCAAGTCTAGTTATTGGGAAAGAAAATTATAAGGCAAATTTTCAACCACAACCGTATTAGGGATTTCCTAAGTTGGAAGAGAAAAGCACCTCCTTTGTGCCTCTTGGGCAACTAATTGTGGATTTTGATTGGAGCTTTTAGAGCTCAGTGACGAGTACCACTCACTGTTCCAGTCCAAGTCAATATCGATTAACTGTTGAATCAGACTGATTTCTTTCTTCAACTATGTTTGAGATAAGCCATTGAGAGACAGAGGCCTGGCTACCTCAGATTAGTCACATATTTCCCTGGTTTTTCTCTTTCTTGTTTATCATGGGAGGTTCCATTTTCTTTTTTGTCGAATCCAAAACGTTTGAATTCTCAGTAGAGGAGGGAGGTGCTTACTTCATGTTACGTATAAGGTTTCTCTCCGGTCGGTCTTCATGGGTAAAGAGAGTGCTAAACGTTTGCTAACTTATGTAGAGGATCTCATGTCACATACACCTCCTGAAATGTTTGCTAGAACCTTCAGGGATGGTAATACGGTTTTTATTTTACAACTGGGATTCAATGCTCATGGAAGCTTTCTTATGATCTCTGAACTTGTTCATGGTCGTCGGAAGGGCCTCATCATTGTACCGGAAGGAAAGCTGGGTAGTGGGTGGAGAGGATTTGGGCTCCATCTACGTAAGGCTATTGCTCCCGACTCGCTTGTCGTCAAAACCGCCATCGCAATCTGTCCTGATTCCGACAGTGCAAACGTTCAGACAACAGAAATCTTTTCTGTCGGCAGCGGTGGACGGTGATCGGAAAAGCAATGGTGGAAGCGGAAAGGGTAAGCTTTTAATGCCCAACATTCAAAATGCAATCAAATCTAGTCAAGCAATCAAATCAAGCTTGAGCAGTCAGAACCAGGATTCGCGCGAGAGGGGTGTTGGGCAGGTAAGCACGTTTCCTGAGGCTGATTTCGCGCTTGTATTAAAGGATGATGCTCTGATGGGTGCTATATCTCCTTTGTCGCTAGAAGTTTCTTTTAGTTTGGAGCGTGGGCTGAACGGTAAGTGGGATATTAAGTGCTCCAACATTAAGGAAGTGGGCTGTGTAAGTCATTCTAGCGTCGGGCCCACGCAAGCTGTCCTTAGGCCCAATACACTTGCTGAAGCTTTTCCTCTCAACCCACCCAACCCACCCCATGTCCACAAATTTAAGCCCAAGTCTTCTTTCGTTTGGCAGCCCAAAAGAAAAAAACTGGCAACCAGGCCTTTCCCGTTGAGAGAGACCCTATCTCCAGGGAAGCCTAAATCGTGGCCATGCGAGAGACCCAACCAGTCTTCATCTTCGTGTCCTTCGATGGTCTCCGATGTCGCCGATGCTCAAGTTCTCAACTCCAATTTGCTCGACGAAGCCAGGTATGAGTCATCGGCTCAGATTGACTCGACTCAAGTCTCCGATGTTGTCGAGTCTGAGCTTCTCGGCTCCGACGAGTCCGAGGAGGCCATGAATGGGTCGGCTTGTACCACAGACTACGACGAGAGCTTAGTGCGTGACCTCCGATCAATTATCCAGGAGCATTCCGGCAATATAGTCAAGAAATGGGGGAATTCGGAGCAGTGGGTTCTTGAATTACGTGATGGGAGAAGGGTTGCCGTTCCGATTCAGATCCCTTTGCCTTGCTGTGAAGCTACAGAGGTATTGGAAAAGAAAAATCAGCTGGCCTTAGTTCCGGTTCCGTTGGAGTCTTCTGACGTTACGAATATGTCATCGGCTCTTTTTGAAGAGGATGAAGTATTGGTGGAGGATTGGGTTTCGGATACCTACTCGGAGGAAGCTGTTCAGCCCCTAGATGTTGAACCAATCGCTTTTTCTCTGCCGTTGGCCATTGCAGAGCAGACTCTTGTGGGTGTGGAAAGTTTTAGGGGCGTGGATACTTCAGAGAGTCTGGAACCTTATTCCGATTGGTTTCAAAAGAGATTCAATAACTTCGATAGCTTCCTTGGCACGTCCCTTGAGGGTTTGGAAGATCAAGCAACTGAATTTTTATTGGCTGTTGAAGCTGAATTAAATCGGAGGGCGGAGTTGAACAAGAAAACATGTAATTCAAAAGGTTCAGGGATGAAAGGTTTAAGAGAGTTGAAAGGGCTGTTTACTTCTATTAATTATGGCTGCACTTCTGCTAGGCGAAGTGGCATTAATAGGAATCGGGTTCTCTCTGTTGCTCAATGAATTTAAAGCTTCTTTCCTGGAATGTTAGAGGGCTGAATGAAGTTGACAAGAGGCTCCAGATTCGCAACTTGCTGCGATCCTGGAAGGCTGATATTGTGTGTTTGCAAGAGACCAAACTAGAGTGGATTACTAGAGGTATTGTACGAAGTTTATGGAGTTGTCCATATGTAGATTGGCTGTACCTAGGTTCAGATGGTGCTTCTGGAGGCATTTTATTGATGTGGGATAAACGGGTTGTGGACAAGGTGGAGGAAGCGGTGGGGCATTTTTCGGTTTCATGCAAGTTTAAAAATGTAGGTGACCAATTTGAGTGGGCTTTTACAGGTGTTTATGGTCCAAATTTGAACAAAAGGCGCAGGTTGATGTGGGAGGAACTAACCGGGTTGATCAGTTGGTGGGATTTGCCTTGGTGCCTTGGAGGGGACTTTAATATAATCCGTTTCCCATCAGAGTGGCTGGGGGCTGCTAGCTACTCTCGGGCTATGCATGGATTTTCTGACTTTATCTCCTTGCATGGGTTGATGGATATTCATATGGAAGGGGGTCTTTTCACCTGGTCCAACTCGTCCTCTGCTTCTCGGCTAGATCGGTTCCTTTTCTCCCCTCTTTTGGTAGACCACTTCTCTCAGTTTACCCAAAAAAGGATGTCTAGAGTTCTTTCTGACCATTTTCCTATTTTGTTGGAGGGTGGGTGTCAGCGAAGAGGTAGAACTCCTTTCCGTTTTGAAAATATGTGGTTGAGGGTGGATAATTTTGTCGACAAAGTGAAGGAATGGTGGGCTTCCTATTTGTTCCAAGGAACCCCAAGTTTTATTCTTGCTAAGAAGTTGGCTGCCTTGAAGTTGGATTTAAAAAAGTGGAATGAGACTGAGTTTGGCAATGTCACATTTAAGAAACAGGACCTTTGGAGCAAGCTGAATGTTTTGGATGCTAAAGAAGAGACTCATAGATTAACAGCTGAAGAGAAGTTAGAACAAACTAATCTTCGTACTGATATTGAAAAGTTGACTCTTATGGAAGAGATTAGTTGGAGACAAAAGTCTAGGGTGATGCACTTGAAGGAAGGGGACGCCAATACCAAATTCTTTCATAGAATGGCTAATTCTAATCGAAAAAATAATGGTATTGAAAGCCTTATGGTTAATGGTACCTTGTCTTCTGATCAAGGTATAATTGCAGACTGCATTACTCATTTCTTCATGAATTTGTACTCTGAGCAGCAGGTTGATCGTTCGTTTCCAGATTCACTGGTCTTTCCAATGATTTCTAGCGATAATGCGGATTGGCTTGAGAGACCTTTTGAAGAGGCTGAAATTTTTGATGTCGTTCAGAGTTTTCATGGTGATAAATCCCCTGGTCCAAATGGCTTCCCTATGGCTTTTTTCCAAGCTTGCTGGGGGATTGTTAAACCTGATCTTTTGGCCGTATTTCATCATTTTTTTGCCAATGGTCGGTTTGAGAAAAGTTTAAACGCAACTTTTATTACTCTCATTCCAAAAAAACATGCTGCAAGTGAGATTAGAGATTTTCGGCCCATTAGTTTGGTTGGGGGGGTTTATAAAATTATTGCTAAAGTCTTGGCTAATAGACTCCGCATGGTGATGGGGGATATTCTCTCGGCATCTCAGAATGCTTTCGTGAGGGGCAGACAGATCCTTGACCCTATTCTCATTGCTAATGAATGTCTTGACAGTAGATTGAAGTCTGGGGAGCCGGGGCTGATTTGTAAGCTGGATGTGGAGAAGGCTTTTGACCATGTAAACTGGAGTTTTCTGCTGCAGATGTTAGAAAGAAGTGGGTTCTCTGCCAAATGGAGGCAATGGATTTTCTTCTGTCTATCTACAGTCCGTTTCTTCATCTTGATTAATGGCTCTCCTTGTGGTTTCTTTGGTAACACCAGAGGTTTGAGGCAAGGTGATCCGTTGTCTCCTTTGTTGTTTATTTTGGTGATGGAAGCGCTTGGAAGAATGTTGGATAAAGCTGTTTCTGAAGGCCGCATGTCTGGTTTTAGTGTGGGGAACTTGGAGGGAAGATCCATGGCGGTGTCTCATCTCCTTTTTGCGGATGACACGCTAATTTTTTGTGAGGCTGATTTAGATCAGATCTTGATTCTTCGTATGATTCTTATGTGGTTTGATGTGGTGTCGGGTCTAAAGATTAACCTGGGCAAGTCTGAATTGGTTCCGGTTGGGGTAGTCCATAATTTAGACCTTTTCTTGGTCGTTCTTGGCTGCAAGCAAGGCTCTCTCCCTATGAAATATCTGGGTCTTCCTTTGGGTGCTAAATTTAAGGATAAAACTATTTGGAATCCAATTCTGGAGAAAATGGAGCGGAGATTGGCGGGTTGGAAGCGCTTATATTTATCCAAGGGTGGTAAAGTCACCCTAATCAAAAGCACCCTTTCTAATTTACCCACATATTTTTTGTCTTTATTTCCTATACCTGCTAGTGTGGCTAACCGAATTGAGAGGCTTCAGCGGAATTTCTTATGGGGCAGTTTTGGGGATGATCCTAAAATTCATTTGGTTAAATGGGCTACTGTTTGTGCTCCTATTTCCTCAGGTGGCTTAGGGATAAGGAAGATAAGACTTTTCAATGAAGCTTTACTTGGTAAGTGGCTTTGGAGATTTGGGATTGAGAAAGATGCCCTTTGGAGGCAAGTGATAGAGATGAAGTATGGTTGTGTGTGGGGGGGCTGGTGTACCAGGTCTGTGTTTGGCCCTTATGGTGTTGGTTTATGGAAAAATATCAGTCACAGTTGGCCTTCTTTCTCGCGTCATATTTTGTATGATATTGGTGATGGGTCTAGAGTGAAGTTTTGGCAAGACCGGTGGTGTGGAGAGTCTTCTCTTGCTGTTAGATATCCTAACTTGTTTAGATTTTGCAGGAATAAGGATGCCAGTGTGGCTGAGCTTATGAAGTTCGCCAATGGTGTCCTCTTTTGGGATGTGAGATTCTTTAGGGGGGTGCATGAGCGGGATCTTGAGGCTATGTCAGACTTCATGGAAACCATATATGGTTCTCATTTAAGGGGGCTAGGTGAGGATAAAATGTGTTGGATTCCTAGCAAAGATAAGGGCTTCCTGGTTAGAGACTATTATAGAATTTTAGTTGGCAATACTTTCCTTGGTTTTCCTTGGAAAAGTATTTGGAAGCAGAAGATTCCCTCTAGAGTAGCTTTCTTTGTTTGGACTGCTGCCTTAGGGAAATGTTTGACGATTGATAATTTACGAAAAAGGAAGGTGTGGATTTTGGATTGGTGCTACATGTGTAAGAAAAATGGTGAATCGGTTGACCATCTTTTCCTTCATTGTCCTTTTGCTATGGATCTATGGTCTATGGTTTTGGGTCTTTTTGGAGTTACTTGGGTTATGCCACACACTGTTTTGGGGCTGTTAGGGTGTTGGCAAAGCAGCTTTGGTCGTCATCGAAATGGTTACATTTGGTCCATCATTCCTCATTGCTTAATGTGGTGTCTTTGGAGGGAGAGAAATTGTAGATGTTTTGAAGATATTGAGCGTTCTATTCCGGACCTCAAGCTTCTCTTTTTTAGAACTTTAAGAGAGTGGTTGTTTGCTTTGCAACAACAATCATTCCCTTCTTTTATTGATTTCCTAGACTCTTGCAATTTTTGTATTTGATTTCCTTTCCCTTGTCCACTTCCTGTGTACTAGGTTGTTCCTTTTTTATATCAATATACTTTTTACTTATCAAAAAAAAAAAATAGTGTACAAAAAGAATACAGTAATCATGTGTACATGAGCAAAAAGAATATAATCATGCATACCTTATTCACAATGATACGGTCAGCATAAGCAATTTGTTCTACAGCCTCATTGACTATCCCTTTTGGCTTAACCTCATCCAGGTGAAAACCAGCATGTTTAGCATCAACCAAAGTGACAACACCATCCAACTTGACATCGTTGAAAACCTGGTCTTCTGCATAAAATGTCTGAATGATAGGTGCCGGATTTGCCAATCCTGCAGAGTTCCAGACAAATTGCATAAAGTTTTACAAAGTATCGAAAATAAGTGGAAGCCAACCATGTACATCTAGTGCACATATAAAATAATAATCATGAACATAAGCAACAACCGTAATCCCTACCTGTAGTCTCTATTACAATATGATCAAATTTCCCTTTCTTCCTATTGACCAATTCTGCAATCATCCTCACAAGATCACCCCTCACAGTGCAGCAAAGACAGCCATTATTTAACATGACAATATCTTCAGCCCCAGTAGTTTTTGCAGCAACCAAAGAACCATCAATGTCTACTTCCCCATACTACAAAATCAAGAAAAGAACACAACAAATTACAAATTTAAAAACTAACTTCAATGATCTATTACCAACATGGGATGCATAGCACACACATAAGCACAACAGGAGAGGCAAAGTTAACCTCATACCTCATTCTCAATCACTGCAATTCGCTTCCCATGCTCCGCAGTCAAAATATGGTTAAGTAAAGTTGTCTGCTCATTTCAAAATAAAACAGAACAACATAAGCACTTATACACACACCCACAACTAAAAAAACAAAGTTAAAATCTCCATCAACTCAAATTTTACTATATCATAATTCTTCACATGAGCAAATCACTAGCAAACCCGATAAGTCACAAGCAAGATTTGCTATGGCAGTATCGGAAATCAGAATTCAAGCTCTCAAGGCTTGCAAAAATCAAGCAACTAATTCTCTTTCATTCGCAAGCAACTATACCCTCTTGAATTTTACTATAATAAAATTAGTAGTAAAATGTCGATATTGTAGTAATTGGTTCCACAAATTCGTAAGATTACCATAATAGCTAGTTGTTATTCTTACTAGATTCTTATAGTCATTAGGAATTTCTTTGCTACATTATGGGTGGTGTTCGTAGTTTTTTTATTGAATCCAAACTTTTTCAACTAGTGGTAGAGGAAGGGGGACGGTTTTTTTCTTTAAGGATTTTTGAGCGGAGTAGGTACTTCATGAAGTCGGTCTTCATGGTAAGAGAGTGGCACATTGGCTGATTAGGAGTATAGAACAGATAGTTGTTGGGATCAGCCCAAAGTATTTTTTTTCGTTTAGGGAAGGTGATTTAGCCTACACCCTCCAACGGAGCTCCAATTCTTTTGGCTTGTTCCTACTGTTGACTGAACTTAAAGTTGGCGGGGCTAGGAGGTCCATTATTATTCCAATAGGCAAAGCAAAGAATGGATGGAGGGTTTTTGGATTAGAGTTGTTAAGGAAGATGTTGGAACCTGAAAACTATGTGAATGGTGGGATAGGGCAGTTGAAATTTGTGGCTCAGCTTCATAAGGATAACTCAAGGGTTCAACCTTTTAAATCCTTTGCCGATACGGTGCATGGGCACAAGGTGCAGGTCAGGGGCAGCAACCAATCAGAGAAGTAAAACCCAGTAATTAAACAAAAAATGTTGAGCGTAGTGCAGGTGAGCTTACCAGGTCCGGCAACTCTAGAAGGTACAGCTGTGGGTTCTCGGTGCAATACAGAGGAGTTTAACGTTGGAAAGACAAATCCGGTAGGAAATAAAAGGAGATCTTCGTTGAATTTCAAACCAAATTGGATTGAACATGTTTATGGAAAATATCGTGAACTAAGGAATTCTAACTGGGCAGGAAAAAGCTTGACTGTAGAAGTGAATGGGGAAGGAAAAAGGAGGGTGGCATGGAATAAAGGTGGACTGAGGAGTTCCTTATGGGTATCAAGGGATCAGAGGGAGCACGTGACTAGTGGTTCACAGGTTCACAATTTACCTGTGGTGGACTCAGACCAAGATGATACTCTAGTGGGTGAAAACCCATCTTTGGGGGACCTGAAACCTTTAAGTCTGGAAGCCCACGTATCAGTGATGTCCAAAGCACCTCACGAAGCTTTGGATGCTCAGGACATCACAAGGGCTGAAGTTGATCTCACTGAGGAGCCACCAGCGTCACCGGAGAAGGCCAGCACAGCGCGACATAAAGCCCTGATGACAGCGGCGAGCTTGACGACCCAAACCAAGATGAACTGGTGTCCGGTGAAGGCATCTATGATGGAAGGGGGTCCTTTTTCCGATGGGTTTCACGCTGGGGCTTCACCGGCGACACTGGATAAGGCCGTTACAGCTCTATTCCACTCCACGAGGATAGATTTGGTGTTTGTTCCTCCATTTGAGCTTTTAGGTTTCCCTGCGAAGACTTCGGCGGAGGCTGAGAGTCTTCTTTCTGGTGGGCTTTGCGCCAATGAGCCTCCTTTCACATTGGGTAAGGCAGAAACAAAGGGTGACAGGGCTTTAAAAGGTCTTGAGCTATCCAATTACGTTCTCAGTCCACCGAGAGTTGGGATTGAGGAAAGGGGTGTTTTGGGTGGAGATAAAGGTGACTGGGTTGAGGGTGCAAGTGATATTCAGGGAATAAACACCTCCCATGAGGCTAACCAGTCAGTATTGGCATTGACTGAGGTCGAAACAGCTTATGCAGTTGAGGTCCTGGGTGATGTGGAGAGTTCTTCCCCCTTGATGTCTATTAATCCTCTGGGGGTGGTTGTGACGGCTGAATTGAATAGTAATACTGAGGTGAGGAGGTTTGATAACACTTTGAAGGTGTCTAATTGGGTGAAACATAGACTCCCAAGTTTCAGTAAGATGATGGGGCTTTCTTTGGGTTGACATGAGAAAAAGTGTATTATGCTATTACAAAGACTTGAGATGGAGATTGAGACAGCCAAGCTGGTGCACAGGAAAGATGCTGCCCACCGAAAAGCTGTCTCCAAGGGTAAAGGGAAGAGGGAGTTGAGGAATTTGACTTCCTCGGTTAATTATGATGGGAGATAGTTTTCTTTTCTTTGACTGCTTGACTGAGGTTGTAGTAGGGAGTTTACAGTAATGAAGTTAAGAATGGTGTCATGGAATGTTCGAGGTTTGAAAGATTCGCGGAAACGTTTGGTAGTTAGAAATTTATTACAGGAATGCAATTGTGATGTAGTTTGCTTTCAAGAAACTAAGCTGGCAGGCATGAATAGACAATTGATTTGCAGCTTGTGGAGTTGTCCCTATGTAGACTAGGTAGCCTTGGAAGCGGATCAGACAGATGGTGGGGTTTTGATGATGCGGGATAAGAGGGTTTTAGAAAAGTTGGAGGTCATGGTGGGTCAATTTTCCATATTAGTTCGATGGCAGGGTTTGGGGAATGGTTTTATTTGGGCATGTTCTGGGGTTTATGGCCCGAATGATAATAACTTGACAGGACAGATGTGGGATAAGCTGATTGGAATTCAGCAACTTTAGGAAGTTCCATGGTGTTACATAGGGGATTTCAATATTGTTCAATTCCCAAGTAAACGGTTAGGGGGATCACGACTTACCCCAGCTATGGAGTATTTTTCTAAGTTCATTGAGGAGCTTAACTTGATAGATTTGCCATTGGAAGGAGGGAGTTATACATGGTCGAGTGGTTTGGACCAGCCTTCGATGTCTAAGATAGATAGGGCTCTGGTTTCTCATGATTGGGAGGATCACTATCCGGATGCGACCCATCGGGTTTTACCTCGTCCTATTTCAGACCACTTCCCCATATTAGTGGAGGCAGGAGGGATTTTTCGGGGGAAAAGTCATTTTAGGTTCGAGAACATGTGGCTAAAGTCAAATGGGTTCAAAGATAGGGTTCATTCTTGGTGGAATCAATATTCTTTCTCAGGTACCCCCAGTTTTGTACTTGCCAAAAAGCTGATGGCATTGAAGGAAGATGTTACTCAGTGGAACTGGAGTGAGTTTGGAAATGTAAAGCATCAGAAAAAAGAATTGCTGGAGGCTTTGAAATTATTGGATGTTAAGGAAGGGGAGCACGGCCTTTCTGAAGTGGAGTTAGGTGAGAGGGCTGTGTTGAGATCTCAAATACAGGACCTTCTCTCACTGGAAGAAGTCTCGTGGAGACAGAAATCGAGGATGCTTTGCATTAAGAAATGAGACAACAATACCAAATTTTTCTACAAGATGGCCAATTTTCGCAGAAGACATAACCATGTTAGTATGTTGGAGGTAAATGGGGTTATCTATGAGGACGAATTCGAGATGGCAGATCAAGCTGTACAGTTTTATAAAAAATTGTACAAGGAGACAGAGGAGTGGAGGCCTCTTGTGGAAGGTTTGGAGTTTGATCAATTAGAGGGGTTGGAGAGGGACCAGCTTGAACGGAGGTTTGAACAGGAGGAGGTTCTTCGAGTTGTCAAAGAGATGGAAGAAGATAAAGCACCAGGTCCTGATGGTTTCTCTTTAGTTTTCTATCACCATTGCTGGGGAGTTGTGGAAAGAGATGTCTTAGCCGTGTTTGAAGAGTTTTATCAACACAGTAAGTTTGAAAAATCTCTTAATGCAACCTTCATAGCCTTAATCCCTAAGAAGAATGGTGCTTCCAATATTCGAGATTTTAGACCTATTAGTTTCGTAGGAAGTGTTTACAAGATTTTGGCTAAGGTGTTGGCAAACCGCCTAAAAGAGGTTTTGGATCAGTTGATATCTGAGTCTCAGAACAGTTTTGTGGGTGGTAGACAAATACTTGATTCAGTTCTCATTGCTAATGAGTGTGTTGATAGTAGGGTGAAGAGTAAGATTCTGGGGGTTATTTGTAAATTAGATATTGAGAAAGCCTATGATCATGTGAACTGGAAGGCTCTTCTTAATTTGTTGAAGAGAATGGGATTTAGGGTGAGGTGGTGTAGGTGGTGTAGGTGGATCCGCACATGCATTTCTACAGCCCAATTCTTTGTTTTGTTTAATGGGTCTCCAGCTGATTTTTTTGGGAACTCAAGGGGATTGAGACAAGGGGACCCGCTATCCCCCATGTTATTTCTGGTTATGATGGAGGTTTTCAGTAAGATGATAAAAAGAGCTGAAGGGGCTGGTTTGTTTCGAGGCTTTAGGGCCGATGGTAGTCAGGGTGGAGGGGTATGTGTCTCGCATTTTTTGTTCGCGGATGATACGATTTTGTTTTGCAATGCTGATGGAGGAGCAAATTCTTCATGTTCGGATGCTTCTTCTTTGTTTCCAAGTAATGACAGTTTTAACGGTTAATGTTCTGAAGAGTGAGATGGTTCCCATTGAGGAGGTTCCTAATGTCCATGTCCTGGCAGAGATTTTGAGATGCTGGATTAGGTCTTTGCCTATGACCTATCTTGGTATGCCATTGGGGGCGTCCCACAAGTCCCCTACTGTTTGGAATCCTATCTTGGAGAAAATTGAGCATAAGTTGGCCAGTTGGAAGAAGTTGTATTTGTCAAAAGGTGGAAGACTAACATTGCTTAAAAGCACTTTATCTAGTCTCCCCACTTATTATTTGTCTCTTTTTACCATCCCTACTCATGTGGCCAATAAAATTGAGAGGTTGCAAAGGGATTTCTTGTGGGGGGACTCCAAGTTACATTTGGTGGGATGGGACAAGGAGTGTGCACCTTTAAAAAACAGTGGGTTAGGAGTAAGGAAGTTAACTACTTTTAATAAAGTCTTATTAGGGAAGTGGTTATGGCGGTTTGGGATTGAGGAGACAAGGCTCTGGAGAAGGGTTGTAGCTCTTAAGTTTGGGGAAGAATGTGGGGGATGGACTTCCAAGCTAGGTAGAGGGGTGCATGGGTGTGGCTTGTGGAGAAGTATCTGCATGGGATGGGAGGATTTTAGCAAGAATATTCGCTTTGAGGTAGGGGTGGGGGATAGAGTGAAGGTTTGGACGAATCAATGGTGTGGGGATTCTCCACTTCAATTGACTTTTCCAAGCAAGTATGGGATTGCATCCAATAAAGAGGCATCGGAGGCCTCTTCTCTTGAACGGTTGGGGATAGAGGGGCGGAGAAGCTGAGATGTTCATTTTACTCGAAAACCAAATGATTGGGAAATAGGTGGTGTGGATGATTTTCTTCGTACTTTGGGCTCAAATCTACCTCCTACTAAGAACGGAGATCGTATGCAATGAAAGTTGACAAAGAATGGGGACTTTGATATTCAATCGTTTTACAATAAGTTGGGAAGCCCCTTACCCATTATTTTTCCTTGGAAAGGTGTTTGGAAGGTTACGGCTCCTCAACGTGTTTCCTTCTTTGTGTGAACTGTTGTATGAGATAAGATCCTTACATGTGATAATTTGAGAGGTAGAGGGTAGGATTTTGTCAACTGGTGTATAATGTGCCGTAGTAATGGGGAGACAGTGGATCATTTGTTACTACATTGTGAAAAGGCTTATCAGCTGTGGAGTTTGGTGTTTAGATCTTTTGAGTTTTCTTGAGTCTTGCCAAGGTCGGTTGCGGATACTCTACTCGGTTGGTGGAATTGGCCTGGAAAGCATTTGTCTAGCATTTGAAATTTAGCTCCATTATGCTTGATGTGGTGCCTTTGGAAGGAGCGAAATAGGAGGACGTTTGAGGACTTGGAGAGTTCAGATGACCAGCTATGGGCCTCTTTTAGTGGCACTCTGTTTGACTGGTCTAGGGCTTTGGGACTCACCTCTAGTGATTCTCTCCCTATCTTCCTTAGCTCTCTCCAATGTACTTAGTATCTTTTCCTTTCTTTATCTTTTTACTCTTTCTTTTCCATTTGTATTTTTCTCTCTGCCTTATGTTTTTCTGCATAAGGTAGTGTTCTTGACCATATATCTTTATTGCCTATCAAAAAAAAAAAATTACTATAATTTACTACGACAACATTCATTTCAAACACAATTTCATTACTTTTCAAAAACAAGAAATACAACCCACTTCCAAATTTAACTACTACTTCAGGAAATTGCATAAAAAAAACAACAAAGCCTTAGTCCCAAATCGATGGGTCGGTTATATATCTTCAACAAACTAATTGGGGTCGGCCACATGTGTTCAATTACTTTTTAGCAGGTCATGTTTTACTACTTCTACAAGTGTTATTCAAGTGAGACATGAAATACACACATTAAAAAAAGTAAATATACCTTTCCAGAGCCTAGGAATCCAGTGATAATAGTGGCGGGAATGCGATCGTCGGCGGGGATTTTGGAGGAGAGATCAGAGCCTTCGCTCTGCGGCGTGGCGGTTGTTGTGGCGGTGGCCGCTGTGGTGAAGCGGCGGAGGCCCCTTTTGGGCCTGGCGGCAATGATGCTGGAATTAAACGACAACGTACTGAAGCTGAAGCGTAGAGAGTGGGGCTGGGATTGAAAGGTCTTATTATTTGGAGAGAGTAAGAAAGGAAGAACAGTGGCTCGGACCTGGGAGAGTCGGGTGCGGTGGGCTGCGCCTGCAAGAGAGCTGAGGCTCAGAAAGGTGCTGGCTAGGTCCGCCGTTATTGATATTGATGAAGCCATGAAATGATGATGATGGTTTTTTGTTGTAGAAATTTGTGATGGTTTTTTGAGTTTTGGGGGTTTTAGGATTTGTGCACAGAAAGAGAGTGAAGGGTTTATCTGCCTATCTCAAATTCTCTAGGTATTGAATGGAAAAAATATCGGAATCAGACATGTACTTGTGGACAGTACTGTCATTCTCATTTGAAAGATTTTTTTTTTTTTTTTTTTTCTCTATTTTTGGTTTAGCTTGTCGAAAAATATGGTAAAAACTAAAAAGTAATTATCCTAAAAAATGAGTTGACTTTCTTTTCTTTTTTCTTTTTTTGGGTTTAAACATAATAATCAGCTATTAGTAATTTAGTATTATTAAATTCTGCATGTTTAGGAAATTGAACTTGAGTTATAGAGTCCAGATTAGTTTCCAATAGGATTAAGTATAATTTCAAATGGGTCAAAAATAGGTTTGAAGGGAGGAATACACTTGGACACAAAATTATAGTGCATTTAAGATATAAAATTTTTAGAATATTTGGTTAAAATATTATAGTTGATTAACATTTTTTGACTCAACAGTTTATTGAACTTCCACTGTAATTATTCAATACTTATTTCTCAAGCTCCAAGAGGTTGTGGATTTGATTGTGTTTTTTAGCTTGGCTTACTTTCAATTTAATTTATTAGCACTATTTGGAGCATGGACAGTACAATGAGTATCTCAAGTTCCCAACAGAGTGACTCTTGGTGATATCCTGAGTTCACAACATTCCATTCTTATAAGTGGTACTCTTGTTTGTAGGTTCAATCTCAAGTCCATGGTTGCCTGACACTTCAAACCCAATCCTAGAAACTCAGCAAGCAGGGATGCTGCACATGTTACTAACAAATGTTGTCCCAACTATTTGATGATGAAAAAGGTAGCAGAAATAACAAGTATCCCACTCTGTTGACTAGGGGCCAAGAGGACAAATGGGTTTGGTCAAAATCTAACTATGGAGAGTTCAATGTAAAATCAGCATATAAGTTAATAAGGCGGCATCAAGACTAGAGCAGGGTCTGATAGTGATAACACAATTTGTGAATTAAGGAGCAAGATTTGGAAGAGACAGATTTAAGGAGCACTTTGTGAATTAAAAACGCAACTTTGGCATATGCCATCAATTGTCCTCCCCTCATGGGAAAAATCTGAGGAGGATTGTGAATTATGCCTATTTATAGACAGAAAATGTTAGAGTTATAAATTATTTTACAAAAAAATCTACAAACTGTTAATATGTTGAATGGTTATTGATAAGTGAAAAAAATATGTTAGTAGTGGACCCAGATGAGAATTAGCCAAATTAATATTCTGTAAAAATGTTGTAAAATAATTTGTGGTTATAACATTCATAGTGTGTTTCTAAAAAAAAAATCATAGTGTAGCTGTACAATAGAATCCTCCCTCCACTATCGCTTAACAAAAACCCTTTGGTTTGGTTGTCCTTGGAACATTAAATCATAGTTGTCAAAACATAAATCAAATCATAAGTTGATCTTTTATTTGTTTGTATCATGTATTGTATCATACTATGTATTGTAAGATACATAACACCTAAAAAAAATATAAATATAAATATAAAAAGTATATTTATTATAAATTTGGAGCATATTCGATTCAACTAATGACTAGTTTTATATTTTTTATACTTCGATAATTACAACAAGAGAGGGGGGAATTGAATCCCAGATGTCGTGAACACACCAAAATGTGTCAATCAGTTGAACTACAAGGCTCTTGACAACTAATGACTAGTTTCATGATCATCACATGTGTAATAATATTTAACAAAACTAACTAAATAAATCAAATTAACATGTGTTTCTAACATCCATGTTCAATTTGATTAAACCTAAAAGTGTAATATATGACATGAGAGCCAAAATAATAATTTCTTTCTCATCATATTTATCACCTTATCTAATCAATTCCATCCAAGGCAGTGTTATCAACATATTCATCATCTAGCAAAACTATTTCTTCATTAACATTTTCTTCCACATCATCAAATTTTATTATCTCTTCTTGTTCTTTAACTTTGATAATTTTATTTTATTTTTATATTTCCTTTTTGCATTCTAGCTTCTGAGACTTGTAACAATAATAACAAAAATAAAATGTAATTATATTGTCATTTAATACTTTGTTCATAGTATAGAAAATATATTTCTTAGACTTATAACAATAATAACAAAAATAATATGTAATTATATTGTCATTCAATATTTTATTCATAGTATAGAAAAGATATTTGCAAATATGAAAGTAAAGTGTCGAGTTTGTAGTCCAAATTTTATAGGGAAAAAAAAGTCATGAACAAGTTTTTTCATTGGGCTCAATCAAGTAACCCAATAATTTTGTATAAAAAACAAGTTTAACTTTGTTGGAAAAAAATCGAAGCACAAAATTTAACCAAAAAAAAATCCAATTTAAATCCACATGTCTATATATTTTACAATATGATGCGATTCATATGATACTATAAACTATAATTCTGGCCGTTTGATCTCCAATTACTTTTCATAAAACAAATCTTGAGGTCATAACGATCAAAACAATAGTTCATGAGCATTAATCGAACTGCCAAATTAAAAGATATTAAATAAACAATTTTAATGGTAAAATGCACTTGCATCAAATTCCGACCATGAATGATTATGATCTCTTAATTCCGATTGGCCTATTTTTAGTCCAATGTATATTAGGTGATGTGTCACGGTCCTATTAGCTAAAAGTAGGGCTTGTAATAAGGTTGCATGCACTGAATCTAACCCAGGTCAAAGCATTTATTGATATCTTTCAAAATAGTTAAAATTTGATTAAATATTTAATTAATTAGACATATTTGACTTTGGGATTGATTTTCTAAGTTTGAGGATCAAGAAAATTAGAAAATGGAGTCAAAATTCAAAAGAAAACAGGTTTGAATTGGAAGCGGAAATAGACGAAACGAAATAGGAAAGATTTAGAGGATCTGTGCGCCAATTGGCACTTAAGTTAGAGCCTCTAGATTTTCTTCCCTTTTTTAGTTCGGCTTGCTCCCCACATAAGTTGACCTTGAATCCTACGTTTTTTACTCAAAAAACCTAATTTTCCTGAGTCCGACATTGCCTAGAAACCTAACCCTAGCTCCCCAACTCTTAGTATAAATACCTCCATCCACCTCTATTTCAAAACACTTGGAAATCCCCTCAAAAAACATTGAAACTCTCTGAAGTTTCAAAATTCGTCTCTCTATTAAGGGTAGTGCTTGGAGTGTTGTGCATGCAGGTAAGGTTTCTAAACCTTCCTTTTCTTTTTATGCTTTTAGTTTTTAGATTTGTTAGGGTACTTTTTATTGCACCTAATTTTATTTAAGTACCACATATTTACTTTCAAATACACACACCCTATTATATTTAAAGCATAAGAATACTTATACTTGGCAATATTTGAAAAGCCCATGATTCAAGTCATTGGCAAAACAATTTTATCAATGGAATTCAAATTCATGATCAAAACCCATGATTCAAGTCCATGGCAAAACAGTTTTATCAATAGAATTCAAATCCATTATCAAAGCCCATGATTTAATCCCATGGCAATTTATCTATCCAAAGCCTAATTCACATTGGCAATATTAAAGCCCAATTCTCATTGGAAACATCAAAGCCTAATTTTTATTGGCAACATCAAAGTCCAATTCTCATTAGCAACATCAAAGCCCAATCTTTATTGGCAATGTCAAAAAGCCCAGTTTCCACTGGTAATATCCAAAGCCTAATTTTCATTGGCACTACTTTATCAAAAAGAAAAAAGAGCCCAAGATTATCAACGCTTGGCAAAGAAAAAATATCATGGTAAAATGTTACCGTGGCAAAAAGGACCATGGCAATCATCTTATAAAAAACTCATTGAGAGTTATCTTGAGGATTATGTTCTCGTATTATAAACCCAAGAAAAACATGGACATCATTTGCATCACGACATCCATAATATATACCTTCAACACTAATGGTAAAACATTCAAGCCCACAAGCTCAATTATGTTGCGATTATTAGAAACCATGAACATTGTTTGCAATATGAAATTCATCATAGTAAATATTATTTACAAAAGTATTTTGAAAACTTGTCCTATTGTTTCAAACATTACAACTAACTGGCCAAAGGCCCATTGCAAGTATCTATGAAAAAACCCAAAGTATTCACTAACAGAAGTCCATGAGGAATGAAAACCCATGGCAAACATGTGTTGTTTAGGATGCACACAACCTGGCCCAAAGGGACCAGCCCATGTAAGCAAGCCCAAGCCAAAAAACACCAGCAAAAGGCAAAGGATTGAAAGTGGGCAACCAACTCTTGTTCATCCCTAACCAAAAAGAACAACTAGAGACTCATACAAGAGAATCAAGCCTTCGAGAATGGACTAAGGGCTGTCCCATCAGTTTTCTGCCACCCTCTACCAGACGTGAATAGTGCCTGAGGGTTGTCACGTCAGCTGAAGTCTAAAGGATGATGGAACTCCATCATTTTCCTCAAGACTGCACCTTCAGCGAAAGGGGAGCTAAAACCAAATTATCCAAACTTCAACAAATTGATACTATAAATATTGAAAACGTTCAGGACGTGATTCATGTGCCAAGCCCATGAATCCTAAAGGGGAAAAATTGGGAACATATGGTTTGGAGGGCATAAAGGGATCTTTAGCGGAACCTCTTGAAGTAAACTAGAGCTTGACACCTAACTTGGGGTGTTAAATCTTACTTCTCAGGGGTTCGAATCTCAATTGCAGCATTAAGATTTGCTCTTAATACACGCCTCAAACACAATAATTAAGCTTAGTCCCAAAAATCCTAGCATTTAATGCAAAACACTCTAAAATCCCATCATTAACCAAAGAAGTAAGGCAACCCCTAAAATAGATTTTCCTACTTCTGATAAAAAACCCCAGGAAAGCTTGACCTTGATTCATCACCTCTGAGTAGTCATACATTTTTTGGATTCTTGTCAATCAATGCTTCTGTAAAGCTCCATTATAAAAACATAAGCAAACTAACCAAAAAACAACCTGACTACCCCCTATGAGACCTTGAGATTCGTTGGCCATTTTTGCTGGTAGTTCAACTCTCTTTTAGCTCACTACCCATCATCTTTAACCTACACCCATCTAATCCTAGATATTCTTCTCCCCCTGTTACACTATCACAACTCATAAATGTCTTCCAACTAGTCACAAACAACCCACTACTCATAAAAAGTTTCAATCCCAGCATCAATCCTATCCCACTCACTCAAAAACAGCTCACATTCAGCTCATCCATGCCTTATAAACACATGCTCATAGAAATCTTGGTTTAATACTCGCTGCACTGAGCTGGGATCTCTCTCTCCCTTTTCACCATGCCAATTAATCCTCCATTTTTTCTTCCTAGAGAACCTTTAATTTTTACTTTTTACTTTACTGTTGAAGGATATGATGTATTTATAACAATCAAACTCTTCCCTCATATTGATGTAATGATGGTCAAAAGCACAATAAATTCCTCTTGAATGAGACACATAAGGACCTAAAATTTTCCTAAATTTATCTAATTATTGATTGCTGGATCGTGTAATTTCATCCCTACCATTGGACAATTTATCTTTTGGACTTGAATGTAACTTCACCCTTACCGCTGGAAAATTTATTTCCCTTGAACTATCAGAACATGACCATTAATGTACTAAGTATCATAAAGTATTTTTCATTGGGCTTTTGTTGCTATTTTGTTGAATGCAGCCTTTGTTTCCTTGCTTGGGTAGGCTTGTCATCACACCGAAAGCCTTTGGGTGTCATTTCAAGAGCCCATAGTTGAGTTTCAGTTTGGTTTCCTAACATCTTATTCAGAGGCATCAATTTCCCCCTCAACAAGATCCAAGCATGTTTATTTTCTAGGTTTTTCACATGTTCTTGTATGTTAGCATGTTATACTTAGGATGTTCTTAGTCTTTGTATGATTAGGGATTTCAATTCAAAATGATATGTCCACATGCTCTTAGAATTAGGGTTTTCAATTCAAATAACATGTCCACATGTTCTAGATGATGGTTTTATCACATCACACACATATTCACCATGTCTTTCAACATCGACTCTTTGCATGCCTAGAATAGGGTTTCATCATGCTTATTAATGTTTGTTTCAATCTCTGCAATCACATGTTTTGGATGATATAAATTGTTTGAATGATGTGATATGATCATTGGCTACCAGAGTTTAGAAGAATGGTTTCACCAGGCAAACTAAGTGTCTAACACCTTCCCAATCCTGTAATCTAGCCTTTGAACTTAGATCAATGGTTAGTAGATTAGGCTTATCCTTTTAATTTTCTCTTTCTAGATTGTAACTAGGAATCAAAGTTTTGTACGTTTGTTTTAGATTGAATCTAGGATCAAAACAATACAATTTTTAATTATTATCAAAGAGAAGTACAATTTTCAATTCATTAATAAGGATAATGCACTTTTCAATTTTTTTAGTTTCTTATGTTATCTATTAAAATAAGTGGCGATTCCATTTTAAAGCAAGGTGGTTAATTCCGTACCGTACCGGCCGGTACGGCCCGTATATACCGGACCGGTCAGTGCACCGGTACAGATAACCCCCTCATTTCGTACCGGAAAAAATACCGGCCGTACCGGTCGTGTACCGGCTGTACCGGCGAAATCCGGCCATTTCGGCCGGTAAATAAATACCAGGCCGAAACATGAAGAGTCTCATCTGTAGGGAAAGAAAACAGAGAAGAAGGAGAAAAGGAAGAAGACGGTGATGAAGCAGGGATGGCGCTGTGAAGCAACTGCTTCTTCTTCTTCTTCTGCTTCTTCTTCTTCTTTCCTTTTTTTTCTTCTTCTTCTTCTTTGTCAGGTCTGTCCGTCTCCCTCTCTTTTTTTTTTTTTTTGCTGAACCTTTTTTTCTTCTTCTTCTTCTTTGTCAGATTTGTCCGTCTCCCTCTTTTTTTTTTTTTTTTTCGCTGAACCTCTGTTGGTCTGTCCGTCTCCTCTCTCTTTTGTTTTTGCTTAACTTTGTTATGTATGTGGTGTGGTTTCTCACTCTCCCTTTCTTTGTTTTGTATTCGTTTTTGAAGTTTCCTAAGCTCTCCATGTGACTGCAGGACACTGACACCAGCTGCCAAGCAT
The DNA here is from genome assembly GCA_023736055.1 of Quercus glauca. Classification (NCBI taxonomy): domain Eukaryota; kingdom Viridiplantae; phylum Streptophyta; class Magnoliopsida; order Fagales; family Fagaceae; genus Quercus; species Quercus glauca. The sequence continues at coordinate 36,339,670 of CM043319.1, forward strand.
TGAAAATATTGAAAGCATTTAATTTTTCAATAAAAGATGAGCTCCAACGTGAAAGCTCTCTCCATCACTACTTTCAGCTTTGGCCTTTGAACCCAAATGATGTGACATAATGTATATGTATTGTTATATTGTTACGGTATTGCAACAAATTTATATTTTAAACAATGCTAATATTATAATATTTTAAATAATTTTTGTCATAATTTATAGTGTAAGGAGTTATAAGTGATGAAAATGTAAACCCACATGTACTCACAATTTTTTTCACCCCTCACAACTTATCATATAAGGAGTTGTGGTAAAAGTTAATAACTCCATAAAAAAATATATAAAAAGTTGCAAATGTGATATATTGAGTTATTAGAAATATAACTTTGTATATTATATAAAATATTAAAAAATAGCGGTAAATCCGAAACGGTACACCGGTATTGACCGGTATCCGAAATATATCATACCGCTGACCAAACCGGTATAGCCTCCGGTACGGTATTGACTTTCTTGTTTTAAAGCCCTTAACTTAGGAGGGAGAATAACAACAGTAAGATCCCCCCTATTGTCTCATGAAAGGCACCAACACGATTCCACCACATTCATGTGGGACATAGACAAAACCTACATTTGAAAGGTTTTGGGCCCAAGGGCACAATCTCTCACTGATACACATTTGTGTATCATACAATTTGTGAGCATGTCTGATATGTATCTACAATATAGTTCTTTTCACCCTCTTATCCCGATATCTATTTGCTTTGAACACCCAACCGTCTTCTTTTTTTACATTCCAAGCTGTGAGTCATGGGTATTTGCACCACCCATACCCGTTCACCTCTAGACCCATTCCACAGCCATCAAACGTAACCTTATGAAAGTAATAATTTTGCTAGTCCACTGTTGAAACCACTAATTAGAGATGGGGTAAAATCTTTCCATTCTTATGCTTATAAAGAGTTAGGAATGGAGAGTCTCTCCTTAAACCAAATATCTCCCTTGTACAAGAAAGATTATCCAAAAAATTATGTCACCTTTCATGACACTTGCATATCCTAGCTATAACAAACACTTCAACAACTCCATTAACCCTAACCCTATTTCTCCATACCCACTCCAACCTCTAGATATACATGACCATAGGCTTAATGCTAAACCCAATATCAAATCCCTTTCTTTCAATCTCATGGAACCTAGTTAGAACAACAAAGAAATTTGATGGAGTAATAGTAACGAATCAGAGGCCTGACAAAATATTTTACATTGAAAATATTTTTTGTAAAATGTTTCTGTGGGGGTTCAAAACTCAAACACCGTAATAAGCTACAATGACTAAGCAATTGACTTGCACAATTTATTTATAAGAAATATAAGGTAAAAGTTCTACAATGAAAGACTTAAACAACCAATTAAGAAGAAAGGAGGGATGATTAATTATTCAAAGATACATTGACTGTTTTCCCAAAGTACAGGGAGTAGGCAAAAATGCTAAAATAAAACTTGGCTTTACTCAGCTTGTGTAACTTTCACTTTCTTATTCTTCTCCATGATTTTCCCTCAATATTTCCCTACCCCCTCTCTGTTGCACCCTCCCCCCCCCCCCCCTTCTCCTTTTATGGATATTTTTTCTTCCCTTATCCCCCAGCTGGCCTACTTCCAGCTAGATTTTTGGGATTCTTATCGCATCACACTTTGTTCTGCCTCCCTTTCATCATGAAATAGGACTTTTGGGGGTGTCGGCACTATTTAGGCTAATCTATATGCATTTAATGTGAAAGAGATTAGGCAGAGAACCTCTCATTAATGCGGAGGTGATTGCCCTTGTGATTCTTATCCTTTCAGGGCATTTCCTGAGGCAAATTTGATGGTGGTGGCATCTCAGATCAAAAAGGAAATCGGTTGCTCTTGGTCCCCTGCGTATCTACCGGAGGATAAGCCTTACTTGTTACCTCAAACAAGAGTTACTCAAATCTCCACGGGACCTGTTCTGGGGAATTGCCCTTCATTCCTTAGGTTTTCTTGCTCCCATCCACATTTTTGAGCCTGGACCATCTCTTAAAGCATGACCTTTTGGGCCTTTAGGGCTCGGCCCAGAATCAAGTTCACCCCCCCTACAGTTTCATTGTAAAATATTTAACCGTGTTTGGTTGCTTAAATAAAAATGCTATGAAAATCATTTTCCTGTGTTTGGTTCCTTCTAAAATTTTAAATAAAATTCGTTTAATTAGAAAGGACCTAAACTGAAATTCTCAAATTCCTTTAATCAGAAATACAATAATAAAACCTAAACTTAAATTGGCTAAAAAAACCTAGATCTAAATGGGGAGCAAAAAACCTAGCAATCTAGCAAAACCAACACCACAACTTGAAACAAAAGTGAGTAACTGGTGTTGACTTAATTATCAACTTGTGAGTTGTATTTGAATTATATATATATAGAGTTGAGTTCAAGTTACACCTAGTGTAACTCTAAGCGATTTTACACAACTTAATAACTTATTATTAGATGCGAATTTTGACAAATCTACCGTTGGATTACATTATATTCATATACTCTCCATGCTTGCAAAATTTCATGGTGAGCAAAGATTAATAGTTATGTTATCAATTAATTATTTAAATTCAAGTTTTTGTAGTTTAAAATAATTCATAAAAGATGAATTTATGGATCACATGGTAAATAACATCCGATTGGTATGAAAATTGACATGCATGTTAAGCACATATAAAACATGTAATTTAACGGTTTTGGATTCTTAAAATGTGAATTTAATAACAAGTTATTGGGTGGTATAACATTGCTTAGAGTTATACCAGGTGTAACTTAAATCTAACTCATATATACACACACACACACACACACACACATACACGCACAAAAGAAAACAACTACTATTAGATTACAGTAGAGAGACCTAGATAGTAGCTATTTGATTTAAACTGAAAGTCGTAGATAGAAGCTAAGGATAAAAGATAAGGATGAGCCATTTGAATTCAAATAAAATACAACAGTTAGAAGTTAGAACCAAATCCTATGGGAATTTATCTGAAAATTGTGGAAGCATTTGAATTGGAACTTTGATTTGGAATGTGATTTGTAAAGACAATGTGACTTGTAGAGAGCGAGTTGTCATTATCTTTAATTGTTTTTGAATCTAAGGCATTTATCTTAACACGGTGAAGCTCACTAAACCACCAACACCCCCACCACACCACCAAACTATCACCTCTAACACCACCAAAACCAATGCCATTGTGAGCCACCACTTGAAAATCCAAATCGGGAAGAAAAAACAGAGGAAAAAAAAATTGTGAGAAGATGAGGCTTTCAACTCACGAGATCAATGAGATCGGAGGAACAATAAGCAGTGGAGCAATGTGATTGTCGAGATCGACAGAGATCAAAGTGTGGTGAGCATTGGCGGCATTAGTGTCGACAACCCCGCACGATTACCAAAGTTTGTCGTCTGAGAGAGAGAGAGAAGGGTTTGAGAAAGTGAAGGGGGGTGTTCCTCATATTTTGGTAAAACATTTTACGGTTGTTTTTTTGGTACAACATTTTACATCTTTTGGCTTTGGTTTTACTTGTGTTTTACAGTTGACCAAAAATGTTTTACTACAACCAAAAATAAAAAACACCATAAAATGATGAAAATCTTTTACTTTGAAACAAACGGAGCATTAGGCTTGTGTTTGACACTATCTCCTTAAGACAAATTTTGTTTTTGTCACACTATTTCATCAATAATGCTTTGAGACTCATGAATGTTTGTCTCCTATGATACAATGATCAAGTACAATCTTCGAGCATATAGTACAAAACTGTCTCTTTCTCTCTCTTTGACTATGAACATTAAATACAAAAAATAAAACTAAAGTACATGATATATAAGGAATTCTATATTTATAACAATGCCACATGAACAGACACTATTCCATAATAAAAGTAAACATTGTGTGGTAATCAGAAATCTATATATAATAATAATAGGTGAAGCAGAGAAAGTGTCAAATTGCAATTCTAAATTAGAACTCTAATTGTGTGCCACGTGTACACACCAATTTCAATATTCAAATCTGAAATTGAAGTCCAATTTTGCACAATCTCTTATGAAACACTGTCCTCCTCTTCTTTTTTCCTGAATAAAACGCTAGCTTCACCTCTCTTTCTAGAAATCTGTGTTTTACATTAAATGGTTTGCTATTTTTTTTTTTTTTTGTTTTTGTTTTTTGGCTAAATAATACCTTTTGATATCAAACACGCTTGGTTCACCTCCCCTTCTATGTATCGGGTTAAGCTTTTTTTTTTTTTTTTTTTTATTTATTGATTTTGCTGTCAAAATGTGAAAACCAAAGAGCCTATTTTTATACCCGATGAAATCACTTATTTCACAAGAGACAGGAGGAGGAAGAGAGTCATAAGATACTGTGAAGGAGAGATTGAGGACCACCACCATGTCAGACCATCTCCCACCTTTCATCTCACTGTCAATGGATCCGTCAATTTGCAGGTGGGTTTGAATCAGTCCTCCGTTTGGTTTCTCAGAAAAAATGACGGAAAATATTATTTTTAAACGAGATTCATATTTTTTTTTTCCTTATTTCTCAGCAACCAAATAGAGCTATTGCTCTTTTCGTTTCTCTATCATAGTAAAATCTCAACTGAAATGCTTTTGTTTGTTTGAAGATTCGTGGAGGATCGGCTGGAATTATTGAGTCCTTATATGGTGTTGTCAAGCCTATCTCCATTTTGTAAGTTCAGTCTTTGAGAAGCCCTAATTTTGCAAAGTTCATATTTTGAAAGCATAACTCAATTATACCTTTCAGTTTATGTGAATTCTGGTTCCTATATAATGTGTAATTATGGTTTCTGTGTTTGTTTTTGGTCTAACTTAATTGTGTTTGTGATGATTTGTGATGTAATAAACTATTAATATTAATAGCTATTCCATTGAGCTACTTAGTTGATTGTTTCTTTCATGATAGTTAACTTTTATGTTTGCCTTATATGGAGATTTGTACAGGTAATTTGTTTTCTCTTACTTCGAAACAGAAACAAGAGTACAGAGGTTAGACCTTCTGGGAAGATTGGTTCGGGTACAACAGAGGCACTACATCTCCGGAGAACTATTCTTTTTTTTTTTTTTTTTTTTTTTTTTTACAATTCTTTACTTTGAAATTGATAAATTACCAATTGTCACGAAAGTTTAAACGGTTAGGAAATGGAAAATTTAATTACTTGACCATTATTTTCACTCTCTCTTACATGTGAACCATATTCTCTCTTGATAATTGGGGTCCAACACGAGATTTTTAAAAATTTTTAAATGAGTGGTAGAGTGGAGACAGGGTTCGGAATTAAGACCATGATGAATTATTGATTATCCCAAAAACTTAAGTTATTAGGACAGAAATGATTTAGTCGTCTGATTAGTATTCTACCAGACACAATATTATGATTTCAAAAATGGTGCAGGAGCAGCACTACTGATGAAAGAGTTTAACTTTAAGGTCTTCTTTAATTGGCCTTTTCTATAGTTTATCTCTAGAAATGTGCAATGTTGTATCCTTGGGTTTTGGGACTCAAGTATTAGTTATAAGTCTCCTAGGTTCTGCTATGGAAGCTCTCTCCTCCTCATGTGTGGTGCGAACTTCCCTTTTTACTCCCACCATGAATTTTGAATGCTTTTGTATAATTCTAAAATTTACTTAGGTAACATATTTTCTAGCTTAAATGTTCTGTCAGTCTCTCATAAGAAAAATAATAATTAACGGGTTGAGTTACTTTTCTTCTCCTATCTGGTTTACGTCTTTAGTAGCCTTATCTTTTCCACTCTCTTTCAAAGTCATGCTAAATGCATTTTGGTTTTGATCTTTGGTTTAATTTGTTATTTGTTACAAATTTGTGAAATGCAAATTCATGTTGTATCCTCTGTAATTTATAATTCTTCATGTCTTGTGGCAGATACCATTTTCCATGTCTTTGAGACAGCTAGGAAAAGACAACCTAGAAAGATTTTATGAGACCTTCCATGGAGCCAATATCAGTGCTCAGGTGAATGTTTTTGTCTTGATAGAATCTCTGCAGGTTCACCTTTGTGTTGAACGTACCATTTGTGTTTGTCTCTCTTTTTCCTCCCTTATTTAGGCATTGTTTTTCTTATACATTTAAGTGACAGTGGATGATTAACAACACTTTTGATAGTATCTGGTAACTGTAGATATAATAAGAGGATACCTACATAAAACATTATCTGTAACAGTGGTGTTCATAGTCGAAAGTGATAAAGGTATGATTCAGTCTTAGTCTTTCTTTTATGTTATCTAGATAAAAAAATTAAATGTTTGTCTTTTTGTTTTTTCATGCATTTAAAAGGCCACATACTTGAATTTACTTCGGCATGATATGTACTTACTTTTTTTTTCCTTACAAATAGCTCTGTTAAGTGCCTAATCTTAAATAAAAATAATGTGAATAACTAAACTCATTTTCAATCACTTAGGTGTTGGATGACAGTGTGATTTGCACACAAGTGAGAAAACAACTTGGATCTTGGGTACAATCATTTTCTCTTTGCATCCACTTAATTAATTAATTAGATAGAATAGTTATGAAAATCACAATTTCCTCTTATTCGATTGTCTAATTTTTGTTGTTTGAGCATTTAATTCCTGATTTTTTTTTTGAATAATCCTTAATAGGTTGTTGTTGTTGCACTAAAGTGTAAAACAACCTAGGCACAATTTGACAACATGGCCACCAGGTAATGACTTAGGCCGTGTAATATCTAATATTATCATTTTCATCATTTGTCATTTCCTCTATTATAGTGAATTGAAAAATTACATGACTCTACCTTTGTCTTCGTTGGTTCCCTCATCTTCTCAATTGGCAAAAGATAATGATTTTGCATTTATTAGAATATTAAATCTACACTTTCAAATTTAGCTTTCTATTAAGCACTATTCACCCCAGTTTGGATGTTATACATATTTCTCATTTTCTTCAATGTCCTTGCAGTGAATTAATTATTGCTCCTTTTTTCCCCCCTCTAATCTAGGTGCTCCTAGAACTCTTTTTGGTCTAAATTTCTACACAGATCTGCCAATTTGGTATGTCAAGACTTCATTTACACATTCTTAATTCCTTTTTTATCTAAATTTTAATAACTATTACATGAACCATGTATGAGATAGAAAATGCTTTGCTTGATTGTGGAGCTTGGGTGATTTAGATATTGTCAAAAAGGCAATTGAAAGGCTTGAGTTTTTTGTTATGAAAACTAACAAACAACCCAAATACCATCTAGAGTCACAAAACTAACAACCTAGATAACACTGACCATAAACCATCTTTATGTTCTTTAACTATCAACTTAAGAATAAAAATTCTGATGATAAGCCTAGAAAATTAAATTATGAAAATAAGTTAAAAAAAAAATTCACAATGGACTGTTTAGGCAGCACACTAGGAAGGTCTAATTGCACTAGAAGGAGGCCAGTAATAAACTTTTCAATTGTACTCCACCTTAGTTTTGACAATTTAACCTTCCATTATTGTATTGATAATTGCAATTTGGATAGCCAATTTTTTATCAGTAACATAATTTAATGTGAATTGGCGCATTGTAGATCCAGAAGGTATACCAAATGCCTAAAAGTCGCTAAGGATGGGATAAAGAGAAAGCTCATGGCATTCAGGAAAAAAGAAAACATTATTGGAAATTTTTAGTTTAAATTATTTGGTTTACGACATTGTCTATAACTATTTTATGTGGTTAATTACATTGTCAAGAACTATTTTATGTATTTTATGATTTCTGAATATTGAAAAGGTAATCTGAAAAATCAATATATTCATATTAGTTTAATGGATCACATGACCTATGAGCAAGGTTTTAGTAAGTTCACTAATAAGCTTGTGTAATATTTGATAGCGTGTGCATCCTTTATTATTGGTTTTGGTATACTAAACTTTGGCTGAAACAAAAAGACTTAGGTTATGCAGCACAACAAAGGTTCACTATTATATGCTTGAAAAAAATTGATGATTATTGAATTTTTTTTATGGGTGTTATTAAAGCTTAATTTTGCTCACCAGAGGGCTTAGATATAGTCAACTAATTTTGATCATTTCATTTTCCTAACCTTTTGTATTTTTTTTACTTGCTTAAATTACATGACATGTGTTCAAAATATTTTTCATTGCATACAAAAAATTATTGAAATTCAGTTGGATCTCAATTAGTTGAACCAACTAATAACCACTTATTTTTTTAAGAGGTATTTTTTTTTTACCCTATCCCTTCAACCTAACATTTATGTAATTTAGTTGTCTACATATTATTGGATGAAAATGGTCTTAGTCAATGGTTTATGAAATTTTAGAGAATGTTTAGGATGTCAACCGATTAATAGCTAAAAAAAGATAAAATAATAATAATTAAATTTTATGTACGGATTTAATCTTTTGATGGATTGAGAAGAATTATCAAAGAAACAAGATAATGAAATTACTTTCATTGTGTACATATGTAATGTGAAAATATTTTTTAATCTTTTTAAGTACATTCTCATATTTTATTATAAAACATAATTATCCATAGGACAAAAACTAATATCCTATATGTTTAATAAACCATTCTTAACATGAATAGGAACAATTGAATATTTCCTTGCATAATAATATCATGAAAATTATTAAATAATCCAAGCTTAACATCAATAGCATCACTACAATTCAATTCCATGATTTGATCTAACTGAACACTTCACATGTCCAAATTCATTTTGAAAGTTTTGAATGATGAACATGGAAATCATAGGCTTCTAAAATGTCAAAGAATACTTTGACTACTTGCTGCAGGAACCGCCATGTATCAAAATCCAAGCTTTTAAGCTTGCCAAAAAACTAAAATGGAACATTAGAACTGTGATGAACCATATCCTTATGGTTATAAAGAATTTGTGGTTACGTGCAAGAGATGCTTGATTGACCTTGAAATGTTTAAGTTAGTGAATAGGTTTATTTAAGTTTGACAAACCAAAAAAAAAAATATTAATGTCCTTTTATATATTTTTTATAATAAAATGCAATATTCTCTTCTTCTTTTTTTCATTGTAGCATCACTTAAATAATAAAATGCAATATTTACTTTTTTTTTATTCACTGTTTTATCTAATGCTATCCTCCGTATGATAAACCAAAAAAAAAAAAAAAAAAAACTCGATAAGCATGAATAAACTTATGATTAATAATATATTCATTTCCGTGCGGTAGCATGGGTTACATGCTAGTTTAAAATTAATAATAAATAACTATTTAATATTTGAACAGCCCACATGAATCTAGGCCCATAGGTATATATATATATATATATTTATATATTTATAAAAGTTCAATTTCATCTTATAGAGGACTTATAGATTCTATCAATTTAAAACATCTTTAATTAGGCATATTACGAGTTAGTTTCTCATTCCCTCCTTAAATGGTTTTGAGCAAGTGACCTCATGACATTAATGTCCTCACAGTGGATAACACATTCCAATTCAAATCTATCTTAAAGGATGTGTGAGTCCCACTTTAATTTTTGCTAAAAAATAACCAACCAAACACCTGCTAAAACCACTTTTTTCCAACAAGCACTAGGAAAAGGTTGAAGCTTATATTTGGCTAGAGATTGGAGATAGAGCATGATATTCACAATTTCAAGGAAAGTGAAAACCAATATCCCTATCAAAGTTAAAGCCAAAGCCATTCTTTGGGCTGTCACTTAATGGAATTTCTCACAAGTGGTGTTTGCAAGCGATTCAAATGCATATATTAATGCTCTAAACAAGCATCGTGGTGACTCGTGGAGGGAGGGAAGACACAGGGCCCCCCTGGGTTTTGAAAAAAATCCCTCATCCTCCTTCCAATTTCTATGAAAAATAAAAATTATATATTAATTTTTACACATAGGCCTCCTCCAGAAAATAGTATGGCTTCGCCAGTGAATTGGTGGAGGTCCAAATTCGAGATTAAGTAATTTTGTGTTTGATGCCTTAGATTTAACCTTGAATCAACCTTAATTAAAATTCAAATGGATTCCTAGATCAATAAATAAGTTTACTCATTCCCTAGCTTACTATCAAATGAGCAAGTCCCAACTTTAAATAAGCCATAATTGATTATAAACCATAATTAAAATTGCGGGTCTAAACATTTACCTAGGTTGCATTAGGTCATTTCTCAAAAATTGACCAAACTTTAATGAACATTAAATTGACCCAACCTATGCAAGGCGAGATTGAGAAAATGTTTAGACCCATGACTATAAATATAATGAGTGTGGCTTACCTTCAGTATTTTTTTAACTAGACATGTCATTTTATTTTAAATATACAATGACAATTGATAATGAGTTTTAATTCTCACTTTTTATTTAGTTAGTAGGTAATATGACAGTTTCTTATTAAAACAAAAAAATATTAACAAAAAAATATTCTTTAAAAAAAAATACTAGAGATAAGCTAAACCCGACTACAACCCACATAGACCAAACCATTAACGATGACCCGATGGTAATGGCAACCCATGCGTACCCACGCTTAACAGCCATCACCAACATACGAAAAGAAAGAGGAAAGACTGAAAATTGGAGGAATATATTTTATTACAACTATATTATTATTTTGTGTAAACCGCAAATTTGAGTTGAGAAAAATGAAGATTTGGGTGTTTTCACTTTTCCTAATGCTGTTTTGCACAAGGATTTCGAAAATAGTTTTCGCAAAAAAATTCCTAACTAAAATCGAATGCAATTTTTTCTCCAAAAAAAAAAAAAAAATCTAATGCAATTAATTCTCACAATCTATTGCAGGCAGCTGAAATGATCAACCTTACCTACCACAGCAATGATACTGATAATAATAATAAATAATTTGGATAGTTGATGGCAAATGAATGTAATGATTAACGTAAAGTAAAAAAATAATTAAAAGATTAGAGAAAAGCAAGAACATTGCGTGCACAAACTTCCAAAGCCACCGAGTGGGTCCCGAAATAAATCCAATGGATAAACTCAGAGACAAGGAAAGCCTCAACATAATAAATTATAAATAATTGAAGGACCCACATTCACATTTCTCATCTATCGGCATTCCCAAACCAAACCAGACAAACCTAACATCCGAGCCAACACAATCATTCTCCACGTGTCGCCCATCCGTAGCCTCGGACTCAGGCTCGGCCTCACGCCACCTCGCACCTTTTCAGTCCCCCCCTCACTCATTCTCTAGCTTTTGCCTCTCTCTCTCTCTAAAACCCCTCTCTCTCTCTAGAAAATTCACTGATAGTTTTTTTCCATCACAGCTCGTTGATCGTGATGATGATGATGATGATGATGATGAGGTATATCTATGTCTAACGGTTTCTCTGTTTCTTTTTCTGGTTTCGTACGTGTTTGTTTCGTTGGAAATTGTTTTCCTGGAAAGTTTTTTGGTTGGAAAATGATGACTTTTTTTTTTGTTTTTGACTTCTTTGAAGGTCTCTTCATGTGAATTGATATATCGAGTAAGTTTGTCGCTTTTTCATGTCGAGAAATGAAAGTTTTCTTCTTACGGTTTTTATTTATTTATTTAATTTTTCTCGAGAAAATTTTGGCGTGAAAGTTTTCTCGGTAAATGTATGGTGTTGTGGGTTGTGTGCTATGCGATCGTGGTTTGTCATCTTGTTTCGTTTGATCTGGTATGTGTTAAATTACCGATTGTTCCGAGAGCTTAAGTGGTTAGGAAATGGTGAATTCTTTGTGATATTTTTGCGTCAGTTTTGTGGCCTTGTGTATTTCATCTATTATGTTATGATTGGTCTCTGTTTGGTTTCTGAGAAAGTTTAGGAATGAAAATGGTTCCGATTTTAAAAAAAGAAACAATTAGCAACGGTTATTGTTCTTGTCTTGTGGTTGTGGGGAAGAAAAAAAAAGTAAAAACACAACTTTTTCTTGGTGAGTTTTTCCCTAGTGGGAACTTGAAATTAAAAATTCATAGGTTTCAGAAATAAATATTTGTTTTTATTTTTATTTTTTTTTATAAAATATATTATATTGTCAAAAAAGTTGACTTGTTTCGTATGTATTACTGTACCTCTGTTTTGTGTGCGTGTCTCTCTAAAGAATAATTAAAAAAAAAAAAAACGGTTTGTTTAATAAATGTAAAAAAAAAAAAAAAAAAAATTTATTGGGTTGTTTAATTTAAAAGAATTTGGACATGGGTTTTGTGTCAATTTTACATGGAAGCCAGATTGAGTTTATTTTGGTGGACTGCATAATTTAGCAGAACAACTACGTACATTTATTTAATTATTTTAGTATTTATATGAACTTTTTATTGTAATTCTGTCATTTACAGTGTCAGTCATATTGAGTTGATGGGTTTGATTCACAAGTGTTTGCATAGCCATTTGTTGTTTGTCTGGTATTGATGATTGAGGGCACTTATTTGCTGTAAATTATATCTGATTAATCCAGAGATGAAATACTATAAAATCCAACTGGTACACATGAAACACTATAGTTGTATATATGTGCAGTCTGCGCATTGTGGGAATTTTTGACAATACCTAGAGTCATGAAATTTTTTTTAATGTGATTTGGCATCTCTAGGTTCGCACTATAGTCTTCATATTGTCAAGAAATTTTTTTCCTTAAAGAGAAAAATGAGGAAAAAGGTGTGAAAATAAATATATAGAGATTCATAGATTGCAGTTGGTGATGCTTATTCCTTGAGATGGCAATGTGGCAGAGTAAAAGTTTCCCTATTTGATTATATAACTACAAAGATTTCCAATGTTATGGAAGATTGTATACACCTTAACCCCCATTAGTTCTCTCTATCTCTCAATCTTATGCAAAACAATAGCTACCATATATTCTTCTTCTTTCCTACTCTTTATCTCATTTTCTTTCTGGATTTGCCAAGTTCAGCCGCTTTAAACTTATTTTTTTCATAAAATTACCTTGTTCAATTAATGGAGTGTTGTGGGAATGGAATCAATATTTTGCCCACTCTTGTTTTGGGGTGAATATGGAGGGAGGCTTTAAGTTGTGGAGGGAGGAGCTGGAGATGGAGAAACGTGCACCATTGCTACACCTAGTTATACCACAAAGTGGAGATCAGCTCTCATCCTAAGCTTTAAAACATTCTTACAGAGTGAGGGGGCTGAATATTCACGTTGGGTCCTTGTTAACTAACATTGAAAATGTACTTAGTAAATTTCATTTGGCTTGTGACAGCTGCCACATGATATGGTTAAATTTCACTTTTTGGTGCCTACATTCCATGGTGTTGAAACCAACAAATCTGGTTGTATGCTGTTGCCAAATATGTCAAAATAATTAAAAAAAGGCTTTGCAAGACATTAGACATTTTCTAGATGATCAACTGATTGCTTGTGCTGAATACTTATTCTGCCATGCTCTTTCTGTTTATTTTTGCAGGGTGAAGTAGAATGCATATTCTCATTTTGTGGTAATTCAATGGATTAAGTAGTGTTCTGGTGCAGTTGTTGTGAAATTTATTGATTACGAGATATTTCCTCGATGGGGGGAGCTTGTTCTAGGAAGAGTAACCAACGCGACAATGAAGAAATTTTGCACAGAGGGGTATCTAGAAAGTATTGTAAAAGTGGGAGTTCTAAGTGGTTGGCAACCTCATTTTCTAGACCTGCTATAGATATTCAACTAGGAAGAGGGAATTGCCCACCACTTATGGACTTGTGCATACGTAAAATATGTGAGGTATGTTGTATGCTATATCATACTTAGGTAAAGAGCCTGCCTTCTTTGTATCTCGGATTATCACTTTTCCTCCTTTTTCTAACAGGACATTGATAGATATAACACCTTTTCTATGCTCCCAAGGGATATTAGCCAGCAGATCTTTAATGAATTGGTATATTCCCAACGTCTAACTGATATTTCTCTCAAAGCCTTCCGAGATTGTGCTATCCAGGTATCATAATGAATGATATGGAAAGTTGGCTTTACTTTCTTTGTTGGTGTATGTTTCTCATTTGTTTTCAGTCTGTCATGCTGTTCTTTAAGGTTCGTGTCATGTGTTTGGCAGGATCTTAACTTGGGAGAATGCCCTGGGGTGAATGATAGTTGGATGGATGTAATCTCTTCACAGGGGCCATCTTTACTTTCTGTTGATCTATCGGGCTCTGAAGTTACTGATACAGGACTGCTTCATCTCAAAGATTGCACAAATCTTCTAGCCTTAAATTTTGATTATTGTGACCAAATTTCTGACTGTGGGCTGGAACTCATAAGTGGTAGTCTTTCTTATGCCTGTTCAATTACAATGTTGCTTCCGGTCATTTACTATTTTCAATTGATTATTTAATTCCTTTTTAAATGAAAAACTGTTACTTTAATAGGAAAAAATAGTAAATAGTAACAAATAAGGGGAGGATTTATGTGTCCAAAAAAGAACAAAAATTGGAAGCTAGAGAAAACAAAAATGATGGGGGTTGGGTTGAAAAGGAGACTTAAAATTGATGATGATCTCATGATACAAGTGAGTATTGTTATACCCAAAAAGTTAAGACAGGCATTTTGGAAATCATCATAGATGTTCAGAGTCATTGGGGCTCTCTGAAGACTAAACTATATGCTCAACCATCACATGGTTGAGAGAGCCGAGGGCGACATATACTCCTAATCATATGAGATTGTTTTCATGTTGATTTTTTGTTCTCTTTGGTGCATTGAATTTTTAAAATAGTTTGCTGGACATAAATTTGGAGTTTGTCTACTTTATGTGCCTGCAAGGACTTTAAAAAAAAAAAAAAAATCAGTTAGATTCCAGTAAGTTATTCATTTTTGGGCGTATTCTATTTTATTATTCTTTTACTGTCGTTAATGCTCAATCTTTTCCTCATACTTGAGATTGATGTGAATTGGCATTGGTCAGTCCTTGGTTTTCTTGAAGCAGTTCTTTTATGGATATTGTATGACCATTATGAATGTTTCAGGTCTCTCGAACTTGACAAGTTTGAGTTTTAGAAGAAACAATGCAATTACTGCTAAGGGAATGAGTGCCTTTGCCAATTTAGTTAACTTGGTTGAGTTGGACCTGGAGAGATGTCCTAAGATTCATGGTGGGCTAATTAATCTTAAAGGTACGTATTCTCTACATGTACTTTCATCTTGAACACAAACCCCCCCACCCCCCAAAAAAAAAATAAAATAAAATAAACAAATAAAAGAAAAAGAGAAAAATTACATTTTAAGCCCTAAAGTTTGGGATCAATTTCAAATTAAACCCTGAACTTCAAAAATCTTAAATTAAAACCTTGAATTTTTGAAATCATTTCAGTTTGCCCTTTTGACAGCTCTTGCTAATGCCATCTAGACAATGTGTGGGGTAAAATGCTGGCATATTAAAAATTTGACACACTTCATGGACCACAAAAAGGCGCCGCTGGACTTAATTCACTCAAACTTCCAAGTTGAGACCACCAGAACAGTTCCTCCCACGCTTCTTCAATAAAACATCCAATCATCACCATCACATTCTATCCAATGTAATTCACCCTCATCACCCCCAGTTCTCTCTCTATTTTTCAAAGAAACAAAACTGCCACTTCCCTCACCATTCTCAATCTCCACCTCCAATAAACCTTCACCAAATTTCACTTTCCCTCCTCCACTTTACCCTTCCTTCATCCACTTCTCTTCACATTAACCCCTTTGTTTCCCCCTCTATTTCTTCTCCTCTGATTTTTGAGTTGTTGTCATTTTGCTTTCACTCAGCCATATAAAGGATGATTTTCGAATAACCATCCTCCTCCGTTCCTAATCTTTATAATTCTACCACTCTTTTTCTTCATAGGCTTAACCTTTCCTCCTCAGCAGCACATTATTTGTGCTCTCTCCCCCCTTTGCTGCCCTCTAACATGTCATTAGAAACTTGACATGTGTGTGTTTGAGAGAGAGAGAGAGAGAGAGAGATAGAGAGAGAGAGAGAGAGAGAGAGAGAGAGAGAGAGAGAGTTGGGAGTGACTTTTTGAGAGGAAAGGAGGATTTTTCCCCTTTAGGCATGCGTGTTTAGTAAATGGCATTAAAGAAAAAAAGGGTGTAGGAGACAGGACTGAAATGTTCTTTTTTTTTTAAAAAAATCAATGTCTCAATTGAAGCTTTTTAAAATTTAGGGTTCAATTAGAAACCAACCCCAAAATTTAGGGTTTAGAATTAAATTTTCTCAAGAAAAAGAGTACAAAGGCCTTTATGAATTATGATTAGGGATTTATTAAATAAATGATATTGTTTGCTCATTCGATGTTGTTTATTATTATTATTATTTTAATTAATGGCGATAGGAGTCTAAATATTGGGGTTAGCCTCTCCCTTACCAAATACATTTCCTCCTGTAAGGTTAAATCCAAGATCTCCCTTGACTAAAGGGAGTGGTGCTACCCAGCTACACTAATTTTAATTTAAAAGAAAATTATAGATTGGCAGTTTGTGAAGTACTTATATGTTGTGAGTTCAGATTTATTTAAGAAAATATCTTTTTGCTTGCCAAAATTCTTTTGGTAAAAAAGATCGAGGTAAAATATGGAGTACTGTGAGTTCTGATTTAGTTAAGTAAGTAAAATATTTTAGTGTGGAGATTTTCTTCTAGAGATCAAGTAGATTATGGAATACTGCATATGTCAGTTGTGATACACCTGAGATGTGAACCAAGGTGGGGGATAAAATTTTAATATGATATTTGCTTATTGAGGCAGTGGGGCACAGGGCACTTCTCAAGATTTTATTGTTTAGTGCACTGTTGGAGGGAATTTAACCCAAAAAAAAAAACACTTTTTTTCTGTATTACTGCACTTCTTTATCTCATTAGTTTTTGAAATATAGACATACAGCCTGCTAAGGCTACTTAAGAAATTGAAATTGTTGTGAAAAACACTCCAAACAATATAAGGCAAACACCGCAAAACACAAACTTTAACGCGGTTTGACAAACTTGATGCGTACATCAGCTTGTAATGCCAACTAAAATCTACTAGCTCAAATACTCACAAACATAAACTATCCTAACTCCTCAATGTGCCCAAAGGTGCTTTCACTTTAACATATTAGACCATCAATACAAAAGCTACACTACCAATATTTTTGCAGGAACTATCTCACTTCCCTACTTCTCTTCTTAGCAATGTGGGACTAATTCTCCTAATAGGAATTCTTGCACCTCCATATTACTCTTCTAAAGTGGGATTTCTTAACCAACAAGGAACCTTCTAATTTATCCCCTCATGGGCTGCACTTGATAAATATTAACAACTATAAGAAGGATTTCCCTATTGATAATTTAAATTTTACAATACCATTTACATTTCCTTTTTCCTTTTCCATAAACATTTCCGCTACCTTTTTGTATTAATTGCATGTAATTTTAGCAAAAATCACATATGAAAACTCTACATGGCAAAAAATTTGTAAATTGATAGATGACCTATGTCAAATTATATGCTTAAACTAAGGTGTGCATTGTGGTTGTTATATTAGGTATTTAATAGAAATGTGATGGTAATATTTATAAAAATAGTGGGTTTTTAACAAAAGGGGTACTTTGTAGTGGGGGTATAATTGGAAAATGCGAACCAACATGTATTTACCAAGGAATGGGACTTGCAGTAGCTCCAGTCTTCCCATTGAATGATGAAGATAAAGCACCATGAACACTGCATGGAGTAGTCACGTAACTTTGCTCACCATTGATGTAACATATCTTTTTTCAGGTTTATCAAAATTGGAGTCTCTCAATCTCAAGTGCTGTAATTGCATTACAAATGATGACATGAAGCCTCTCTCTGGTAATTTACATCTTTCTGTGCTTTTATTTGTTATATTTATTTTTTTCCCAATGATGGCTCAAAATTTCAAGCATGGTTTTCTTTTTTGTTGAAATTGTTGTCTACTCTCTCTCTCTCTCTCTCTCTCTCTCTCTCTCTCTACAACATGCACTCTGTATTTGCTAGTTGTATAAATATTCAGAATTCATTCTTCCTTTTTCATTTGCACCTGGTGATGAATATTTTCACGAGTGCATCCTTTATTCTGGAATTTTTTGAACATTGAAATGTTGTTAAATTTGCTACATTAAGGATGCCTTCTAGGTAGTTCTACTTGCAGAAAATCCGTGCTCTTAATTTCTCATTGTATAATTATTTGCTAGGAGATACTAAAAATGGGATTCATGAATTCAGGGCAAAATTTGCTGGAAAAAAAGGGTACAGGGATAAAGTGGTGTTCTGTTCACAGGCACTGTAGCAGGCTAACAGTCTTTTGACAGTAATGTTTGTGCTAGTATAGCTAAGGTTTCTATTGATATTTCTGTCTTTTTGTTTAAGCTGATGATATGCATGGATAGGGTTAGTTTAAAATAAGAGCCATGGTTACAATTTTTTTAGGGTTTTAAGGTTTTTTCTTCTTATAATTTGAAGCCTAGTAAGCCATTGTGACAGTTTGACTAACTGTTATCAATAAATTTTAGCTTTTGGCTTACAAGTTCTCTTAAGAACTTGCCAAGAGCCTTGTAGCTCAATTAGCACATTCTGATGTTTCCAACGGAGATGTCCAAGATTCAAATCCCCACTCCCCCATGGTAGCTATTGAATTTATCAACCAAAAAAAAAAAAAAGCTCTCTTAAGAACATAAGGTACTTGGATAAAGTACCCAAGAAGAAATTTTATATTTGTTTCCTTATAAAAAATATTAGTTTTTACATATAAAAAGAATTAAAGAATTAAGGTTTTTATGGAAAATAGAAGTAAATCTTTGTCCCATTGTGCTCTTGTCATGCATGGACTGGAAAACAGGTTAGGAGTTCTATGTCACATAGACCACAAACCGCAAATTCATTTTGATATGTTCCTTTGAGCATTTGCATGTCTTGGCATGTTATTTGAAATAGTAGGTGCTTTGAAGATAAGGAGAGATCCATATTAGACATGAAGCTATTTTTCTTTAGAACTTTAATGGATTGGTTGGCTGCTTTGCGGACCCAACCATTTTTATCTTTTCTTGATTTCCTAGATTCTTGTAATTTTGGTTCTTGATTGTTTGACCCCTTGTACACTCCTTGTGTACTAGGGTGTTCCCCCTTTTTTGATATCAATAAACTTATTACTTATCAAAAAAATATTATTTGAGTTGTGATTACTATTTAGTTGCAATTGTGTGGTATAGAAAATTGTGAGGAATTACATGTTCAATAAAATTTCAGGGCTTACAAACTTGAGCACTTTACAAATTTCATGCAGCAAGGTTACGGATTTTGGCATTACTTTCTTGAAAGGTATTTTATTTTCTAGCAAGTAATCTATGATTTCTATTTTTGTTGTTAATCTGTTTCCATTGTTGATGGCACTACTTTCTTGAAAGGTAATTTTTTTCTTAAAGGTAATCTATATTTTCTATTTTCTATTTTATTGTTACTTTGTTTTCCATCTTTGTTGTTATAAGGATAAATCAAGAAAAAGAAAAAGAAAGTGGGAGGTTCTGTAACTATTTAACACGAGGTATGAAACTGTTGGGCTGAAGCAGGGCTAGCAAAAATTATAAAGGAAGTTATCTGGACCATCATTCTCCTCATTCGAAGCACATTAAAAAAAAATGCTGTTCCACCTTTTCCTTTAATCCTGCTGACGTTTTTGTGTGTGGGGATCCAATTGGGTTGGGGTATAGTTCAGTTGTTTTGGAAGTTTCAAGTCAAACTTTTGGTAGCTGAAGGCTCATGGATCCACTTAACATTCTGGATCTTGTCCTTGCTCTCCACTTTGTGGGGTGAGGAAATGCTATTTGGTCCTAGAACCATTTTGAAAAAAGCAAAAACAAAATTGGTATTTTATTAATTACATTTTAGAAAGAGTGATTGTTAATAAACATTATTGTTATTCTTACTAGTAAAAAAAAAAAAAAAAAAAAAAGGACCCCAACAATGTTTTTAAATCTACATATCAGCAATTCTTTGTAATGTCAATAGCCATAAACAAAGAAAGAACTCATCTCTTTTACTATATTGGATATTGTGAATCTGGTTGCATTCCAACTTCAGGTTGTATGCGGTGAAGTCGGAGTAGCTATTTAATTCATGCAATTTATCATTGTTTTTAGGAAAGCCCTCCTGGCTGAGCCTTTCATTTATTTATATATTTTGATCTTCTCTAGGATTTCTTTGGTTATTTGGCTGAACTTAATGAAGAAAATGATAGCGATACTTTAATCATTAGGTTCCACCTGTCCTGATTCTGTTATTGTTTTGTTTTATTTCCTGCATTTTGAATGGTGACTTTCTAAACAACTTTTAATCAAAGATTTTGGATTTCATCTCTTTTCCTAGTCATTTTCCTTCTTTTCTCTCTGTTGATTTTTGTGCATATTATTTCTCTGTCTCAGGGCTGCACAAACTCTCTCTGTTGAACTTGGAGGGATGCCCAGTTACTGCTGCATGCTTGGACTCTCTTTCAGGTTTTGATTCTCTTCAAGTCTTGGCCTTTCTGCCAATTATTATATTCTCATTCCATTAGGAGCAGGCCTGTACTACATAATGGTTCATTAGATTTTTCATAAAAATTTACCATGAATGATTTTTTTCTAAAGTTGTGTATATGATATATTTGCAGATCTATCTGTAACAATTATATGTTTTGCATATATAAATCTGTGTATTAAAGCAAACCCACTCATTTCCATTGGGAATATTTTAACAGAAATGACCTAAATCAGCTCTTCACCCCTAATTTTGCACTACAGATGTCAACTATGTAATATGGGATAAGATGTTGGCATCATAACCACTCATTTTCATTGGTAATATTTGTTATATTTATGTGCACATTGTGTGCACCATGGCTAATAGATACTAAAGAATGTCTTTTCTCAATCTTTGTACACGCGCACATGTAAAATTGGTGGTTTTAGATTGTAGAAACAGTTATGGCTCTACGGCTAATTACTGTTATGCTTCTAGAATTTTGCTTTATTTTGAATCCTAGAATTTTTTATTTTTTGCTGGGTAACTCATGGATTTTATGGCCACTTGGGTTTCTATTCATGTGTAATGGAAACTCCACATGATATATGCATTGATATTTTGTTGATGACATTTGGAGTGAAGATTAAAACAAAATTAAATTCTTGATGAATTGTACACTAAATTATCTATTAAAAGTAGGAAAAATAAAATTTCCTTCACTTTTCAATTTACATGTACTCAATGTGTTCAATACTTTTGTTTGGCCTGAAATCTAACTCGCACTGTTTTTGTGCCAGCTCTTTCTGCCTTGTTATATTTGAATCTTAGCAGATGTAATCTGTCTGATGATGGATGCGAGAACTTTTCCAGTAAGTTGCATTTGGCATAAATACATTACTTGGTCTGTTGTAATCGACTATATTTCTACTGTGATGCTTCTGGGGTTTACTTTTTTATATATTTTATTTTATTGGAAGAACCTTGTGTTGAACTTATTGCATATATCTTGGTTTCTGCAGGATTTAGGAACTTAAAAGTATTAAATTTAGGGTTCAATGATGAGATCACAGATGCATGCTTGGTGCACTTGAAAGGTGGGTGTCTTTCACTCTCATATCTACACAAGTTCAAAATCTTGATTTACAATTTCTGTTTTGTTATCCCTTTGCAACAATGGAAAATGGTTCGAGGATAAAGAGTTGAGCCTTATAGAATGTAGGAAGCAATCTGTGTGTGTTAAATATGTACAGAATGCACTGTGTTTGTATAGGTAGTTGGGGTTTGAGATCTTCCACTTTCCTTTGAGAACAACATAGCTTGATTTTCTGTGTGTTTATCAATAACTAGTTGCAAATCCATGTGATGCATAGGGAAATTTTTATGGAAAATTTTTTATGAGTAATGCATACTTAAATATCTATCCAGTAATAAAAAAAAAGCCAAATCCAATAATTTGTAGGAAATATGCATTTTTCTTTTTTGGTAGGTAGAAAATATGCATTTTAGTTAAATTATAATTAAATTAAAGCAGACCAACCGTAATTTAATCAAATTTTGTTTAGTGTTTGGTTGATTATCCTATAACCAATGAGTTCTGATAGGTTCTAACTAATGTGACACAAAACAAACTATATTTATAATGTTGATGTGGAAAAGTGTGGACTTTCAAAAGCTTATGTGGCAACATATGAAAGGGTCACCTAAAAAGTCAAATGCTTTCATTTTGTATGTATTATATAGATGTATTAATTTTCTTGTTAGCAACTAAGCTTCAGCAATATGACTTTTCTGTACAAGTAATTGTGTCATTGCTACCTAAAATATTTACATGTGTGACTGCTTTGATCTTAGGGCTTCTATGGCTAGTTCATGGGGTTTATAACTTAACAAGTTTCCGTATAAGTAAATATTTTTTAAAAGATATGTGAGATATCCTGAACAAGGTACTAAATGTCTTGGTATATCTTCATGTGTTTGTGTTACATTTTGAACAATGTATTTCGTACATAAATTTTGATCTTGCTTCAAGCAGGTCTTACAAATTTGGAAAGCTTGAACTTGGACTCATGTAGGATTGGTGATGAAGGGCTGGTTAACTTGACAGGTTGGTGTTAAAATGGTTTCCCTAATTTTCTGTTTTAATTCTAAATTTGTATATTCATTTTATAATGTTTCTGTTCCAATCAAAGAGGTTTAGTAGAAAGGTGTCTTCTAGCACTAGAGATCATATTTATGAGAAAAGCTTTTCAGATTACAACAGCAAATATATGATTCTTTGTATTTCTGTCATTTCCCTCTGGAAATGGTATAATGGCAGCTTTTGTGTTTGCCATGTGACCTAATACCAGAGCTGCTCAGCTGGCTATAGTTGCAACTTTTCTGAGTTGAAGTAAGCAGTCCTAATAATGAGGGTTTTCTTTTGAGCATATATGGTTTGTTCCATGTAATAAATATTTTATGTTGTGTTTTATATGACACATGATATTTCTAATTCGTGAGGAAATGAAATCAGAACATCATTTTAATGAAATTTTAAGAAAATAGCCAACACAGAATATAAACTAGCCTTTTAAGTTCTATGAAAATTGATTTGGGGTTATTCTCTAGTGGCTTGCTAAAATCAGGGAAAAAAAATCAGCATGTTGAGTTCTGGTCACTAATTGTTAGTATCTCGTGTTTCCCTCAATGAAAAATGGGATTTTAATAGGGAAATTAATGCGAGAAATTCATTTTGTTACTTTCATGTCTGCTCTGTAAATATTTCTCCCTTGTTTATAGGGTTTACAGATGATGTTAAATTTTTTTTTTTTTGATAAGTAACTTAAAAGTTTATTGAAAGAATACAGCCCTGTACATAGGAAATGTACGAAAGAGGCAAAAACATCAAGAAATCAAAGTACAATGATCAAGCAACCCAGAAAGGGAAATAAAAGAAAAAGAAGGTAAAACCAAACACTATTCGAGAAGAGTAGAAAAGAAAAAAAGACTTAAAGAGTACTCTCAAGTCTGGACATTGAGAAAGCATATGACAGTGTGAATTGGGAGTTTCTCATGTTTTTGTTACAGCAGTGTGGTTTTTCCAAAAAGTGAAAAAGGTGGATCAGGTGTTGTATTTCAACTGTCAAATTCTCCATTTTGATCAATGGTTGTCCTTCTGACTTTTTTGGGAGTTCTAGAGGACTTTGGCAAGGTAATCCTTTATCCCCATTTCTCTTTGATATTGTCTTGGAGGCCTTGAGCTGTATGTTGGTTGCAGCTACTGCAGCTGGTCAGTTTTCGGGTTTCACAGTTGGAATGAAGCTGGTTCCTTGATGTCAGTGTCTCATTTATTGTTCGTGGATGATACACTTGGTTCCAGTTGAGGATGTGCCTAATCTTCATGAGTTAGTGGAGATTTTGGGCTGTAGGAAGCCTGCTCTTCCGTTGAAATATTTAGGCCTCCTGTTGGGTCTTTTAAAGATAAGACTATTTGGAATCCTATCTTGGAGAAGATGGAGAGAAGGTTAGCGGGTTGGAAGAGGTTGTATTTATCTAAGGGGGGTAAAGTTACCCTTATTAAGAGTACTATCTCTAGCTTACCTATGTGTTTCCTTTTTCTTCTCCCTATCCCAGTTAAGGTGGCTAAGAGGGTGGAGAAATTACAAAGAGATTTTCTTTGGACTGGTATTGGGGATGATCGGAAAATTCATTTAGTAAATTGGTCTAAGGTTTGTAGGCCAGTGAAGAATGGAGGGTTAGGAATTCGGTGCTTGAGAAGGTTTAATTTTGCCTTATTAGCCAAATGGTTGTGGCATTATGGTTGGGAGAATGATGCCCTTTGGAGAAGGGTCATTGGGGCGAAGTATGGGAATGAGTGGGGCGGTTGGTGCACAAAATTTGTGTCAGAGGCCTATGGTGTTTGTTTGTGGAAGTGCATTAGAAGTGGCTGGTTGAATTTTTCCAAGTGCCTATGGTATGATGTGGGTGATGGTTCTCGTGTGAAGTTTTGGGATGATGTGTGGTGTAGGGATCGTCCTCTTAAGGAGGAGTTTCTAGATTTATATAATATCAGTAGGACAAGGGAGGTTTCGGTCTCTAAGGTTATGTGCTACGCAAATGGGAGAGTTTCTTGGGACATTCAGTTTCGTCGCTTAGTGAACGATCAAGAGTCACTTTCTTTGGATTCGTTCTTGGTCTTGATCTATTCTAGAAAGGTACGGGGTGTTGGTGCTGACAAACTTTGTTGGATGCTAGCCTGCAATCGAGGTTTCAAGGTGAGTGGGTATTATCACTCTCTCTCCCCATCTACTGTCATTCCCTTCCCTTGTAAAATGATGTGGCAATCGAAGGTTCCTCCTCGGGTTGCTTTTTTCTCTTGGACTGCGGTTTTAGGCAAGATTTTAACTATAGATAATCTTCGAAAGAGGCACTTTGTTGTTCTTGAGTGGTGTTTTATGTGCAAAGGGTGTAGGGAATTTGTAGATCATCTCCTCCTTCATTGTTCTATTGCTTTTGAGACGTGGAGTATGATCTTCTGTTTGTTTGGTATTTGTTGGGTGATGCCGCATAGGATAGTGGATTTGTTAGATTGTTGGTCTTGCAACTTCAGGCAACATCGTAATATAGTTATTTGGAGGATTGTGCCGCACTGTTTGATGTGGTGTATTTGGCGGAATTCGAGAAGCTTTGAGGATCGTGAACGGTTTAAGTGCTATATATATAAGATTTAACTTTTTAATGCTTTTGTTAATCCTAACTCTCTCACTTTTTTGCTTGGGGTGTCTATTATATACTTCCTCTGTGCTTGGATTGCACCCCTTTATCAGATTTCATTACTCGATGTTAAAAAAAAAAAATTCCTGTTACAAACCTGAGGTCCTAACTTAGTTGAGGTTGTGGATATATCTTTTATCCGGTTAGCATGAGTAAATTTGTGGAATCAAATTATTAACTTTTCTTCAGGGAAGCACAGAAAAAGTGTGGCAATCTGAGGGCAAGCTCTAATTTATATCATTTTTAGCATAGCTTGATGGTGTGATGCAGGTTTTTATAGACATGAGAGCCAAATTTTGCATCAGAATCCTAGTTTCACTCAGTATATACCAACTGATGAGTTGCAACCATAATAAAGCTTTTTCATTGCTTTATAGAAGAATTTAAAGTTAGGAGTAGTCTAGGATATGTACTCTGTTATATGTTCATTTGGATATATTATTTTAGTTGTTCTCTTTTCTTTTCTTTTTCCCTCTTTTCTGCTTTTCTTATTTTCCCACCTTAACATAAATAATGCTTAAATATGCATATAAAATGCTTTGATTTTAGGCCTTCGGCATCTCAAATGCTTGGAGTTGTCTGATACTGAAGTTGGAAGTAGTGGACTTCGCCATCTATCTGGTTAGACATTCACCTTGTATTTATTTACAGATTTTGGAATCTGATTGGTTCCAGTGTATGCCCTCCTTTTTCTTTTTAATAATTCAGTGTAGCACATAATTAGTTTCACTTAGTTTATTTATCTGTAAAGTGGATTCTTAATAAATGCAATGCTTCATTTGTTTGGTCTTCACCACTGTGTTTGCATTGATGCTCCATGCAAGCTTAGTTGGTGGTCTCTTGGTAATCTAGGTTTGATGGGTTCCAGCCTTCTAGGGCCTTGTGGAAATGAATTGATATTTTCTTCTTCTTCTTCTTCCTTTTGTTTTTGTTTGTTTTATTTTGTTTTTATTTTTACTGGTTTTATCCTGAGTGACTTGTTTGAATGACAGCATCCTTTGAGGGAAAGGGTTAATTTGAATTTACCAAAAAACTATTGATGTTGTTAAGTTGGATAGTGAAGACGAAGGGAGTTGAATTGTATGTTTGATACTCTTTGCAGATCTAAAATTAAAGAATTGAGGTTTTATTGACAGAGGCACCATAATCATAAAGACATTCTCTTCATTGTATATTTTGAGGTTTTATGAAAACCGACAACTGCACTAGCCAACCTGCGGTTGTCTTCAAAAATGCCCATCACCAACTCTTGTACTATTGGCAGCAGCCAAGAGCAGTGTAGCTCTGATTGGTTTCTTTGGTTCACGTTGGAACTTCATCAGCCCTAACTATTAGTGTTACAAAGATCATGCTAAAATTTGACACTACCTTATTTCTAATCTAATAAATCGGTTCAAGGAATCCCAATTAGCTCTTATTGCCTTCCAAACTCCCATCCTATTTCTTATGAGAATGGGGTTAGAAGAACTTAGAGTCCAACCCCCCATTTCTATTCCATACTTTATTGGAACTAACTGTTTCCATAAAAGATCATTCTCCCAAGTGGACCTCCATAGCCACTTACCTAACAACACACAATTAAACATGCTCAAATTTCTCATTCCTAACCCATCTTCATGAATCAAAGTGCATGTAGTTTTCCAATCCACAAAACGAGGTTTTTCCTCCTCTCCCATCCCACCACAAAGGAAGTCACATTGTCATTTTTCGCAAGGATTTGAGGATTAGCCACATCTAATCATGCCTGAACTGTCCAATGTATCTTACTTAAATTATGAGGTATCCATTTATCTTTCAGTATTTTTTTTTTTTTTTTTGGGGGTGTGGGGGGGGGGGGGGGGGGGTGGGTGGGTGGGGAAAATAGGGGTGGGAGGCCTTGGGTACAAAATTAGACACTTCCTTCTATGTTTCCAGATTGTAAGTCCTATATGATGTTTGTCTTTGGTTATGAACTTGTAAAGAGTTCATGGATGTGACATAGGGCATACTGATGTCACAACTTGTGAGTAATCTAAGAGTTTGTGTGAGTAAATGGATGTGGCATAGGTGATACTAATGTTGCAACTTGTGAGTAATCTAAGAGTTTTTGTCCAATTGATGCTAGTTGTGATTTTAATTTTGTCTGCTTGCCTCAGCATAGCTTAATCACAAATGTTTTTTACATGTTCATTTTGTTTTAATCAGGTTATGTTTATGGTTAAATGATTAGCCATTTGCCTCAAAATTAATGCATGAACTCTTCTCCCCGCCCTCCAAGAAGCTTTCCTCTTGTTAACTCACACTAATTCGTAGGGTCCAAACATTACAGTGTGTGTATGAGGCTAGGTGCATCATGCATGTATGTAGGGTCCTCAATCATTATCTGTATGGGTGTATTGGGCTGGGTATGTGTGTAGTCTGTGGTCTTAGATAAGGATTGTTTGCTCATGTTTGGTAGATTCTGGCAGCCTTTGCCAACAAAATCACACAGTGACCACAAGTTGAGAGGAAAATTGAAAGAGAACTATAGACAATGGAGAACTTTTTATCCATGCTGTCAAATTTATTTTCACGAGTTTGCAAGCCCCCATGAATAGTGCAAAATTTATTTAAATTATTTGTGACTTCTTATATCTTTTTTATGTTTTAAGAATTTTTTATATGTGAGAGAGAGATTCCTCACTTTTGATGCCCTTCTTAGTACTTAATGCATGGGACTTTAAGAATAAAGTCAAGGTTACTTGTTGGAACGTATGGACACAATAGAATTGTTCAGTGAATTTTCTTGTACTTTTATTTTGGGGTAACTTAGTATTTTGTGGGTTTGTTTTCTGTAGGTTTGGCTAACCTGGAGAGTTTAAATTTATCATTCACTGCTGTTGATGATGGTGGGTTAAGAAAATTGTCTGGACTCTCATCTCTTAAATCACTCAATTTGGATGTTCGCCAAATTTCAGACGCTGGACTTGCAGCTCTTACTAGTAAGTATTCTAGATAGATGTTGCATTCAGATGGGAACAGAATGGAATTATAATTAATTAACATAAGTAAGAATACCTGTTATGGGAATCACAATGAAGCATTGCCTAAATGAATCTTTTTATGTTTTTAAATGTTGAACCATGCTTCTCCTTTAATGATTTTGTTCCAATAATCTAGTAAAAGAGATTGTGTGTATTTGACAATTTTGATCTGCAAATATCTGGGTCACTGAGCCTCTCAAAACCCATTCCCATGTAAATGTGTCAGCCTTCGAGCCTCTTAAAATTCAGTTCTCTTTGCTGTTTCCTTCACTTTAAGTGGCCTCCTTTTGCTCTTCTGCAGTTGAACTCCTGAGGTCTAGTGTTACACGGTGTAATAGTAGCTTATTATGTTTTTAGTTTTTCATATGTAAATATATATTTTACAAGCTGCATAAATATTTGAATGTTTTGATTTAATGATGCAGTTTCCTGCTTTATTGATGTAGGTTTGACTGGGTTGACTCATCTTGATCTTTTTGGAGCTCGTATTTCAGATGTTGGAACAAACCATCTGCGAAGTATGTTAGATAACACACTAATATTTCTGTTGCCTTTACTCATAAATTTCTCTTAGTTATATGTAATATTGGATTTGGTCCAAGAGAATTTTGTGGAGTGCTATTATATGGTCCCATTCTTATATCTAATTAAATGCAGAAGGAACTTGGAAATACTCTTTGTTAGTAGATGTCAATAAGTACTAGACTATAAAACACAAGTTGGAACCAAATTGCTTATTGAATATGCATGATTATTAGTTTATATACCATATGATCATGAGATGCCTTCTCTAGTTAAAAAAACAACATTCTTTGAACTGTTAGAGCTTTGCTTGTCCAAAGACTAGTGATTTGAATTAATTTGTTTTTTTTTTTTTTCCCTCCCCCTTTGGTAGACTTTAAAAACCTGAGGTCCCTAGAAATATGTGGTGGAGGACTGACTGATACAGGTGTCAAGAATATCAAGAATCTTTCATACCTGAGGCTGCTAAATCTATCACAAAACTCCAGCCTGACAGATAAAACCTTGGAGTTGATTTCTGGTATTTCCATGATCTCTCTCTCTCTCTCTTTTTTCGTGTGTGTATGTGGAAGGATACACACACACATGCACAAACAACACACGCGCTTGCTTGCTTTATCTGTTTAAATTTCTTTATTAGATGGGAATCATGTACCTGATTTTTGTGACCAGAGTAAGAAATAAATACATTCTTTGGTGTAGTTAATTATGGAAATATCAGTTGCGAAATTTATGCGGTCAATGCTACTTTACTCTTTAGTGAAAATTTCATCAATCATTAACTAATGACTCTGCACAGATACCTGCAAGTGGCTTTAAGTTTTCTAAATTAAAGTTGGTATACTTGTGGTTGTAGGTTTTTTTAATTAAAAGGTTTTTTTTTTTTTTTTTAAATAAATATTTCCTTTCTATGATTTTAAACCTTAAGTTAAACATTGTTTACACTGTTGGAAAACTGCAGCCTATTAAAACTCTGAACTCCCACTTATATTTTTAAGCACTTTATGAGGATTGCATTTTTCAAGAATAATGATTTCCCTCTTATCTTAATTTATTTTCTCATATACTTGTAAATGCAGGCTTGACAGAATTGGTCTCTTTAAATGTTTCAAATTCTCGTATCACTAGTGTGGGACTGCGTCATTTGAAGACACTGAAGAATATGAAATCACTGACATTGGAGGGCTGTAAGGTGACAGCAAGTGACATAAAGAGGATTCAGTCAACTGATCTGCCCAATCTGGTAAGCTTCCGTCCTGAGTAGTTATGGAGGCATCATAAAAGATCTCTGTAAAATGCTACTGTTGGTGTAGTGGGGGAACTATGTATAAAATAACGTTTAAGGTGACGAGAGGTTTGTTGTATTGTACATATGGTTAAACCTAAAGGGGAAATGTATTGTGGCTCAGGAAGTACAAATTCTAAGAATATCCCAATGCCAAATGTGAAGCTTTCTTTTGGATCATATATGGTACAGAAGAAAAATGTAGATAAGCTTCCTTGGCAAGGGTCTGATGATGCTCTTTTCCAGCTGTGGTTTCGTTTGTATATAAATGCTGGTACTTTTAAGTTTTTTGTGAACATTTTGAATTGATGCCCCTTTGGTGGCTTGATTGAATGCTTTCTTATAATATATATGTCAATTACCAAGTTTTACGAGAATGGAAGTTCCTGTTTTATATACTTGTTAGCTTCGTCTACTCCATCATCCTGCATCCAGTTACTGCCAGGGTTTACTCGCTTAATTTGATTCAGAATACCCACTCCCTCCCAAACCCATATAAGGTTCTGGCTGCCGGAAATAGGTGGTTGGTTTTTCAAAATTCTGCAAAAGATGATAATAAACTTAGGGAAAAAAACTTGTGACCAGCGAAACTCAGTATTTTGCCCGGTATACATGTTCCAGTGAAAGCTTATAAAATGTAATTCTGAGCATTTTTCTTAGTCATATTCGAACAAGTTTTCCTAAACCTGGCAGTAGTTTCATCTCCTGAATAATTAAATAAACAAACAAACCAGAAAATACAATTATCTTCAAGAACAAAGAAAAAAAAAATCTGTTATGCTTAATATCTTTAGTTTGATCTGTATGTCTTAATTCTCCTCAAGTAGTTTTTTCTTTTCAAAATTGCCCGAGCCTTGTTCTTTTTTGAATCCAATCGTAGATTTTATTCCAGATTGAATCAAATCATTTTTCTTATTTTGCTTGATTCATTTTTTTATTTGCTCTTTCACTGCGAGGGGGCCAAGTAAAAAAAAAAAAAAAAGAAAAAAAAAAGAAAAAAGAAAGAAAGAAAAAAAAAACCTACGATTTTGGGTTGTTTTTCTTTTTTGTTTTTCATTCAAAAGATTTATTTTCTTTGGTTTTACATTCTTATCTGGAAATAATGAATTGCGTTCGTATAGGCATTTTGGATGCCGCAATTGAAATAGCGTTTCTGGCGAGTCAGAGGACATACAGACAGCCAGCATATCACTCAGGTCTTCATCCAGGCAGGTCAGAAAATCCAAGCCATTGTTAAAGAGTATGAAGCGACATCTCAACCAAATAACAGATCAGACAGCTCTGGTCTGGGGAGTACAGGACATACAGGAACATGAAAAATAACTGGGATTACCTTCACTTATCAGGAGATCCAAAAGGCAAGGCTTGAGGAGTATCAAGTAGAGGGTGTGTGGAAAAATGGTTAACTCAAGCCGTTAAATCTCTTTTAATACTAGCATAAATAAAGCGATCCTAAAATAATTAATTCCAGACTTAAGATTAAAAAATCAATTTTATTTGTACACCTAAAAAGAATTTCATTTTTAAGTCTTATTTTGATATTTAAATCATCTATTTTAGTGTTGATTTTATTCAAATGGTTAACACCTTAAGTTATACAACTTGAGTAATGTCTCTAATTATATTATGCTTTAACCTTTAAGAACAAATATATTAATATTACACATGACAAAAACAATAAATTTAATAATTAAAACATTTGAAAACAAAATTAAGCCAAAATCCCAATTCATTAATGAAAAAAAATCCAAATTTTTGAATTTTAAAAAAAAAAAAATGAAAAAGAAGTAGTAAAGATAGGAATTTGGTCTGATAGATCTAATTTAGCCAAATATTATCTATGATCTTAAAGGACGTAAGTGTTGGGTTAAAATGAATTGACCCCTTGCAAATTAATTAATTATCTAAGTTAATTAATTAGTCAAATTACATGCAATAGCGTGGTAGCATAAACAAATCACTAAATAATTAAATGCAGCGGAAATTAAATTTGACACAGGTGATTTGTTTACGAATGGGGAAAACCATCGAGGCAAAACCCTACCAGATGAATGTAAGGTCACCACTTTCGAGAATCCACTATTATCAATCACAAGCGGTTATAAGTATGAGGAATTTACCAAACCCTTTGGCCTATCCTGGACTTGTACTGTAGCGGCAATCTCTCCGTTCAATGCACGAATCCCAGTACGTGACTAACCAATGATGCACGGATCCTAGTACATGACTAACTCACCAACTTGAAGAAGATGTTGGCTGCAAAGTTCTTCAGTTCATCAACAATGAAGATCAGGAAGCTCCTTGGTCACAAAACTCTTGGCGTAAAGACGCAGTAGCTTCTACAGAGAGAATGATAAATTAGAGCAATTTCTGCTTTCGGTCACACAATGCATGTATTATTCTTTTGCATCATCTTGTGACGGTCCTTAAAATAATCCTTATACATGTCTAGGTTTGTGAGAAAAGAAACCCTACACAAATACATAAGAATATGCGTGTAATTAGATCTTGAAAATCTGATTTTGTAATTCTCGACAAATACAGCTTATGTCGAGCTTCTGTCAAGCTTCAACATTAAATCTCAATAAAAGTCTTTCTGTCAAGATTACTGCCGAGCTTTAAAGAACAATACTTCCTTCACTTGTTTCTTGGTCAGACTTGCATGGCTTCAATACTTAACTTGAACACTTGTTTCTTGAAATACTAAACTCATCCTAAATCTACCAAATTACAAGTAAAGTGCGTTTTATCAAAGGATTAGCCAATTACATAAATCTGTCCCTAACAATAAGAGGAATTCTAAATTGAATTAGTTAGACTTTCAAAGAAATACAGTCATGAAAAGATTCATAGGAACCTTAAATTATATGATCTAAAAGGATATGAGAGAAATTCCACATACTAAGAAATTAATACAAAGCACAAATAGAATTTTAAAATATAAGAATAGATAAACATTGATAAAATCTTAACAATCAATAAGTAAAAGTAATCTGAAATCAAATTGCACTACAGCACAAGGACATGTTTTGAACCAGATTTTTCATTGTGATAGTTAATTGAAAAAAATCAAAACACTTACAAACTAAATATAAAATAACCAAAACCTAAAACACACAAAATATACTTACCTAAGAGAAACCAATAACTTAAATGGGTGTCACATGTTTTGCTTCTTTATAATAGACTTCCTTTGACATAATATTCATACATGCAAATTTAGAAACAAATAACAATAAGTAAGATGAATTTGTTTAATCAAAACTATCATATACAAATACATATGCATAAGTTGCAACTTGAATGAAAAAAAAACAAAACAAAAACGTGTGAGGAAATATATCCTAACATTTAATAAAATAATTTTTTAAATAATTAATAAAGCGTAAGATGAAACTGGAGGGGGAAAAAGTGTGGGGGTTGTGTGGGATTCCGGACTTCAATTTAGAATTTTTTTTTTATTTTTAATTTTTTCTAGGGAAGGAAGTTAAAAAAATTATAATAGACTTTTAGTTTGAATAGAATTAAAATTTGTTCAAATTCTACTAAATTAAACTATTATTAATTTTATCACTTAATTTGAGGAAATATATCCTAACAATTAATAAAAAAAATTAATTTAATAATTATTGAGAGTAGTTGTTTATTAGGAAAAAAATAAAAGTTCCAGAGAGAGATAGAGAGAGAGTATCATATAAATTTATCAACTCCTATGAATCTATATAACATGTATATCCTTCCATTACAAATACATATGCCTAAGTTGCAGCTTGGAAAAAAAAAAAAAAACAAAAACGTGGGATGCAAGAGGAATTCTATGGAAAGACTAAATATATATATATATATATATATATAAGTTTTGAAATTTTGATAATATATTTTTAGTTAGAGTAGAATTTAAATTTTTGAAACTTAGTGCATGTTGCATGTTTTGTTAAAATACTTATTTTTACTTTATGTAAAGAAATTGATAAGAACAAATAAGTTGTTGTTGTTAGAGATAATGTGCAAACGGTGAAGAAAGAGCTCAAGCAATCTTTGAAATCTGAGAACAAAGAAGAAGAAGAAGTCTAACGGCTACTTCTCCAACGGTAACTTGAATAGACTCAAAACGGTGCCGTATAATTAAATGATTGTTAATGAAACGGTGTGCTTAATAAAAGGAGTGAACACATGTGAGTGGAAACGGTGCGTTTTCATTAATAGAAACGTCACCGTTTGACATCATCTTCTTCACTAATTCAAGCTTCCAGGTTCAAGACTAAATCTGTTATTCCCATAACTCAAGGCTGAAGCAAGTTATGGACTTGACCATAACTGCCTTCCTAGATTATCGGAGACGGTTATTTTGGGGTATTACAAAAACGGTTATGGTTAAGCTTCTAGAAGCTTTAGTCTGATATGTATTTTGGGCTCTATAAATAAGAGCTCCGTTTTATGTATTAGTTTAAGCTTGGTATAATAAATTCATTCATTCTCTCAGAAATTCTCTTTCTCTCTCTCTCTCTCTTCATCTTCATTTTTCTGGTATTATTTTCTTCACCATTGTTAAACACATCCAAGCTCAAATTCTTTCATGGTATCAGAGCCAAGATCCATGGCTTCAACTACACCTACAGAGCCTTCTCAATCAGCTTCAATTCCATCATCTTCTTCTGCTCACACAACCTTATCTCCATCTCCATTACTGTTACTCTCCAACATGTCAAACCTAATGTCTATCAAGTTGGATTACACCAACTATATTCCATGGAAGCATCAGTTGATCACAATCCTGGAAGCATACTCGTTGATTGAGCACATAGATGGTACAACTCTAAAACCATCTCCCTTCTTACTTGATGCTACAGGAATTCCAACCTCAGTTGTGAATCCTGAGTTTCAATCTTGGAATATTAGAGATAAAGCATTGTTTTCTCTGATCAATTCTACACTCACACCTCAAGTGTTCTCATTGGTTGTTGGGATCACAAATTCAAGGGAGGTCTAGAATACTCTTGAACAAAGGTTCACCTCTACATTAAGAGCTAACATACTGAATCTCAAACTTGAGCTTCAAAGCCTCAAGAAAGGGAATGATTCAGTGAATAGCTTTCTTCAGAAGATTAAAGTTGCTCGCGACAAGCTCTTTGCAGTTGGAGTGGTTGTTGACAATGAGGAACTGATCTGCATTGTTCTCAAAGGACTCCCTAAGGATTTTGCTTACTTCTGTTCTGCAATCCGCACCAGGAGTGATCCTATTTCCTATGAACAACTAGCTATAATGTTGCAAAGTGAAGAACAAGCAATCATGGAGCATTCAGATTCAATTCCCAACTCTTTGGCTATGTTTGCATCTAATAGCAAATCAAATGGCAACTATCAAAATTCACCTCAGAATCATGGATCTGGAAGGGGAAGAGGTAGAAACAACTCTAACAGAGGAAGAGGTGGAGGTAGATTCAACTCCAATGGAGGCTAACAATTCATGTCTCAAACACCTCAAGGTTTCTCTCCTCAGAATAATCAAAATTCAACATATCAAAGTCATACACCTGCTCATGCTCTTGAGGCTGATCGACCTACATGTCAGATTTGTTGGAAATCTGGTCATACTGCCTTAGACTGTTTCCACATAATGAACTTTGCTTATTAGGGAAAGAATCCCCCAGCTAAACTAGCTGCCATGGCTAGTGCTACTAATGCTGCTATTGCTCATAATCAAGATCCTTGGCTGGCTGACTCTGGCACATCAGATCACCTTACTGCCAATCTTAGCAACCTTGCAACTCAATCTCAATACAAAGGACCTGAACAAGTCACTGTGGGCAATGGTCAAGCTCTACCAATCAATCATATAAGTAACACTACTCTTCCTACTAAATATCACAACTTCATTCTTAAAGATGTCTTACATGTTCCTAGGATAGCCATGAATCTCCTTTCTGTTCACAAATTTTGCCTTCACAATAATTGCTCTTGTCACTTTGATGCAAATGAACTGAAAATTCAGGATATACCTACGGGGAGACTCTTCTACAGGGGCTTGAGTAAAAATGGAGTATATCCAATTTACTCAAGGAACTTCCTCAAGCCAAATGCTTTCCACTACCCTTCAGTCTCACCACTTCCTCAGTCTACTCAATCTTCTTGTGTTTCTACTGCTTTTCATGTAACCAAGGTTAATAAGTGGCTGCTGTGGCATCATAGGCTAGGACACCCCAGTAATAAAGTGCTTACCACTATACTTTCTTCTATTGATGCATCTTGTATTTTACCAATCAAAGATTCTTTTACACATTGTAAACACTGTCTCAATGGTAAAATGCATCGTTTACCCTTTGATAAATCTAGTTTTAGAACTTCTAAACCTCTTGAACTGATTCACTCTGATGTTTGGGGTCCAGCACCCACCACCTCTTTTAATGATTTTAAATATTATGTTGTTTTTGTGGATGATTACTCCAAATTTACCTGGCTTTTTCTTTTAAAATTCAAGTCTGATGTGTTTGAAGTTTTTAAATACTTTAAAGCTACAATAGAAAATCAACTTGACTCCAGGATAAAAATTTTAAGAATTGATAGAGGTGGTGAATTTACTTCAAATGTGTTTAAAAAGTTTTGTTCCACAAATGGTATTATCCAGCATCTTACCTGTCCTCATACACCTCAGCAAAATGGGGTGGCTGAGAGAAAACACAGGCACTTGGTTGAATGTGC
Organism: Quercus glauca; assembly: GCA_023736055.1. Lineage (NCBI taxonomy): Eukaryota > Viridiplantae > Streptophyta > Magnoliopsida > Fagales > Fagaceae > Quercus > Quercus glauca. Next base: position 36,376,445 of record CM043319.1, read on the forward strand.
TTTAACTATGTTATCACATTCCCAACTACCACCCTCATACTAGTCTTATGCCATATCCACAGCAGTCCACATCATTAACAGACTTCCTACACCCACTCTTAACAATCAAACTCCATGGGATTTGTCATTTCAAACTACACCTGATATTTCCCATCTAAAGACCTTTGGCTGTGTGTGTTTTCCTTTGCTTAAACCATACAATTCCAACAAACTTCAACCCCACACCACCTCTTGCATTTTTCTTGGTTACCCTCCTTATACCAAAGGATACATTTGTTTAAATCCTATTACCTCCCGGATTTATATCTCTAGACATGTCTTATTCAATGAACATGACTTTCTCCCCTCCTTGTCTTTAGCTTCTAATCCCACTGCCCCACATCCTGCACACTCTTCCACATCTTCCTTTTTGTTACCTGTGTCAGATACCACTGCTGCACACTCATCCTTCCCTTCCCAACCTATTTTTCCTACTCCTACTTCTATTACCATGCCTCCTATCCCTACTGAACTTGTACCTGCATCAGCTACTGCATCAGTCAATACCCATGTTACTGCATAGTTTCCTACATCAATTTCCAATCCAGTTCCTACACCAGTCACTATTCCATTAGTCATTACTGTCCCTACTTTTGTCTCTACTCCCTCAATATCACACCCTAATCTATCCCTATCCATACCTACACCCATGCCTCCTGTCTGTCCTATTGCTCCATAAGTGACCTCTATGTTTCAGGTTCCTTCTGTTACCAATACTCACTCAATGGTTACAAGGTCTAAGGTTGGTACTTTTAAGCCAAAGGCCTTTGTTGCTCAAGCATGTAATGATAGACCTCAGTCAGTGGTCAAATCTGCTAAGCCCTCCAAGCCTTCTAAGGCCCTTAAGCCAGATTATACCTTGACTGAACCTCCCTTCTATAAGGTTGCTGTCCAATACCCTCAGTGGTGTGCTGCCATGGATGAGGAGTTTGCTGCCTTACAAAGACAAGGGACTTGGTCTTTAGTCCCTCCTTCTCCTTCTCAGAATGTAGTTGGTCGTAAGTAGGTCTTCAAACTCAAGCTTAACAATGATGGTAGTATCAATAGGTACAAGGCTAGATTGGTTGCCAAGGGATTTCATCAACAATATGGTGTGGACTTTGAAGAAACTTTCAGTCCTGTCATCAAACCTCCCATAGTTAGAATCATTCTTTCCCTTGCTGTTCAATTTGACTGGCCTTTAAGACAATTGGATGTTAGAAATGCTTTTCTTCATGGTCATTTAAGGGAAGAGGTGTATATGATGCAGCCTCCTGGGTATACTAACCCTTCTTGTCCCAACTATGTTTGTAGACTTTGGAAATCTCTTTATGGACTTAAACAGGCACCCAGGGCCTAGTTTGAGAGGTTTTTAACCCAACTCTTACACATGGGGTTTCAAGCTTCTCTAGCTAACTCCTCCCTGTTCATTCTTCAGCATGGCAAGCTTGTGGTTTATCTATTAGTCTATGTGGATGACATTGTCATCATTGGCAACAATCCCAAATTCCTGGACATCTTGGTGGCTCAACTTAGTCAAGCTTTTGAACTTAAAGATTTGGGTCCTCTTCACTATTTTTTTGGCCTCCAAATCACCAGATCATCCAAGGGCCTGTTGCTTACTCAAACTAAATATGCTCAAGACTTGCTCCTTAAACTCCATATGCAGTCTTCCAAACCTGCTAGATCTCCTTGTGCTCCTCATCTCAAATTAGTGCCCAATGAAGGTTCTCTGCTTTCTAATCCCTATGAATATCGCAGCCTGGTTGGTTCACTGCATTATTTGACCTTCATAAAACCTGACTTGAGTTTTGCTGTACATCAAGTCTGTCAGTTTATGTCCTTTCCTACGGATGTTCACCTTACCGTTGCAAAACGCGTTCTTAGATACATCATTGGCACTCTCAATTTTGGTATTCTTCTTCAACCTGGTTCTATCTCTCTTTCTGCATTTTTTGACTCAGACTGGGCAGGTGACCCCTTTGATAGACGCTCTACTACTGGCTTTATTGCCTATCTTGGGTATAACCCTATTACCTGGAGTGCAAAGAAGCAAGATACTGTGTCCAGATCTTCTACAGAATCTGAGTACCATGCCTTGGCTTCTACCGCTGCTGAACTGTGCTGGCTTAGACAGGTGTTCAAGTATCTGGCATTTTTCTTCCAACTGCTCCCAAACTTTGGTGTGATAATGTCTCTGCCTTAGCAATTGCTTCTAACCCTGTCTTCCATGCCTGCACAAAACATTTAGAGGTTGATTACCATTTTGTTTGAGAAAGGGTTTTGCATAGAGACCTTCAAGTGCAATACATCGCTACTGGGGATCAATTAGCTGACATTTTCACTAAGAGTCTCTCTACTTCGCAATTTGTTTATCTCCAATCCAAAATCATGGTGTCTGTTGACCCCATGGTTTTGAGGGGGGATGTTAGAGATAATGTGCAAACGGTGAAGACAGAGCACAAGCAATCTTTGAAATCTGAGAACAGAGAAGAAGAAGAAGTCTAACGGCTACTTCTCCAACGGTAACTTGAATAGACTCAAAACGGTGCCGTATAATTAAATGATTGTTAATGAAACAGTGTGCTTAATAAAAGGAGTGAACACATGTGAGTGGAAACGGTGCATTTTCATTAATACAAACGTCACCGTTTTGACATCGTCTTCTTCACTAATTCAAGCTTCCAGGTTCAAGACTAAATCTGTTATTCCCAGAACTCAAGGCTGAAGCAAGTTACGGACTTGACCATAACTGCCTTCCTAGATTATCGGAGACAGTTATTTTGGGGTATTACAAAAAGGGTTATGGTTAAGCTTCTAGAAGCTTTAGTCTGATATGTATTTTGGGCTCTATAAATAAGAGCTCCGTTTTATGTATTAGTTTAAGCTTGGTATAATAAATTCATTCATTCTCTCAGAAATTCTCTTTCCCTCTCTCTCTCTTCATCTTCGTTTTTCTGGTATTATTTTCTTTACCATTGTTAAACACATCCAAGCTCAAATTCTTTCAGTTGTCTCTATCAACTAAAACTTAGATGCATGTTGTATGTTTTTGTCAAAACACTTATGGTTACTTTATCTAAAAAAATTGATAAGAAAAAAAAAAGTTTTTGTTTCTATCAACTGAAACTTAAATGCATGTTGCATGTTTTGTTAAAACATTTATAGTTATTTTATCTAAAATGTATGTTGCATGTTTTGTTTAAATACTTATTGTTACTTTATCTAAAGAAATTGATTTAAAGAAATTGATAAGAACAAATAAGTTGTTATCTCTATCTAAAAAAATGTTTTTATCTAAAATATTGACGTAATTTGGTGAAGCCACTTGGCATAACCATAACTTCTAAAGCTCAACTTTTATTATAAAAACACTTATCATTATTTTATCTAAAATGCATTTGCATGTTTTGTTAAAATATTTATTGTTACTTTATCTAAAGAAATTGATAAGAACAAATAAGTTGTTGTCTCCATCTGAAAAAATGTTTTTATCTAAAAATTTGTTATAATTTGGTGAAACCACTTGACGCAACTAAAGTTTAGAAAAAAATGGTGCAATTTAGTTAAGCCACTTGGCGTAACCATGGCTTCTAAGCCTAACTTTTATTATATAGTATATGATATAATATTATTTTTATGATACGTTGATGACTAGGATCTCAATCAATAAATTATAACACATGACACAATATTATTAGTTTGGAAGACCACTAGGCATTACAGATGTGGTCCTCCATGAGGATTGAGTAACTTCTTTGTTGGATACACCACAACTAGTTGTAAAGCCATAAATGTTTTCTAGGGGCCAAGCTAAATATATATTCATTTTCAATCCACAAATATGTACACACACATATACTCTGTACACATTTCTTTTAGAAATTGTGTGTTCAAAACAAAATTTCAAAGAAAGTGTGTATAGAGTGTGCGCAATAACAAGTGTATAACAAAGATTTTTTCTTTTCTTATGTCTTTGGCATGATTTATTATATGTGTTATCATTCTCATATATTTTTTTATAAGCTTATCTTCTTATATGTAAGAACATTTTGTAAAGTCAGTTTTATATAATTCAAGTTAAATATTTTTTTTTCATTAAATTGTGTTTAATCATATTTTAAATTATATTAGTGATAAATAATATTATTTAAACCATTTAAATAAATATTAATTTTTGTTAAATAAATTAAATATTAGACATTAGACAATAATAATATTTTTATAAAAATAAAATGTATACAAATCAAATAAATTCATATCTAAGAGAAATAAAATAATAACAATAATATTAAATAAAAAAATTTTGATGGATGAAAAAAGAATAACATATCCCCCACTTTTAATCATAAAATTCATTGCATCTTTTTTTTCTTATGTATAAAGGTGGAAAAAATAATGCACCCTTATATCTCTAACTCTTAAATACAAAATGAAAATTATTATTATTATTAGAAATAAATGGGCACGTAACTCCCTTAAAAGTTACTGTGGGGCCCCACCATATTAACCACTCTGGCCCACTCTATACCCGGCCCAAGGCCCACGCCGAGGATAATATAAAGGCCGAGGATAATAGGAAAGAGCCCAAGTCATCCAAAGGCCTCGCCGAGGATGCCCACATCCTCGGCAAACCAACTTTGATGAAGGGAAAATATCCTTCGTCCATTAAATAAATGCTACCAACATTCTGGCAGTCTTAATAGTGAGGTGACCTGCAAACCCTAATGCTTCAGTCACTTCAACTATTAGAAAGTTTGCAAAGGCGGCTAGGAACTAACATAAAGCCTGCAAATACAGATGATGAGACAAACCCCTGTACATAGAAGTTCAGATAATTGACAAATGGATGGCTAAGATTAACAAAAACAATACTATATAACGAAGAGGATTCCCAACATAAGAGGGGGCCGGATATGAACCGGTCCGGGAAAAAAGGGCAGAATATATATCAACCCAAAGAAAAATATATCCTCGGCTTGAGCCGAGGACAAATATGCTTCGCAAACACTTAGCCAAAATCATAACTAAGGTCCTCGCAAACACTTAACCAAAGTGATGATCATTCTCTATAAAAACACTTAGCCAAATTTCTTTGAAAAGATTCCTATGAATTTCAAGTCATCTATTATTTATTATCAACTTCATATCAGCCATTGTTTACTTCGATGATGCCAAGCCCTTTCACCCACACTCTACAAATTTTTATTGTTAAGGGTCCGTTACAAATTGAGTCCCTACAGTTACCATTGTTTTTTAGTAGAGTTTGTAATGTATTTTTGTGTTAGAACATTTTCCCCTCTTTCTCGTGTGTGTGTTTGTTTCTCCAAAAGAAAAAAAAAATCTTAAAGTTAATTAATTATATAAATATATATATTAGTGCTTTAATTATTATTATTTTTTTGATAAAAAATGTTTTAAAATTTAAATTAGTGTCCACAAAAATAAGAGGAGGGGAAGATTTTAGTTTATAACTTAATTTCTTAAAAATGTCGGGGGACCAAACGATGGTGGGCCCCTCCTTTCTCTGCCGTTGTCAAGAAAATTTTCAATAAAATGTCAGCCACTGAGTTTGTGAAAGTTCTCTCTTTTCCCTTAAAAAAAAAATATCAAATCAAATCGAAAATTTATGAATCTTTAACAGTAAGTTTTTGTGGATTTCAGTCAATTTAATTAGAAAAAAAATTTGTCAATGAAAAAGAGATCTTGGGTTCAAATACTGCTTATATCAATAACTAATTGGTATCATGGCATGATAATATTGAACAATCATCTTGGAATGGACTATAGAGATTTGCTGCTGCAGAAGCTTTGTCAAAATAAATTTGACACTCAAAAGAAAAGTATTTTGTCAAATACTTTGTGATAAATCTCACCACACTCAAATAGAATACTGGAGCTATTAATAGAAAATGTTGAAACTTTATTCTAATTGACAAATTTTAACTCTACCAGAATACAATTAGGTTCTCTCTGAAGCAAATGGACAACTTCCTAGTGCTCAGTAGAATTAGTGTCCCTTCATCACGAATGTTTTGGGTTTTCTCTTTCTGGAGATTGGGAAATAGGAGTTTTTAGTCTAGTGTTTCCAAAAAATCAAGCAACTTGGCAACGGAAGACTTGACACAGAATTAGAGTCGTCTGACGTTATCTGACAAGGAGGGCCCTGGATGCAATCTCACAAAAAAAAAGGAAGACATCATGACTCACTCAATAGCAGCCAAATTTTTGACAAAAAGAGCTCTAAACGTGGACATCATCGCTAGGACTTTCAATCCTTTATGGAGGCCTCGCAATGGTTTTAAAATCCAAAATCTAGGTGATCATGTTATGCTGTTTACCTTCGATAACAAAGCTTATGTGGTTCGTGTCCTTGCAAGCGAACCGTGGAGTTTTGATAAACACTTTGTAGTTATGCAAAGGTATGAGCAAGAAACGGCCATTGAAGAAATCCTTTTTAACTGAGCTAATTTTTGGGTTCAATTGCATGGCATACCATTATGCTACAGAACTATGGAAGCGGCGATTAAGATTAGCTCAGTCATTGGAGAGGTTTCTCATTCAATTACTCCAAAGGAATCCGATGGGGGAACTTTCTTCCGCCTCAAAATTACAATTGATCTTTCATTCCTTTGTGCCGAGGGCGCCTTATTTCTCTGGAAAACGGTAAACAAACATGGGTGAGTTTCAAATATGAGCGACTCCCAAACATGTGCTATTGGTGTGGACGACTCACTCATGATGATAAAGACTGTGAAATTTGGATTAACAGTGAGGGCACTCTAAAATCGGAAGAGAGACAATTTGGGGCACATTTAAGAGCACCTGCTTTTGTCCCATCTTGAAACACTTGTGTAACAGTGCCGGGATATTATTCAACCAAAAAAAAAAAAAAATCGGCCCCAAGTGTTCCTCAATCATCAATGGAATTCGAGACACAAGATCACCCCTCAAATCACGGCGGAGAAACAGGTGGTTGGGGGTGGCCGAGGAAGCTCTGATGAGAATGTGGTGAGGAAGCCGAAGAGCCACCAAACGGGTAGACCAACAAACAGCTAAGATGATAAAGAGGGGAAAGCGTTACCTAAAGTGACGCCAAGGATAACCGTTGCTTTTAAGACGAATTTTAATCACTCTGCTGTTTCATATCAGGTTTTAAACGATGAAGCCATTTTGGAGAACCTTAAAAACAGCTTTGAATCCGAGTTAAATAGCATTGAGGCCGAGCTCTCAAAGTTTGATAAGGAAGAGTCGTAGAAGGTAACAAACACTACCCTAGCACGTAACACACTTATCCTGAACCCAGCCCATCTAAATGAAGCACGTGAGCCACTTACCAAGGCTAGGGTTGATGACACCTTATCTGAACTTCAAAAACTACCATCCTGGTCACGCAGACCTCGACCAAACATCCCAGACCTTGGTAAGTCTTTCACATCTGTTATTGGAAAAAAAAAAAAGAGCTCACCTTGATAGAGATTGAATAGGAGCAGGGTTCCAAAAAACATCAGAAACTTTAGGAGTATGAGAATGCTTCTTTCAAAGTGGTGGAGGTTGGTTGCCAGCCCCGCGAACCACGATGAATTGCATTAGTTGAAACTGCCGTGGATTAGGCCATATACGTGCAGTTCTGGAACTCACTGAATTGGTCAAGAAATATGCCCTATCAATTATTTTTCTCATGGAGACGAGATCAAGAGAGGGTTATTTGAAAAAATTATGTGTTAAACTCCATCTTCAAAACGTTTTCATTGTTCCAAGAATAAACACAGGTGGTGGATTGACTCTATATTGGAAGAATGGCATCGATCTCAAAGTCATGATTTCTTCCACATCCTATATTGATGTAGTAGTTAACCCAGGAGAGGATGACTCCTGGGCACTACTAAAGCATCTTCGTCTCAAGATGGATCTCCCTTGGATTTGTGTCGGGGATTTTTAAGAAATAGTTAAAGTGGAGGAAAAAAAGGGAGGAGTCCTTAGAAGAGAAAGAATGATGATAGAGTTTAGAGAAGCTCTAGATTTCTGTGGTTTTCGGGATACAGGTTTTGTGGGTTCACCTTTCACCTGGTACAACAACAGGATTGATGAAATGGTGACTTAGATTTGGTTGGATAGGGGAGTAGCTACACCCTCATGGTGGCAATTATTCCCTACGGTTAGGGTTCATCATGTAGAAGGTTCTTTACCGGATCATTGTCCTTTGTGGATAGATCGAATGATGAAAATATTCGACTCTATAAAAGAAACAGGTCGTTTCGCTTTGAGGCTGTCTAGTTGAAAGATGAAAGGTGTGAGGGGGTAATCAAGGATGCGTGGTTGTGGCCAAATTTAGGAGATCAGATGCAAAAAGTGATGGGGAAGATTGATGCATGTAGCATAAGTCTAAGGAGTTGGAGCCGATTATCTTTTGGCAATATTAGGTGAATGCTTGAGATAAAAAAGAAACAACTTGTACAAGCCGAGGCACTATCAATGAGGGGAGGGGTACAGATTCTCAAAGGTGAAGTATATGAACTCATGGTGAAGGAAGATTGTATGTGGCATCAAAGGTCTAGGGTGGATTGGTTGAAAAGTGGGGACATGAATACTACCTACTTTCATAGCCGGGCTACTCAAAGAAATAGACGAAACTACATCTCAAAGTTGGAGAGGGAGGATGGCTTTGTGATTGAGGAAGAACATTTGATTGGGGCAGAGTTGGTGAATTATTTCACCAAGATTTTCACTTCGGCACAACCAACAGATTTTGAGCCGATTCTCAAAGGAATTGAGCAAAAGGTTACTCCTAGCATGAACTCAGATTTGACCCGGGAATTTATGGCAGATGAGGTGGAGCAAGCTTTGAAACAAATGAAGCCATTATCAACTCCCAGACCGAATGGTATGTCACCAATTTTTTATAAATCTTGTTGGAATTTTATTGGGTAGGATGTTATTGCAACCACTCTCTTTGTTCTCAATACAGGTAACATGCTAGAAAACCTAAACCACACTTTTATCTCCCTTATCCCAAAAACAAAATCACCAGAAAAAGCCAAGGATTTTAGATCCATAAGCCTTTGTAATGTCTTATACAAAATTGTTCAAAAACCATTGCAAACCGATTAAAAAAAATTCTCCCAAAACTAGTCTCCGAAACATAAAGTGCCTTTATGTTTGATAGATTGATTTCAGATAATATTTTAGTGGCTTTTGAAACCCTCCACCACCTCAGAAATAAAAGGAAAGGGAAATCCGGTTATATGGCCCTAAAACTTGACATGAGTAAAGCATATAATAGAGTGGAATGGATCTTTTTAGAAAAAGTGATGGAGAAATTGGGTTTTGATAACAAATGGATCGCCCTCATAAGCTCATGTATTCGTTCTGTTTCTTTCTCTGTTTTGGTTAGTGGTGCACCCCATGGACATTTTACCCCCAAAAGAGGACTCTGTTAAGGAGATCCCCTATCCCCTTATTTGTTTCTATTATGTGCAGAAAGTCTACATTCTCTTATTCAGCAACAAAAGGATTTTGGGACACTCCATGGTGTCTCCCTATGTAGAGCCGGCCTTAAGGTGTCTCACCTATTCTTTGTAAATGATAGCCTGCTTTTTTGTAGAGCTTCACAACAGGAATGTAACGCAATCCTAGAAATTCTACAACTTTATGAGGCCATTTCGGATCAACAAATAAACGAGGACAAAATTCAGCTGTTCTTCAGTTCCAACACTGATCAAACCATGAGAGATCAAATAAAAACAGCACTAGGAGTTTCGGCCACCACACATATTGAGTCTTACCTCGGTGTTCCTTCCTTTGTGGTCAGAGCAAAAAAAAAAAAAAAAACAAAGCTTCAGCTATATTAGAGAACGGATGGCACAAGATTCAAGGGTGGAAGGAAAAACTACTCTCACAATGGGGTAGGGAAATTATGATAAAAGCAGTTCTTCAAGCCATGCCAACTTACACCATGGGTTGCTTCATGCTACCAAAATCCTTATGCAACAATATCGAAGCTCTAATCCGTAAGTTTTGGTGGGGTTATAAAGGGGAAGCAAGGAAAATACATTGGGTTGCTTGGAAAAATCTTTGTTTATCAAAGTGCAATGGGGGTTTGGGTTTCAAGGACATTGAGAATTTTAATTTGGCTTCGCTGGGAAAACAGGTATGGAGGCTTCTTCACAACACTGACTCCCTACTATACAAAGTTTTCAAATCAAACTACTTCCCAAAATGCTCAATTTTAGATGATGAAGTAAAGACAAATGGGTCATATGCTTGGCAAAGTATCCTAAAAGTAGTGGTGAGATTAAGGGCAAGGTGGAGGATAGGAAATGGGGAATCTGTTATTGTTAGGAAGGACAAGTGGCTGCCAACTCAACATGTCAGCTGCATAATCTTACCACAGAGAAATTTTCCAAACAATACTCGGGTTTGTGCTCTGATTGATGAAGAAAACTATTGCTGGTTAGAGGATCGTGTCCGAGGTGAGTTTTTGCCTCATGAAGCTAGCGCAATCCTAAGTTTACCTTTCAACCAAGGAGGTGCAGCTGACAAACTAATCTGGTCTGCAACAAAAAATGGAGTTTACACCACAAAAACAGCCTACCAGTTACTCATGGATGAGGTGGGAAAGGTTGAAGCGGGGTCCTTCAAACCAATGTTCTCACAAAAATTTCTGGCAGCAAGTCTGGTCTTTCAATGACTCTAGTAAAATACGACACTTCATCTGTCGTGCCTACATTGCTTCCCTCCCAACAAAACTGAATTTAATCAAGCGTGTATCCATTCCAAATGCACTATATGAAAGGTGTGGTAGTGAGGTGGAAGACTCAGCACATGCACTATGGGGTGTATTGAGCTGAAGGAGATTTGGTGGGAAATTAAGGCATGCCGAGTTTTCTTATCGGAACAGTTTGTAAACTTGAGGGACTGGTTTCATGGCATCTTGCTCCTCAAAGAAACCAACCTGCCTGAAATAGTCACCTACATAGCTTGGTGAATTTGGGCAAACTGAAATGCATCAAGAATGGGCAGTCCATCGATGCCATTGTCTTAAATTTGTTAGGATGCTCTGGAGTAGCTCAATGAATTTCTGGCAGCCATAATTCTGTCACTCCTCATTGCTACAGTGAGTCACCTAACACATTGGCTCCCACCACCACCGCTTTAGCTCAAAGCCAACTGTGATGGATCAATCTTCAACGGTTTGGACTGTGCAGGCCTGGGAATTGTAATTCGGAACTCTGAAGGATCGGTAATTGCAGCTCTATCAGAGAAGGTAACGCTGCCTCCATCAGTGGATGAGGTAAAGGCTTTGGCTTGGAGAAGATCAGTCACTTTTGCCATCGAACTTGGTCTCTAGGAGGTAATTTTTTAGAGAGACTCCGAAGTAGTTTACAAGCACCTTACAACAACCTCGCCAAGTTTGGCTTCCTTTGGTCACATAAGTGATGAAACTTGAAAATTAGTTTCTCAATTTTGCTCTACTTATTTTTCCCATGTAAAACATAGTGGTAATACCGTAGTGGATAAGATTGCTAAATTAGCCAAAAAATTTCTAATCCATAGATATGGAGGGAAGATATTCACTGTGAGGCTAACAGCTTTGTAATCCTTGACAAAATTTCACTTTCAATATAATGAAAAGCTTCGGTTGGATTCTCAAAAAAAGAAAAAGAAAAAAAAAGGAGTTATTAATAAAATAGAAGCTTTATAGATGCTTAATACATTACACACACTTTGCTACACACACCTCTCACTATTTCTCTCTTGCTGTTTCCCTTACACTTGTTGAATACTACTCTTTGTAGACACAACACTTACTGGACTACCACACACTTCTTGGATTATTGGATACAATACTTCTATTGGATGATAGATATAATCCATAGAAGAAATTTATATAGAAAACAATATGTTAGGAATCCACATTTGGGTATAAAATGAATTTAGTTAGTTAGTTACAATTCCAAGCAAGTTAATCACATTTAACACATGTTGGAATTATTGATGCACATAGGAAATTATAGGACCATTAGAATAAGGCCATGCGGGACAATAGAATATTTTTATGGTTCTATAAATACCTACTTGTAATCATATTTCCATCATTGAAGAATAAACCAACTTATTGCTTAGTGCATTTCCTCTCTCTCTCTCTCTCTCTCTTAATATTTCTCTACGGAATGTGAATACCTCAAATTAAGTCAATTTCCCAACAATTCCCTTACAATTTCTATCCATCCCCATTAAGAATCACTAGGTTTCTAACAAGTGGTATCAGAGTCGTTGATCTTGAGACAAGCGATTGTGACCAAAGAAAACTTTGGAAAGAAATAAAGCAAATAGTGAATAAAGTTTCGAAAGATGTCCAGGATATTTCAGAGAATGTCAAGGCATTGGTTGAATCTAAAAAGGCTATGAAAGAAGAGCTCTCAAGATTGCAAGAGGATCTTGAGAACATGATAGAAGATGAGTTACAATCTCTTGATTCAATGGAACTCGCAGAACAAATCAAGTTTCAAGAATCTACTATTGTAGTTACAAGCTGGGACGTTGATTTTTGTGACAAAGTGGATGATGATATCCATGTACACGCTGCCCTTGAAGTTCAATCCAAAGAACCAACAAAGAAGGTGAAGATGATCCAAGAATCTACAATGCATGATGTTGTTGCTATTGGTGTGAATACGAGTGATCCAATGGTATTTAACTGTGGCCAAACTCATACTTCAACAAATTGGGTTGCTCATGTAATCAAGAATGAGGGCATAAAATTAACATCCACTAACATTGGTGGCAATGCAATTGAATTTGAACTAGATCCTTTTTGTGGTGGTTGTGGTGGGATAAATGATGGGTTCCATAATCGAGCTGATCATAATTTTTATAAGGACTTGGGTGTAAGTTGGGACCTTAAAGGTTGTAAAGATATAGAAATTGCTCTAAAGAAACTCTCTCTATCCTCAATATTAGCTTCATGGGAATGTGATCAGTTGGATCCATTTACTGCATTATTTGCAGTTTGTAGACAATTATCTCCTTACCCATGTGAGTTGCATGGGTAGTCATTTGTTTGGAAGTTTATGGTTAGCGATTTTGTATTTGATAGAAAGAAAGGCCACGACATAATGATTTCTTAGTGCTCCTTTGTTGATCTAGTTAATGATGGAATCTACTTGCTCAAGTTATGAGCTGTGACAAGGTACTCTTTTGTTGTCAACTACAACAACACCTTGTGGGCAAGGTGTTTTGAAGGAAAGGGAAATGTTAGGAACCCACATTTGGGTATAGAATGAATTTAGTTAGTTAGTTACAATTCCAAGCATGTTAATCACATTTAACACATGTTGAAATTATTAATGTACATGGGAAATAATAGGACCATTAGGATAAAGTCATGTGGACATGGGGAATAATAGGACCATTAGGATAAGGTCATATGAGCCAATAGAATAGTTTTATAGTTCGATAAATACTTACTTATAATCACATTTCCATCGTTGAAGAATAAACCAATTCATTACTTAGTGCATTTCCTCTCTCTGTCTCACTCTCTCTCTTAATATTTCTCTATGAAGGGTGATTACCTCAAATTAAGTTAATTTTCCTATAATTCCCATAAATTCCCCTACAATTTCTATTAATCCCCATTAGGAACTACTAAGGAGACAAGAATTCTCCTATAAACCTACAAGTTGAAAATGTAGAAAAACTTGGTAAAAGAAAAGTCAACAAAGGCAACGTATGCATCTTGAACTTCTCTTCACCTAACCTAAGCTATTGTCCCTAATGCGCAAACACATATGACGTAACACATGAAAAATGTTTCACCATCCAAAATAAAGTTGGTGATAAATCCTACATGAATGCCATAAGTTGAAATTCTATAATAATAATAACAAGTTTCTTAGTTGTTCTCAATAGATTTTATTAGGTATGAAACTACTAGGAGAATGACAATTTTTAGTAAGTAGAATGATTGTAGTGCAACTGCTGTAAATCTCAAACATTTACTCATCGAATAATTTTTGTGGGGATAGATAATGTCAAATTACATTTTTTTGTCTTAATATCAAGAGAGTCAATCTCATACCGTATCAGCCAGTATGACCGGTATTTATCAATTATCATATCGATAGGTGCACCGGTACAGAAACACTGATGTTTCTTAAACATTTAAATATTGGCCGTACGGGCCTTGTACCGAGTGTATATTATCAAGAAGCTTTGGATGGGGTAGCATCTATTAGGCCTGGTTTTAAGGCACCTTCTTATCATGAATTGAGGTGACCTTTATTACAAAAGCATGTGCATGAAATTAATCTTCTCTTAGATGAGAAAATTTATAGGAAAGTTTATGGGTGTTCAATAATATTCAATGGGTGGACAAATCAAAAGAAAGATCCAATCATTAATTTTTTAGTGTATTGTTCGAGCGATACCATGTTTCTTAAATCCATTGATGTGTCGGGCCTAACAAAGGACGCATAGACATTGTTTAAGTTGTTTGATAAAGTTATTCAAGAAGTTAGGGTTGAGCACATTGTGCAGTTCATTACAGATAATAGTATTACTTACAAGGCTGCAGGAAAAAAGTTAATGTAGAAATGTGGGTCATTCTTTTGGTCTCCTTGTGCAGCTCGTTGCATTGATTTAATGTTGGAATTTTTTTCAGATTCTAGATATTTTCATCGATGAAACTATTCAAAAGGCTAAAAAGATTACTAAATTCACATACAACCATAGCTGGATTTTATATCTGATGAGAAGCGACTTCACTAATGGTAGGGATTTGTGTCGTCTAGTCATCACTTATCACATGGAATGGAATGGAATTAAGTAACCTTGATTAGATGTTTTAAAATAAAGGAATGGAAATGAATGAAAATGAATGGAATGTAAGTAATATTGTTTAGGAGCAACATGGAAGGAATGGAATGGAATCATTTTATGACAATATTACTATTAGACCCCTATTTTAAAATAAAGGGTTGAATATATAGAGGTATTTTGAGAGTTTTAGTAAAAAAAAATCATTAAATTTAATTTCATTCCCTCTCCTTCCTCCCAATTTCAGGGGGAATGAAAATTTGATGTTTTAAGGGAATAGAGAGGAATGAGTTCAAGAAAGAACTTAGGCAAATGTTTACTTGTGATCTATGGGTTGAATCTGGATATGTTAAAGATATCATTGGAAATTAGATGACTGCAATTACCTTGGAAGATAAAAGAGTTTTGGTTACAATGCTAACGAATAGTGAAAATTAGTAAGCCTTTAGTAAAGTACTACGTCTTATAGATGGGGATGAAAAACCCGCAATAGGATACTTGTATAAGGCTATGGACAAATCACATTAACATTGCTAAATTTTTTTATGCAGTTAGTAATTTAGTAACTGTTGTTGGAGGCTCTTGTAAAAGACGAGATGCTCTTCGAGATGCACAATTTGCCAAAATTAAAGAAGATTTAGAAAATGGTGTACGTAGAAGTGGACAAGGTTTGAATTAAGAGACAAATCTTAAACGTCCTGGTGATACATGTTGGGGATCATATTATGGGACTATTCTCAACTTGATTTTGATGTTCTATGCTGTTGTTGATGTACTTGAGATTATTGAAGAAGAAGGCCTCTCCGACCAAAAAGTTGAAGCTCGATCTATTATGAGGTCAATTCTATCTTTTGAATTTGTCTTTACTCTACACTTGATGAAAAATATTTTATGAATCACAAATGAGTTGTCAATAGCATTGTAAAAAAAAAAAAAAAATCAAGATATAGTAAATGCTATGGATCTTGTTAAAGTGTCTAAGTAACGATTGCAAGTGATGAGAGATGATGAATGGATATCTTTATTGACTAAAGTGTCTTCATTTTGTACCACACATAATATTCCTATCTTGGACATGGATAAAATTGTTAGAAAAATACATGTTTGTATCGCATACAAAACACACAGCGGAAGCAACAACAGATCTACTTCATTCGTAATTGACAACATGTACTTTGTAAATTTTAGAATACAAGAATAAGAGAGTGTATCTTGGTGTGGTGAATTTCAAAACAAAGATTATAAGTACTTAAGAACACTTTTAATTTTCACTCCAATTCCACTAACGCTCAAAAAGTGTGGTCTCTCAATCAGTTATATGAATTTGTTTAAGAGAGAATTAGAGAGTGTCCAACACTCACATACAAACCATTTCATGTCACTTACTAAATTCTGTATGTTTCTCTTCTTATAACTGATTATCTAATTGGGCTAGCCTTTTGGGCCTTTTTAATTGGACTCTAGTATATGGCTTGGAGTGGGACCAAAAGAGAACAAATAAGACACTAGCTCTAATGGGCATTGGGCTTTTCTGTCAACTCTTGACAAGTCCAAAGTTACCATTAATTATATTTAATACCACTATATAAATATAATTGCACTCTAGGCCTTATTAATAAATTATATCCCAAGACTTTATTGTACATGCAAACCATTCATAAAATATTTATAGTAATACAAAGTCATGAATATAGACTACCACTTTGTAAATTACTACGTCTTAATCCTTGAGTACTCGGTTTAATCCTTTAAGTTATTCATTATATATTTATGAAATCCAATTTCATAAATATATACTTTAGTAACTATTTACTAAAGTAGTTAGGCCTAACATTCTGAATAACAAACCTATTAAACTTATCTCAAAGGAATGTTTTATATTTCCGTTTAGAGACTATGAATTTTATCTTGAGAATATATATTCCATCAACACTAAATGTGGTTGCCCAACAACTAAGGTTTTGACCATTACTTTAAATCTCACTCTTGATATATCAAAGCAACCTACACTTCATGATCAAATTCATTATTCTCTCAGGATTTAGATTTCATGTAAAAAGAAGTCGTGAGATTTATTATTCATTTGACAGTCGTTAGGAGAATAATAAATCTCACAACAGTCCAGTTCAATATATCTTAACTCTTAAAACATATCAACACATCAACTAGAAGTCTCAACTTCCATGATCAAGACAAATCAATAGTCTTCGTAGATAAAATACCCAATTTCATCACCGACTACAAACTAAAATTCTGAGTTTACAAAGAACCTGTGATTTATATCTTCTATAACTTTTCACATAAATCACATACTATGCATCTCATGGACTATATTGTAATGTCCAAATATTCATGTTACCATCATTTTAGATAATAATAAAGCAACTTTATTAATCACAACATTAAGTCATACATAATAACATATATAGTATCATACAATAGGATTTTAGGGCACTAATCCTGACAAGTCCTTCATATCAAATTGGCTTAACAATCAAATTTTTACTGCTGACATTATCCCTAGATCATTTCCAATGAGTAGAGTATCATCAACATAAAGTACTAGGAACATTACTACTTTATCTCGATGTCTTTTGTATACACATGGTTTATCAAGATTTTGTTCAAAACTAAATAACTTGATTGCTTGATCAAATCTGATATTCTATGACCTAGATGCTTGCTTAAGTCCATAAATGGACCTTTTCAACTTGCATACCATTTGCTCTTGGTTCTTTACTATGAAACCTTCTGGTTGCATCATATAGATTTCTTCTTCAAGATTGTCATTTAGAAAAGCAGTCTTGACATCCATTTGCCAAATCTCATAATCATAATGAGCAGCAATGGATAAGAGAATTCTGATAGATTTAAGCATTGCTACTGGTGAAAAGGTTTCTTCATAATCAATACATTCTTTTTGTGTATACTCTTTCGCCACTAGCCTTATTTTAAAGGTTTCAACCTTTCCATCTATTTCTCTCTTCCTCTTGTAAACCCATTTGCAATATTTGTAGTTAGTGGGAGGCCACGACATAACACCCAACAAAATACAAATTTACATCATTAATGTGTTGAGCTATTCTACACAGTCATAGATATGCAACTTCAAGAGCTTAACGTTGTTTTTCAAAGGCGAATACCGATTTGCTATTTTGTATGGCTTGCTTGAATCCAAGTAATTCATTTGTAACTTTTGATAATGAAAAGTTGATATGTCTAGCAAAGTTCTATCCATCTGATTTTCTTGGGATAGATATCTTGGCACTTGACTCTCAACTTCAGAATTACATTTTTGATATGCGTAACAATGACATGTTTTTAGAGCTTCAAGGAATTAGTGAACTTGATGAAAAATTAGTGAATACAGGGAAGCATGAGACTTATGCATTAGTTTATTTGCTTGTGAAGTTAGCTTTAACCTTTCTTGTCGCTACTGCAACAGTAGAAAGAAGTTTTTCAGCAATGAAATATATAAAGAATGAGCTGTGCAATCGAATGGGAGATCAGTGGATGAATGATTGCTTGGTTGTGTATATTGAAAAAGATGTAACTTGTAGCATTGATAATGAGATTATCAATTTATCATGCAATGATTTCAAAATATGAAAACTCGTAGAAGGCAATTGTAAACTTTATGTATTTGTGTGTTTTTTGATTGTTGTTGTTGTTAGTATATAAAATTTTCTTTTTATTAGATTGTGTAATTTATGCTTGTTGAGGAACACTTTGGAAAAGATTCCTAGAGCCGCCATTAACCCTAGAATCTTCTTTAAGCCTTCATTTAAGAAGCAAAAAGATGTTACAAAATGCCTACTTAATACCATTACAAGGTTGGTTTCTAATTCTAATGAGCAAGACATACTTAGTTCTCAAATTGAAGAGTACAAAAAAATCTTTAGGTCACTTTGGAATGACAATGGCAATTCACCAACGTGAAAAACTAAGAGTGGGTTTGGATAGCAACGCATTTGGGTTGCTATCTGCATCTGCGTTTCCTTGGGTGGGTCCTATGCATTGTTCACAGAACCCACAAGTACCTCTTTTAGCAAATATGACTTCTAACCTGGGTCCCACAGCACTATTCACACAATTAAAAATTATTTTGCTACAGTTTTTTCAGTTTTCAGCAATAAACAGTATTCAAACAAACCCTAATTCAAGGTATACCATATGTATCTATAGTTTCTAGTAATAAATATACATACTTCATTTGAAAATTTTTTATTTGCTTTGCACTTAATCATTAATTTCTTTTATTTTTGGAAGTTGCTTGGTGGGAGTAATTTGGAAATGACACTCCAAAATTACAAAAGTTTAAGTGCTAAGTCAGTGTTGTAGTGCAATTGTTTGTGAAAGAAATTAGAGCACATTTGAGTTTGTCCATTCCAAGAGGAGAAATAAGCTTGAGCATAAACGTTTAAATTACTTAGTATTTGTTCGTTATAATCTAATGTTACGAGAAATGTATGTTTTTAAATATATTCAATTTTTATTTTAAATGATTAGAAAATGTCACTAATGTATGATATTGATTTTGGTAGGAACATTAGAAGGACAAAGGATGCCTTGGATCCTATAAGGCTTGATAATATTGATTTAATGGAGGATTGGGTAGCTGAGGAACCTGAATTTGTGTTACTAATTGAGCAAGATGAGAATTGGACTAGCATTCAAGAACCATTATCAACAAAGACTTTGGAAGATGATGATGTTGTTGTTCTTGATGGGGATGATAATGATAATGATGTTGTGTTGACAAATACTTGCACTCATGTATTTTATGGTCCTAATGTAGATCCTTATGAAGGATAGGAGCAGATGATATTGTATAACTTGTGTTAACTTATTTGCATTGCTTTTATTTGTTTTCTTAGTATGTAATGAACAATTTAAGCTTTTTTGTTTTTTATATTTTTTGTTTTTTGTATTTTTTTTTCTTTCTTTTAGTTGATGCTAAGGGGCTGTTTGGCTCCATTTTTTTATCACTCAATTTCCGTCACTCAATTTTCATTACTCATCACTTATCACTTATCACTCATCACTCATCACTCTAAAATACCAAGGCTGTTTGGCACCATCACTCACTTTCCATCACTCAATATTTTTTACACTATTTGTGGGTTCTATACCTGTCACTAGTGCAACTTTTTTTTTTTTTCATTCAGTACCCGAAAACTCGAACTCATTGAAGAGAGAGAAAAAAAAAAAACACAGGAGAAGACCGAACCCAGTGAAAGAAGAAAGGAAAAAAAAAAAAAAAAAAAAAGGAAACCCAGGAGGAGAAGACCGAACCCACTAAAAGAGGAAAGGAAAAAAAAAAACCAGGAAGAGAAGATCAAACTTAGAGAAAGAAGAAAGAAAAAAAAAGTTCAGATCACCCAAACCTAGTGAAAAAAAAAAAAAAAAAAAAAAAGAAACCCAGGAGAAGACCGAACCCAGTGAAAGAAGGAAAAAAAAAAAAAAAAAAAACTCAGGAGTAGAAGACCGAACCACTGAAAGAAGAAAGGAAAAAAAGAAAAAGGAAAAGGAAACCAAGAGGAGTGGAGAAGACAACCCAGGAGGAAAGGAAAAAAAAAAAAAAAAAAAAGTGAAAAAGTGGTCAAAAGGTGCGGCTAAAGTTATGACAGTGGGTCCCTCTTGTTTGTTTTATTACAAAAATGTCATTGCGTTATGAGTTATGGAAACTAAAAACAGCCAAAATGTGTTTTCAGTTTCCATAACTCATGACTCAAAAATCAGAGAATTGAGTGATGGAAACAGAGTTATTGTGCAGCCAAACAACCTTTTTGCTATGGGTCCCACCATTTTTGAGTTATGAGTTATGGAAACAGAGAATTGAGTTATGGAAATAGGTGAACCAAACAACCTCTAAACCTTTAAATAATTTGTTTTGAACTAAGGTAATGTTGTACGATGCACCAGTATTAACTAGTACCGAAATATATCGTTCCCTTAACCAATACGATATGGCCTTCAGTACGAGATTGACTCCCTTGTTTGATATACAATTTTTTTTTAATTTCATATGGTATAATAACAGTTGCAAGTTGTGATTGTTTGTTTCTTTGGGTAGAAAGAAACCACTAGCACTAAAATTGACTTGTACCATTTTGAGTGTCTTACGGAACAAAGCTTTTGCCTGCTAAATGGGCATGTACCCATAATATTGTTTTCATCTTTTTCCTATGTAGTCCAAGCCCACATAAAAAGCCCATGGGAAAATTCACCATGCAACAGTGAATCAAATCAACGGGTAAGATTGAAAGTTAAAAATTTACTTTTAATCTCAGTTTTTGGATTAGAAAATTTTTTAATCTTTCAAATTTTAACTTTTTAACCTTTCTAACTCTTAGATGTCGCAACTCCATGGTAATTGTACCAAATCTCCTAGAGACAATTAAGCCATTGGCAACTGCCAACTCCACAATAAATTCTCGTTCAATCACCATGAACACTAGTTAACATAATCTCTCAAATTTAGCAACTTTTGAATATAGTAAGTCCATAATTACAACAAATTGAATGGAACTAAGTCAACCGAATCACATTAATTAGAGTAAAGCCAGATCAGCCCATTTTTCCACATATCCAACAGCTCAAAGTTCCAGTTTGCCAATGTTCATTGGCCAAAATCAGTTTTTGTTTGCGTACAAATCAATTTTCAATCCGCTAGAAATGATTAAACACCACTCAAGACAGGAAACTAGCTTTGCTAAAAAGGGAATGGATTCTTTTTAACCTAACTTAACAGGACTTCTTGAGAAATGCACAAGTTAACAATAAAAACAAGAAAATTAATAGGATACTTTATTAATAACAATGGTAACAAGATTACAATACTTAAAATTACAAAGAGCCTAGTTCATGCGAGGCAAAACTGATGCACTTAGAAGCACAAGGTCACAAAAACTACTGGATACTCCCCCAGATTTTAGGTACAAGAGAGTCAATGTCTCTAGTTTGGATGTTTGATTGTGCGTGTCTTGCATGAGAATTTATCTCTCTATTTATACTTTGAATTTTTGACTGATATTCTTTTTTCCTTACCATGTATCATATCACAATAATCTTTGGCTAAGAATCCTCTAATAATCGTCTCGAAGTAATTGCTTCCATTCACATGCTTGTCACGTGTTTCCTTTGTTATATTGTCTTCGCACGAGGCACAACTGTTTATATTAACGTATTTCTCATGTGTTCACATTTATACACAATCGCACAAGCACATATAATTCGAGGTAGCTATCTTACTTGATTTCCAATAACTTGATGCCCCTTGTCTCTCTATAAGGACTTCACTTTACTTTCTCTTTTTTTTTTTTTTTTTAATTTTAAAAGAAGGTTGTTGCTTATTATTAAGGGAGCCTATTCAAATCAGCCTATAATACAGAAAAAAATGTCTAGTGGTACATCTTCCATCCAGACTAACATGGGAGGGGAAAGAATTACTCTATGTGCAAGTGGCTGAGCAACCTTATTATAATGCCTATGTACATGAGATAGTTTGAAAGCTGAAAAATACAAGGCAAGAATGTGAATATCATTTGCAATATGTCCATACTGAGCCAAAGAACTGGTGCCGCTCCTTAGGACTTTGATGAGAAACCTCTAAATCACCTGCTAGGACAATATTATCAAACCCCAATTCTAAGGCTAATTCAAGGGCTCGGCCAAAGTTTCCACCTCAATGACCATGGTAGGCAAGGGTACCAATTGAGACAAAGATGCCACGACAAAACCTTCGTTGTTTCGTATGACCACATCAAGTCCTACACTATTATCCTTGTCAAATTCAGCCCCATTGAAATTGACTATATACTAGTGAGTTTCAGGAGGCTTCCAAGAGGTTTCAAGTCGAGTCGGAGTGCTAGGTGCACCCATATGAAGGAATGAAAGATCCATTCATCGTCTCTCGCTTGGTTCAACAATTGACCGATGTTGTTTGTGTGTTTACCCAACCTGAGATTATTTCTCCGATTCCATAGAGCCCAGAGGACTGAAGTGAATAATTCCGGGTCACTATTATCTGCCAAAACAAACCCAATAATGTCATGAAGCTATTACTTTCTTTGAGAGTACCATGGTTCCATAATGGAATTGCATTCCAAAAAGTCTCCAATTTCTGGCAGCGGTAAAGGGCACGAATCATGTCCTCTTGGTGTAATTTGTAATCTCACAGAGGCCATCAGTAAGCACATTGTGTTTAACCAAGTTAGATTTTGTAGGCAAGGAATTTTGACAAGCATGCCAAGTCAGATGTTTAACTTTAGCTGGAACGTTCAAACTCCAAATTTTCTTCCGCAAAGACTTCAAAGTGTCTACTTCAGAGATTGTTGCTCATCTTGTAGAAATCCATACCTTGATTTTAGTGTATATTCTCCATCCGAGTTGAAGGCCCATATGAGAATGTCATCTTGAATAGTTCAACATAGAGGAATTTTCTTGATCACCGTGGCTTCAAACTCAAAAAAATAACTATCCACAATATCATCCCTTCAAACTTGATGAATCTGGTCAATGAGAAGACTAACCATGGCAGTGGAGCTTCCATCTACGGCTGGCGTAATAATCCTGGGATTATTTTTTAGAGGGAGCCATTAATCACCCCATATCCATACTGAGTTTCCATTCCCAATCCTCCATGCTGCTCCCTTCTTGATGACTTCCCTCCCTTTAAGAATACTCTTCCATGCATATGAGGCATTACTCAAAGTTTTTGCTTCCATCACTGAGTAATTGGAGAAGAACTTTGCATTAAACACTATGTAAAAAAGCGACTATTTATCATGGAGAGGTCTCCATGTTTGTTTTGCCAAAGAGCATTATTGAAAATGGTAGGTCTTTGAAGCCCAATCCTCCCTATGTTTTTGGCATGCACATATCCTGCCATTTCATCTAATGTAATTTTTGTTTTTCTCCTAGCAGTCCCAAAAAAAATCTACAAATAAGTGTCTCAATCTCGTGGCATAAAGTCAATAGTAACTTGAAGCAAGATATCGTGTATGTTGGGAGAGCTTAAGCCACCGCTTTATCAAAATCTCCCTACTTGCCTGAGAGAACAGTTTTGCCTTCCAACCTTGTAATCTCTTCCAGACCTACTACTTAATGTTAGCAAAGCTGTCATTCTTCTTGCAGCCAATAAAAGAGGGAAGACCCAAGTATTTTTCATGTTGTTGCACCACAAATACACCAAGAGCATCCTTGATCACATTCTGCATATCTTAGGCTATCGACTTACTGAAAAATAGAGTCATTTCTTATCTATTTATTTGTTAACCTGATGCCCTCTCATAGGCATCTAAAATGTCTAGTTACTTTTGGGTTTCACTCTACTTAGCTCTGCAAAAAATTAAACTATCATTTGCAAAAAAAAAGATGGGTTAGTCGGGGTCCATTATGGCATATGGACACTCTCCGGATATCACCATTTGTGGATGTTAATCAAACCTTGTAATCCTTTTGTGCACACAAAGAAGAAATATGAAGAAAGAAGGTCGCCTTGGCGAAGACTTCACTTTACTATTAACATGTCATTGATATGACATTTTAAATAATTCTTTATTTTTATAATATAGTTTAATCAGTTGTGGCTATAATGTTGCCATCAGTAATACTTATAAATTTAAATATTTGGCCTAATAGTTTCCATTTTCAGCTGGTGATTTTTTTTTTTTTTTGGTGCCTTTGAATTGCTATAAAAACCAAAAGAAGCTTCAACGTTCTCAACTCACCTAACTTAAATCTTCATTAATTTCTGCACAAAAGGCTCCCATGTGCCACATCTAGCAGATGCAAAAACTAACTCTCTTTATATGCACAAGAAAAATATCATCTTTCTTCACCTAACCTCAAATTTCCCCTTCCTTTTGTAGAGTGTAGTTTTGGCATGCACCAACAATCTTCATCACCCAAGTATTGTTGTGAACGGTGGATTCTAAGTCTAGAAAGAAAACCAAAGCTCGACGAGTGGCATAACAATGAAAGCAACCCAACAACTCTCTACAGTTTAATTAACTCCAAGAGCTTCATTACCATTCCACGTTCAAAGAAATACTTACAGTATGTATGTGTATATATATATATATATATATATATATATTGTGGGAGTAAATGATCTGAACACATTTTTAGGTCATGGGCCTTGCCCGAGAATGATTAAAGATTCACATATATGTTAACCAAAGTCTAACACATGGACCAAGTCCAAGGAGGGAAAATGTCAAGATCATTCTGAAACAGACGAAAGCTGTGAATGAGAGGTCTGAGGAGAGAAGGCAGATTGGTCTGCTAACCGAGGATCCCGAGGAGTAAAGGCACCTCGGGAATACTTTATGTAACTCCCTACACCGGAAAGTAAAGTTTCAAAGAAGACAACAAAGTCGTGCAAGCAACGGAATGGGAAAATATCTGAGTAGGTGACTATCACCTCCACATTTAATGCACTGCATCAACTGAACTGGCCACATTTATGAGGAAAAAACACATGAACAGTAATTTCACAGCTTACAGTCCTCTTTACCACCTCCAGAAGGGTCCTGATGGGACAAGCATCCAAATGATTCTCCTGAGACGTACAAATGGAGGGCTAAGATGCAATGGAAGAGACTACATAAGGAAAGGAACCCCATAGAAAAAGGAGATGAACTCCTTATACAAAAAAAGACTTAAAGAGAGAGCACAACACCATTCTGTAAACAAATCACTCTTGTTTATTAATGAGAAACCCATCCTCAAACTTGCCCGAGGAGGAGCTTATGCCAAATTGTCATTCTTTTCACTTATACTAACCGCTTTGGTTCTATCAGTCCTAAGCTTGTAATTTCCTTAGCATTGCAATTGACTCAAAAGCCCACTCTCTCAAAAATTCGTTGTGTTGGGCTTGACTTGAAGGACTATGGGCTACTATTTTAGATGGGCATGGGCTTTTCTTTTTGAATCCTTTTATTTATATATATATATACATATATATATATATAGTGCCACTACCATCGAGTGCCAGCTTAATCTTCTCACTGCTGGTTAGTTTATGGTTTCTTGTTCTGTTTTGACATCCAGTGGGGGTAGATGGATTTCTAGTTTCAATAGCGTTAGACATGGATTTGAAGCATAATATTTGTCATCTTAAAACGTTTTGGGGGGTACAAGCTTCAATGGTTATCTGAAATAGCATGGCTTACTTTTCATATGAATGAAAATGGTATGAAGTCAGTGCTTAATGTTGTTCCACTTGATATTTGAGCGCCAAAATCTTAAAACATTAAGTGTTACATTTGATTCATTTTTTTTTTTTTTTTTTGGGTTAAAAATTATATGTATCTTTCAACAGAAACAAGTCATAATAAAAATACTGATATACAAAAGAGACTTTTGTTAGCTAGCCTATTGTTTGGTCAGGATTCAAAAACTACGGCTTTGATCTCAGAAATGCCAAGGTATATTGATGAATAACTGGACTGCATTGAAATTTGATGCATAACACATAATTGATATTAAATCATTAGAAGTAAGATAGCCTGATAAAGTATAAACAGTCATTTTTGAAGATATTCCTTCCCAAAAGTAAACTGACATTCCACTATTTAATACTCCTACAACATTTACCTCATAATTTGATTAAACATGTTAAAATCTACATCTTTTTGCAGTGTCCTTCCTTAAGAATAAATTACATATCATGACCTGCAAACTGCACAACACAAAAATCAAACATGAATGAGGCAGACATATCATGTTAAAATCGAAGTTCTGAAGATCAGCAAGTCTAGTGACAACAGTTTTCACATCTGCTGAGGTGATATGTTGTGATCAGTGCCAATAAAAGTGAAGTCAATAGTGGGCCCACGTGAAAGTGATGTTGCTCAAATCACAATTTGCCACGTCAACAATTGTGGAAAGATTGTAAACTGTTGTGTGCCTAGCATTACTGGCTGGAGGTGCTATAGAACTATGCTGCCCTTAACGAACAGAATAAGAAGCCTTGTAAAGCATACCTAAGTTTGAGATGAGCCAGCAAGCAAGCATGTAAAAGAACTTGTCACTGGCAGCTATCTGGATCATCTCTGGGCTTGATCAGAACCTGAAGCTCCAACTGAAGGAGTAGCTGGCACACTGCTCGCTGACCCATTCTCAACAGGTGGAAGCACACCCCATTTGGCTTCAGATTCAAGAGGCTCAAAGACATGAACCCCCCCATCTGATAGTCCTATTGCAAATTGATTTGGTTCTTGTGGATGTGCCGCAATCACGAGTGGATGTACACTAGAACTGCTGCATTGAGGAAAAAAAGGGTCAGAATCTACAATAGCTTTCACATATAGATTGGTAGAGTGATATTAAGCTTTCATAAATTATTCTAGTCATTTGTACTTGTACAATGACTAGAATAGTTGGGATTTGACAGGAAATATTACCAGGTCAAAGATCAGTTTAAGTCAAATTTAAACACAATGAATTTAGCATATTTTGGAGCCTCATTCTTAGCAGTACAGTAAATCATAAATGTTAAAATATTTTAACAAAAACCAACTCATTTTAAGATTACTTTCCAATGCTTATAGACAATTTTACATGTTTATTCTTTACAAATGCACCATGCTAAGGTCAATTGTCATCCAATAAGAACAATTCCTCACGCTGATATGAAGCAAGTTCATTCAAGAACCAAAATTAGTACCAAGGGCTGGTTGAGGGATTTGACCATTATCTTTTTGTCAAAATTTGGCAATAGTTGTTTTACATGACTACTTGAGGTTGAACAGGGTGGAATAGAAAGAAATTTCTATCCATTATTATTACTATCAATAGTATGAGAGGGCACAGTGAAGACCCAGAAGGTGAAAGTGCAAGATACTGAAACTAATGTTTGATTCCACCATTAAAATATATTGAGATCACAAACCATAACAGCAATGGTGAAACAAATACCAAAACAACTAAACATGAAAAATATGTCATCTAAGTAAAGCATGAAATTAATCCAAAGAAATATAACCATGGTAACAGAGCTTGTGAATTACCTGACATTAGCAGGAAGATAAGCAGAAGGATTTATTCGACAACGTAGTCTAAGATTTGCAGCATTGAACACACAGACTGTCGCATCTAAGAAGCAGGCATATACCAACAGGCTATCACATGAGAATGTAGCATGTGAAATGGGGGCAGATTCGCGTGGGACCCACTAAACATAGAAAAAATCATATTAGAAAAAGGAGAGCAAAATGTTACTTCCAAAAATAATAATAATAATAAAGAACTGTGAATTTAATGTACCTGCTTTAAACATTCTAGTTTTGTTGTTTCATATATGGCAAGCTGAGTTTCATGTACAACCAGAAAGTGTATCTGGTCCTGATGAAACTGTACACGTGTGTCTGACTGTGCTGGAGTCCTTCCAGTTGGAAGCTGCAAGATTCTTGCCTTCTGCTTTTCCCATCCCTCAGAGTTCCATACACAAAGCTGGAGAAAGAATTAAGTACCATTGTAAGTAAACCAACATAAATATTTGAAGAATGGCTTCACAACAAGGGCCCTAGAATGAGAGTAATTGGTCACGCCTGATTCAGAATTAATGAATAATTTGCTGATGATACTACTTCGAAATTTGGATTGTTTATCTTGGAATTAGAAGCATTTATTGTTATCTTGAAATTATTAAATACATCGGGCAAAACTCAGCAACATTGTTTTAATTATTTAACTATATCGAGTGTGGTCAATTATACTTGTCAAAACTGAATGTTGATTTCAGATTTATTACAGAATGAGATTTAGGTCATCAATGAGATTGAGTTCAATCACAAGTCCACAGCAACTGAATCAGAAATGTTAAGACTAAACTTGTGCACACATCTAAACAGGAAAATTGTTACCTGAGCATCTGCTCCAGATGAAACCAGCGCATTCAGTACATGAGAAAAGGCAAGGCCAGTAATTCTTTTAGAGTGTCCTTTAAGTTTGCTTTTAACCTGCATTAAGAAAGTGCTAAGTAAAAACTGACATCTCAAGCCATGTGAAGTGTTGATTGTTAACATACTGCACCATACCTCATCTACACGGACGTTATATATCTGAATTGTGGAATCATCCATTCCAATAGCAATGATGTTATTATCTTGAGGATGGAAAGCAAGAAATGTTGCTGCAGGTGGTGGTGGCATGAAAGTTGTCATGGTCTGCAGTTGCCAGAAAGAAATTGAAATTGGTAATATGAAAAATGAAAGTAAACTTTGAACAACATTGGACTCCTGTGTTACCTTAAATGTCATCATATTGAACAAGGAAATCTTCCCTCCAGATGCTGACATTACATAAGAATCATTCTTGGATAAAGCAAAACAGGGAACAGAATCTTCAGGATTAGTGTCAGCAATATCATTGGTCATTAAAATGCCACTTGGTGGTTGCCATAAATTAGGTGACAAACTGGCAGTTGCCTGCAAGAGAAAGCGCAAATTTTTTAGATATAATGGAAGTCATTTTTCAGAACTATGATGAAAGAACTACTAAGGGTTGACACAAGCTACTTCAGCTGTCCTTGTACCTTGCCAGAAGAATTGCGATCACTTCTCTGCCATTTCCAGAGCAGATGAATGGCATTTGATGCTAGTGCCAGAACAGCATTTCCTGAATTTGTGTAGATTAACCTCGAAATCTGTAATAGCAAGAAGGAAAGCTAATGAGGACATTTGTTGGAGACAGGATGAAATCAGATATACCTTATGGATCAAACCGGAGTTGAAAGTTCACAAGCTGATATTATATGGCATAAACTTCTAAGGTGAGCTTTTATTATACAATATATGATGCCATACATAGATATCAGAATAAAGCCTTTCCCTTTATGTAAACACTATATCCTTTCTGTCAATCTTCAATAGTATAAGGTGATCATTTTCTAAATAAATCCAGTCTCTCCAGAACCATCTTATTATGGTCAGTCTTCTGGTAGCTTGATACTCCTAAACAGAGCGAGGGCAATCTCTGTGCTAACTTCAATTTTGGCACTCAGTTGCTTTTGCAGTTATGTCTACCAAAAGGTATTGACAAAGTAACTAAGCAATTTGGCCCCTCCTTTTTGCCTTTGAAATGGAGAGGGTTGGTTGGTGAACCACCAGTATCCAATCATGATCTGATGGCTGTGATTCACCAAACTGCTCCTTCCTTTCAAAGGGAGAGGAACCAAACCTGCCTAACCTTTAATGAGTTATTTTGAAAATAATGAACCAACTTTTGCAAGGCATGATAGAATGAAAATTGAGATTGTGTGTTTCATTCTAAACTGACCAACAACAGAACATTTAGGTTACTATTTAGCTTATTTGTGCTACTATTCAGTTTATTATTGGTACTATTCATGGGTCCTACTGTACTATTTTAGCTAGCTTTTAGCTTTATCTACAGTACTTTTAGCAAAAAGTTTTCAGTTTCAGCTAAATAAGCTTGTTCCCAAACAGACTCTTTGTAGTTAAAATACCCTTATGGTTCAATTCATTTTGGGTTTAACCGATGGTTATTAAGCTCAGATTACATAAAGGCAAAAGTAAGGCACTAATGAGATCATGACTCACTAGCATTAAAGCTAGCTTGCTTAGCTATTTCAAGTCTTTAGGTTGTTATAGCTCAAACATTATCAGTTTCTAATCACAAAGTTTTTCCAAACCAGTAAGATTACACTATTACAGTGCTATGCAATTTAACATTTCAGTACTTTTGAGAATTTTTTGGTCTATGAGGAGAGCAAGAGTAAGGTAGGTGTACAGACAGGAAATGTCAGTCCTAAAAAGGAAATTATAATGAATTTAAAACTTTGTTAAAATGGACATGCATGAAAGAATGTAATAGTAGAATAATAAAGCAGGATCACAAACATAATCAACCCATTGATACGTAATAGAATCTTCTGAGAACAATGCCAGTTAACAAATACCACACCTTAGTTACTCTAAGGTTTTCAGGTAGCCTTAGGGATCGGCACTGAGATGGTTCATTGATTTCAGTGAGCTTCCAAATCTTGGATTTGTCGTTGGACTCTTCCATTATTCTTGGTTTCACATCCCCCAAATTACGGGCATCCCCATTCTGGTAAGATTAACTTGTCAATTAAACATGTGGTATAAGAACAATGAATCCATGGGATAGGCTCCATTTAACATGGAAGAGGCAGATAATATACGACAGTAAAAAAAAAGTGTGATTAAATAGGAATTGATCTGTAAGTTATGTGTGCGTGAATGCATGCGCATGTATTTATTTTTATATAAATCATGTCCCACAAACCATTCCGGCAATAGCAACCACAGAGGCACCTCTGTCTGCAAGTCCAGCACTAGTAGCAGCAGCTGCCGCAGCTGAAATTGGGTTGATCGTAGGCTGCGAG
This sequence comes from Quercus glauca, assembly GCA_023736055.1. Classification (NCBI taxonomy): domain Eukaryota; kingdom Viridiplantae; phylum Streptophyta; class Magnoliopsida; order Fagales; family Fagaceae; genus Quercus; species Quercus glauca. Next base: position 36,407,664 of record CM043319.1, read on the forward strand.
AGATATCATGACATAACAGAAGAATTAGTTCATGCTGAGGTCAGTATCACTAGAGCTAATGATCTGATAAAGCTACCTTTGCAACAGCTTCAGACGCTCTTGGTGCATCATAAGATAGATTCTCAAATGTGCGTAACAACCTAATACCATCTGTATTGGATAATATTTTAATTCCATTTTCGTTGGCAGAAATGGCCAAGAGAGAGCCATCCTTGTTGAAGCGGATGCGTGGGCTCGCCTGGGAAGTAAGAAAAGACAAAATCGAGCAAATTATGACTTTTGACTTAATGAATTTCCATTTATTTTTTCTTTAAAAAAGAAACCACTTTAAGAACTTACTGGGAGGCCTCCATCCGCATCAATAGTTAACAAAAGTTGAACATTGTCCATATCCCAGAATTTGATAGAGAAATCATCACCAGCAGCCAAAAACCGGTTTTTAGTTGTATCAAATTGCACAACACCCAAGGAACGCTTGCGGAATCCTTGATAGGTCCTTTTAACAGCCCCTTCACTTTCATTCCATTCAACAATAAATGACTCCCCATCCTTACTTGTACCACATGAAAAGAGTCTGCAATATCCCCCCCACCCCGCCCCAAAAAAAAAAAAGGGAAAAAAAGAGGTTAGAAAAACAAAATCCTGTTTAGTTGATGATACCCCAACAAACAGTAAAGGACAAGTAGCACGGACACAACAGGTTTGAGTATATTAACCTTGTACCATCAGCACTGTATGCCATTGTTGTGCACCAGCGACCAGGAGCGTCATAATCAACTCGAGATCCCAAGTTGTCATACAGCCATGCTTTTATTTTTCCATCCAGTGCCGTAGAAAAGATAAACTAAAGCACAAAAAGGATGTTAGAAACAAGGACTAGGAAAATCCATGAAAGCAAAGGCATAAATTGTTAGCATGACAACCTTGAAGTATATAACTAACACAATAAGAGAATGAGTGATGGAAATGATACCTGAATGTTTTCCTTATAGTGAGGACAGACAGAATAAACAGGAGCCTCGTGACCTTCAAAAGTATACTGCTTTGCTCCCGTTGCAGCATCCCACACCTACAATTACCAAAAGCAAAATCGCCAAGGGTTGGGAACTTTTGCTCCACTCAAAACAATAAAACCAAACATGTAATGTGACCAACCAACCTTGATGGTCTTATCATCACCGCAGGTTATCACACAAAGTTGCTTATTTGGGTGGGAGAATGCTATATCGTTTACTCCACCAACATGAGCATCAATCTAGATCAGCAAGTTCAGATCAGTACAGAAATATAAGTACCACAGAATATAAGAGTAAATATTTCAAACAGAAAATTTAATATCGAATATACCTCCAGATGCTGTCGTACTTCATCATTCCCATGATAAGAATATATTTGAACAATGTGCCTGGAGTATGCAACTCCTGTAATAGGAACGAAACAGCGCAATCATCTAATGCTATAGTTCACCCTTAGGGTATTTATATTAATTATATTACATTAAATTCTAAAAAATTCCAATATTTAAGCTTACCAAATAAAGAACCATCAGGGCTCCAAATCACGCGGTTAACAGATACACCAGGATCTTTAACTAGAGCTGACTGAATTCCATCAAGTTCAGTTTTAGTCACTATTATTACAGGCATTAAGGGTATAGCAGTCACAATCACTGGTTTCATTGATTAATTAAGATAAGGGACACACCTGCAGAGGCATTGAACATGCACTAAGATCCCAAACTTTGAAGTTCTTCAAAACCAATCGCTCCCTAGAGCCAACTTCCCACAACGCTATGTCCCCAACATTGGTACCAACTGAAGCATAACATCCAGATTATTAAAGAGTCAATTTTATTTGGTAAAATATGAAGCACTGATAAGAAATAAAATAGACTAAGTATTAGTAGCTGAAAACTAGAGCCTTTGAAAAAAACGCAGACCAAGAAGTAGAGTCTGTTGAATAGGATGAAAATCCATGCTCATGGGAGAAGATCCTTGATTTAAAGTCCGTGCGACATTCTTTGGCAAGTCGTCTGGAGCATTAAAAGCCTGACCATGACCATGACCAGGAAATGTTACTGGTAACACATTAACAGGCAGGTTTACCTGCACAACATGCACAAATGAATAAATAAGGTAACTAAGAAAGAATAATAATTGTATGCTCCCCCCAACTGAAAATAACGGCTCACTATGAAAAAGCACGATGTTTTCAAAAAGTACAATAGATGCATGCAAACCCATTGGTCCATGCTGCCGTATTAAATTTTTGTCCTCACATGTACTTTTTATTTAAAAAAAAGGTAATTGCCTCAACATGGAATTAGTACAACAACAAAGATATTGTCATAACGTGAGCAGAAGTTACTCTTTTTGCTTTTCAACATGTACAACTAACTTGCAACGTCCAAAAAAGGAAATGTGGAGAATAATTTAGGGATGGAGGGTGCAACATAATAGTAGGAATTCACAAGTTAGTGGCCAGAAATCTATTTGATTTTTTATCAAAACAAAATTACCTCATCAGAAATCCCCATTGGTCTTGTTCTTTTAGAAACATGATCAGAATCCCCAGACGGGTAGTCTACAGAAGGGTTGGTCGGAGGAGTCCTTGGATGTTTTAAAGCAGCTATACGAGGCAAAGACACACGTAGATAGTTAAAGAAAGATCTACGTACCACATCTGATATCCACAATGACATAGGAACTCAATGCCCAATAACAAAATTGAAGGAATAAACTACCTGGGATTGATGGAGCACCAAGACCAATAGCTCCTCCAGAAACTGCCGGATGAGTAACAGTGGAAGGATTGGACATCCAACCTGCAAGGGGCGTTGGAACTGGTGCTGGTGTAGGTTGAAAAGGCTGAACACATGAATTCAAGCAAGTTAATGAACGGAAATATAAGAAAGGAGCAAAGTTGACATCAACCAATTTAGCTGATAACCCACCCCATGAGCACCTAAGTTAGGGAAGCCCCCAGCTTTTGGTAATGATCCAAGTAGTGGATTGTTTGCAGGTGATGGAGCTCGTGCACCATTTGGTTGTCCACATGAGTGATCCACAAAAAGAGTTTTTATATCTGGATTTGGCCTTGGGTTTTTACACAGTTGATGCTGCCAATTCAAGCTGTACTTTGAAGTAAGTAATCAGTTTGTTAAGTGTAAGCTGATGACAAGCAGTAATGTAAATGTAGGTTTTCTAAAACTGATCCGAATGCAACACGCCCCAAGGTTGTGAAGCATATATTTTATGGTAAGATTCAAAGACAAATTACTTTCAACCTCACAGGCATTTTGTTTTCTTTCCCACAGCATTTCACAGCAAAGTTCCAACTTTCAGAAGAAAGCAATAACAAAAGTGATGGTTAAGAGATTTAAGATGCACTCATCATAAATAATATATGGAAGGCATTGAAACAAGATGAGTACCAAGTATAAACACCTTAAAGTCACTTAGAATTAAGTGCATAGCTAATCCATTTAATTTGAATCACATAGCATTTCTATAAGAGTTACCTTTGGTTGATGAGGGTCCGTAACCTTGAATTTTTAAGATTGGGAAATTGCAATTTATCACGGAATAAAGGATTTGCTTCAATCAGCTTCTTGAGCTCCACCAACATGATTGCTCTTGCAGACTTGGTATCTCCATACTTGGAAAGTTGCTCATTCTCCCTGTTATACAACAAACCCCATTTTCAGTACATTTGCTATAACTATGATGCGGATGACTTAAACACAAACTTGTCATACCTAAAATTCTCCAATGTCAAGAGCTGAGTGATCTCCTTGAAAAGCTCTTCATTAAATGTGGCAAAAACTTTCAAATCCTTTACTAATATATCCACAGCCTTGGACCGGTCATGCCTATTAAAATTTAAACAGTCCCATTCATATACAATCAACAGCTCGATTCCAAAGACAAAAACAATCAATTCACATAAAATTGACCATTAGAAAAACAAAATTTATAAGAATGTAAGCTTACTTATCCAATGCCTCAAGATACTTCTGCTTCCTTATCTCAAAAAAGATTTTCATTGAATACCGATTGTCGTCCACTTTTGTGAACCCAGAAAGGTACTTCTCAACCTCATCCCAATTCCCATTATGCACCTCATCCTCAAAATATTTCATATTAAAGAAAAACCCAGATTCCTGTTCAAGCCTATTTGATACAAAAAGAATTTAATGAGGAAATTTTTTTATAAAAAAATATTAAAAATTAAAACTGAAAAAAATATATATTAAAACAAAAAAGAAAACTGATAAAAAAATTACTGACAAAAAAAAAAAAAAAACCAAACATGCTAAACTTTTTAGAAGCATACTTGTGAACAGTCTCTTTGAACTTTTCCTCATCTAGAAACTGTAAGATCAAGAACACGAGCTCTCTACTAAGCGACGACATATTAGCCGCCCACCTCTTGTTCGATTCCCAACAAACCAAAAACACCACTAGATCTGCAAAAAAAAAAAAAAAAAACTCAAAAGGGTTAATTTCTAACTACCTTAATTATTCAAAAAAAAAAAAACAAAAACAAAAACAAAAACAGCACATAGATTCAATCAAATCTATACCCAAAACCAGATCACTAAACTCCCATCCTTAAAACACAAAAAGAACCCATTTTTACATACAAAAATTATTACCATGTACTTATTAGAAGACAAACATGTGAGAAGTAAAAATCAAGTAAACGAAAAAAAAAAAGTCAAAATGAAATCTGGGTTTTTTTTTTTTTAAATTTTTACTCAAGAGGATCACCGAAACAAAAGAAAGTTGCTTTAGACCATGTGGGTATCAAAGATGCAAAAGCCAAACCTCCTCAAAAAACCCAAAAAATAAAAAAGCTAATGACTTTTAAAGTAAAAAGATTCTAAATTTCAAACACAGAGAATCGTAGGAAAAACAAAACTCTCTTACCTTGAAAACCAAAGAACACAAACAGAACCGAACAAAGAGAGATAGAGCTTTAGAGAACCATTCTCCCTCTCTCTCTACAAAACAAACTCCTCTCTCTCTCTCTCTCTAGGAAATTATATAATGAGACATTGAAGTTGCAGAAATGGGGGGTTTTTATATAAGAGGGAGGAAGACAGATAAAGTAACCTAATAAGCACTCAACTTATCAGTTTAGAACTTATCACACAACTGATAAGCTCTGTTGATAAGCAATGTTGCTTATTTATAAGTACAGTACAAAGTGGGTCCTACGTAGCCGGCTTAACTTTGTCGAGGTCCTCGGCTCGGAATCTCTAAGCTGACAGCTGTGAGTTGGACCAAGACTTTTGGAAAAAATCAGGTACACCACCACCTTAAAAAACTCATCCAATTACGGCCGTCGATACTTTAGTTTGACTATATGAGTTCAATCCAACGGTAGATAATTGAGAAAGAGGAACACCTGAGCAAGAGTAAGGAGTATTTAAGAAAGCGATATTTACTCATCCCAGATCCCTTGAGAAACGACAAGCTTTTTGGGGAGTGAAAGTTTGCCCTTGAAATTATGAAAATATTACGGTATTTGCCATTGGGGGGCCATTCACACATCATGGATGCGTGGGGTAGTTGTACTAATCTACACTTATTGTTATTATAAATCACGTGATACAGTGAAACCGTTCATCATTACGGTACGAGATATACGATAAATTGATACGATAATTTGAATTCTTTATCTTAATGGGGGATAATTATTATATAATAAATAAATAATTGGAAGGTTAGCATTAAACGAAAGGAATTATTATAATAATAATTATTCTAAGTGGGTTTTTTTTTTTTTTTTTTTTTGTTGTTGGTGTGTGTGTGTTGGCTGGGTATGGTCAGAGAGAGTGAAAGTGGTATATGGGGTTTTGTTGTCGTTTTCAAGAGGGAAGTCGACGTCAAATGAGTTAAAATTCTTTTATAAGGGAAATTAAATGAGTTAGAGTGTGAGGTTGTCTTTTCATGCCAAAGTACGGCCACTTTCATTTCACGTAATGAGGATTTTTGTGGATGAAAAAAAAAAAATTAAAAAAAAAAAACCTTTTCTTTTTTTCTTTTTGGAAAAAACAAACGGTACCTACTAGCAATAATGCACGTATGGGACACATGAGGGTAAGTTTTATGGCAAAAATTCAGGGTACTTGAAAGTGGTAATTAAATTTTCTCAGAAAAGAAAGTGGTAATTGAGTAATCCAACTGTGTGTGAGAGGAACATATTATGATATTTTTTGTAGGCAAAAGTTACGTGAAGATACTAAAAAAGTAAGAGCCGAGGGTGATGTTTTGGTGAAGCCACTTATTAAAATATATAAAAGATTACAATAAATATTCTTTTTTTTTTGGCTGAATAGATTACAATAAATATTCATGAGACAACAACCTCTCTTATATCTTATATATGAATAAAGTCCATCTTCTATTTTTTTTTAATTAAATAATGAAATATACCCACTTTATCAACCAAAAAAAAAAAAAAGAAATATACCCACTAATGTTCTGTAATAATAATTTTACCTTTTTTCTTAGATATGGTATAATTTGAATTAATGGTATTGGTCTTATTTTTTACGATATTTGGCAAGAAAAGAATGAGTCCGCATGGGTAAGATTTTACATATTCTCATTTTAGAAAGGAGAGGCATCACAAAAATTCGGAAGTCAGTATACTAACTTTCGTTGATTAAAACCAAAAAAAAAAAAAAAAAAAAAAAAAAAAAAAAAAAAAGGTGAAACTACTTCCAACAACGAGTGAGGGAGAGGAAGAGTTGACTGGTTACGAGATTCATTACTTTTCAAAAACACGTGGTTCTAAATTTGCTTCGAAGTCTCAGATGGACAACATCTCTTAAATCCTCCAACTACAAGACTTTGCCTTGAAAAACTCGGATGGGATGCGGTAGTCGTATAGGTATTCTTTGTTTTGTTAGAGCATTCCAGTCCAATTTCTTAAAAAAAATAAAAAAATAAAAAAAATTTGTCATTCTACACACTAAAAAATTACTTTATCTATATCATTTCACAACTCACTTATTTTAAAATACAACATATTACAATAATATAAACTACCTAAAAAAAATATTGTGGGTGCAAAAGGCCAACGCCATATGTTGAGTCTGAGGCCCAGTTCGAATACAACTCCATGTCCGAAGAGGTTAAAAGGATCAACGCTTCGCCATCCTGGTGAGAATGCAACCAACCAAGGATGAGTATTGCGGCCGAAGACAACCTGGCCTATCCGAAGAGGTACCACTCATCAGACCCCCAAAGAACTTGATCAAGTAGAAGATTCCCCATGGAGAGTTGGCGCTGGGCATTCCTGAACGCGGAGATATCATGAAATATCTTACAAATAAAGCTGCCACCCCCGCATTTAATGCACTGCAGTAACTTTCGTGGCCGCATTTATGTGGAGAAGACACATGAACAGTGCAACCTCAACCACATCCACTCGCTGCACGTTAAAGCAGACTTCTGATGTGATTAGTACTCAAGTGAACGCCTAAATGAAGGACAAGTGTGCGGTGAAGATGGGAGAAAAAATGTATATATAAAGGAAACGAGTCTCACGGCAGGGGGGGAGAAAAGTGGTATTCACAAAGTTTTAAGTGTTAAGTCTTTTCGGACCAAAGAGTTTCTTGTTAAATACTAGTCTGAACCCCTTTTTACATTAGTTTGCTTATATGAACCGTTGCTAAATCCATTACCAGCTTAGTTGTTTAACCCATTCTCTACAAATTTATTGTTAGGAGTTTGTTGGGCTCACAACACAGAGTTGATACGCGGCCCAGCAAATTTGGACCCTACAAATATATAAATCAACAATCAATTTTTCTTTGCCTCTTCTAATTCTAAAAAATATCTCTCTTTTCCTCTCTGTCCCTTTCTCTCTCTAGCACCACCGAAACCAACCCGCAGCATCATCGATTCAAATCCAACCCCATCAACCAAAACTTAAAAGCAATGCTGAAACCAAGCCTAACACCACTAATTTAAACCCAATCCCTAGCAACCGATATTGCAATCAACCATGAACCACCAAACTTGAAACCAACCCACACCACCACCCAACACCATCAAAACGATTTAGCATCAATTCAAAGACACAACACCGTTTCAACACCAATTCAAACCCATAACCAACCTTTCAAGCAAAACAGAATTCAAAGCCATAATCATCACTAACCAAAAATGGCCCATGATGGCAAACCCAAGCCCACCACCACAAACAATTAGAACCACCAAAATGACTCATTCAACAATACGAGCAAAACCCAACAACCAACGTCAACCACCATCGTTGCCACTGCCTGTCGTCCTCAAAGCTACCGTCATCTACTAAAGAGAGAGAGAGAGTGTGTGTGTGGGGGAGGGGGGGGGATTGAATAAAATAAATGAGTTTTAAGTTTAAAACCAATGAACAATAGGTTCCCAGCACCACCAAAATGATTCAACCCACAACTATCGATTCAACATTGATTCAAAGCCATAACCACTATTCCAGCACCAATTCAAACCAAGCTTTTTTTTTTTTTAGAGAGTTTCAACCTATGACATCCATTTCTGATGATAGCTCTTTATCATCAAATCAAGACACTAATTGGTTTTTGGTGTAAGCGGAGATTGAACCTCAGATCTCTTATTCAACCATTAGAGACTTTACCAGTTGAGCTAACTGGAACCCATGATAATCCACTAACTAAAGTAAAAATATAACATGGATAAGAGCAAAGTGGAAACATTTTTGAATAGGATTAATGTTAGGGATTGACTTTTTTTTTTCCCTTTTTTTTTTAATAATTTAGTGAAGTGGTAAGTTATGAGTGATGTAACACTACTTTCATATGAGCCCATCACACTCTTTTTATGAGGATTAGGTCCTAAATTAAGCATCTGTTAAGGAGAAATAAATTCTTGTATAAAATTATGCATTCATAAAAATTTCAAAATCAATTATTATTTTGTTATTTAATTACTAAAATAGCCACCACATTTTTTGTTGAATCCCGTACAAGACTACAAAACCCCTAAAACAATTTTAGGATTTTTCTCAAAAATTCACTCACATCCCAACTCCTCCTACAAATCGCTTCAATGGTGTTATGCTTGGTGTGCCTAAGGAGCCACTAGATGACCTCCACCTTTGTACAACACAAGCGATGAAGGACGGCTCGTGACTATTGAGACCAACTTTATCATTGCCAATTCAGGCAATGTTAATATGTGTAAGAGTTTTTTAGTTTTTAACTATAAATTAAAAAATAAAATAAAAAACGAAAATCTGAGAGGCAATTAGGAGAAAGAAACATGAATCAAATGGGTGTTTTTGTTCTTTAAAAGTCCAAAAGTTTTTTTTTTTCTCACTCATATAGAATTCTACTTTAGCTTAATCCAAGTGTATATATGTATGAAACTCTCTCCTAGAGACTTAAATTCCAACATTTACCCCTCCACACCGCACAAGCACTTATACTTATCAACTGCCAGACCTGACCCACCTGCCACTGCCAACCGAACCAGACTCGCTGCCAACTAAACCGACTTCTCCGACGGTCGGCGACGGATTGCTTCCTCTAAAACCCAACCTTGACTGGTCGGATGCCAGTTCTCCTTCTTCAAAATCCGAGAAACCCGAACCGACCGACCGACCCACAAATATTTCAATGTTATTTGATAAATCCAGCGAGTTTTGAGATGTTTTTTGGCCACGTCTTGGCTAGATCCATCGAGATTTTGCTAGATCTAGTCAAGTTCTTGGCTAGATCTGGCGAGATTTCGCCAGATCTTGTCGAGATCTTGGCTAGTTCCAGCGAAATCTCGCCAGATCTGGCGATATCTCAAAGGATTTTGGCTAATTTTCATTGTTTTCTCGCCGAATTTTCTCTATTTTCCAAATCTTGACTCCGACCGATTCGATCGTTGCTCGTTGATGTTCCAACCCATCCGAACCAATCATCCTCTTGGTTGGCGATGGGTTGAAAGTTCTACCACCTGATCTGGTTAAGTCAGATGCAGGTTGAGCTCAAACCCAATCTGACTCGACCTGTGGATAGACCTAGTGAAAAGTCCAAAATTTGGAATTACAATAATCTTTTCTACCCCTTGTAATAGTAGTAATTGATTGCATTTGTGCTACAAGAACATTAGCATCAGTTGTGCTATCTTAAATGTCGTTTTGACACACCAAAATTTACTTTATCTATTTTACCAAATCATTTTACAATACACCATACTTCAAATGTTCTATGTTAACATTAAAACACATTAAAATAATAAAATAAAAAACTATTTAATTTCTTTAAGCCCAAAACCTCTCTCTCTCTCTCTAAACTGACTGCCATTGGGGAAAAAAAAAAAAAAAAACCAAAACACCATCACCATCACACCTCAAACCTACAACCACCAAAAAAAAAAAAAAAAAAAAAAAAAAAAACCCATATCCACCAAACACAAATCACAATCGCCGCCACTATCGGCAACCAAAACCACCCAATCTCTAAAACCCACACAACTCAATCGCCACCCAATCATCACAAACCACACCTCACAACACCACCAAAGGTCCAAAACCAATGCCATAAACCACCCCTACCCATCCCCCATAATATCCACCACCCTAATGTCATCATCTCCAACATAGTCACAGCCAAAAAATCAAGCTTCTTTCTCCTCTACAATTCAAGCCTAAGCCCGCACCCCACAACACCTCCAAAACTAGCGCGGCCATAAACCACCTCACAAAACCCAAATTGGGAAGAAAAACAAAAAGATTCAGGAGATGAGGGGCAACCACTAGCACTACTTTGCAAGATCGGCAAGTAGAAGAGCAACTAACAGTACCGCTACATGAGATCGGCAGAAATTCTCACAACCACCAGCATTGCTAAGAGAGAGAGAGAGAGAGAGAGAGAGAGAGAGAGTTGAATAAAATTTAAGAAAATTTTTTTAGAGCATATGTCAATATCATCTCATTTTTAGAATGTCATTTTAGCTTCATGCCAAATTTTTTGAGATTTGGCACTTCTGATATTGGTGAATTTTTGGTGTTTGGTGTGCCAAATGCCAAAAAATTAGCATTTGGCACACTTGATGCCAATGCTCTAAGAATATTCATTAACAAAAAGTTTTATTTTCTTTTTCTTTTCTTTTTAATAGGTTAACAAAAAGTCTTTTAACGTACACATATCACAATATATATCTCAACAAATTGTGAAAAGAATCATGTTAAAGGCTTAGCATTAAAGCTTATTTTTATTTGGGTAAACTACATATTTGGTCCCTATTTTTTACACCATATTTCAATTTAGTCCCTAACTTTTCAATTATGTCAATTTTGTCTCTAATCTTTCAGTGTCGTGTCAATTTAATCCTTACCATTATCTTTTGGATGAAAATTGCTGACATGGCAAATAGTCAAAATAATTTTTTTTTTTTTTTGCCACATCAACTGACATGTTAGCAAAATCTTTATATATATATATATATATATATAAACAACAAATAAGTGAGTAAATTTTGGGATCAAAATCCCTAACTCACAATTGCTTCATGCTTTGGTTCAAAGAGAAAGGTGAGGCACTACAGTGACTAGTGAGGTCGAAGGTAACTCTTGATGGCGGCGACTGGAGCTAAAGGCCGACAAAGTCGCCAATCTACTAGTAATATATATCTCTTTCTTTTTCGGTATAATCTCTCCCTCTCAAGTTTTTATCTCTTTTGGTTTGTTTGGAATGGACCAAAACGTGAAGGGAGAGTAGAGAGGAGCAACAAGTTCAAAGACCATTTTTTTTAGAACAAACTTCAAAGACAACCAAAATGAAGCAGAAGAATGAGTGAAATGGTGGTACATGTGTCCGTTGATGTGGCAAAATTTTTTTTTAATAATATTTTGGTCATTTTTCACGTCAACAATTTCTATTCAAGAGATAATGGCAGAAACTAAATTGAGATGACACTGAAAGGTTAGAGATCAAATTGACACAATTGAAAGATTTTGGACCAAATTAAAATATGGTGTCAATGATAGGGATCAAATACATAATTTTCCCTTTTTATTTATTCTAACTATTTAACTTATAAAAAATTCTAATTTTAGTTTTTAAAACAAAATTTTATAATTTAACTAGCGCCTTCTTGATTATAAAAAAAAAAAATCCTTCTCAACATTTAAATTTCATTTTCCCCTTTATGGAATTATTAGAAAAAAAAAAGAGTTTTTAATTTTTTTAGGTACAATTTTATTTAATTTAATTTTTAAACCCAAAAATATCAATAAAAATAACTTCATCCCGTAGCAAAATCCCATCATAATAATCTCATTCAAATTCCATGTCACAAATGCCAAGGACAATCCAACGGGCAATAAGACAACAAACCGTGACCAAAAAAGAGAGAGAGAGAGAGAAAAAACGTGATCCAAAAAGGATAAAATAAAAAGGGTAAAGAAAGATTCTATTTCCGTTAGAAAAGAAGGACAATAATTTTAGGCAAAAGAAAAGAGATAAGAGTGAGATGAACAGTCACGCGCGTTGGTTGGTGGTGGAACACACGAGCGAACTGACAAAAGGGAACAAAGTGCGGGGTGGGGTGCGTGGAAGGTGGGCCACACGCATTCTCGTTGCAGTTTTGAGGTTTATTCAGTGCGAAAAAAGGGGGTTAAGGAAAGCAGGGGCAACTCAACTGGGGCAAAAGGAAACTGGTGAGCCAATGTGTGTTTTTTGTGTCTGAGTCTGAGAGTGTGAGTGAGTGAGTTAGTGAGTCAGTCTCAGTGTCTTTTAATTTCTTCTGTGTTTGGATCTGTCAGTCAGCGCGTGGGGGGCTCACAGTTGTGCACTTTCCAGATCTAGCTTGTGCTAAGCTAATTAATACCTTGCCTTTTGGCTGAGGCTCCACCATTTCGTTGCCATTAAAACCTCTCTCTTTCTACTCAGCTGCTCCACCCTTCCCCACAACAAAGTTTTTATATACTATACTATACAATACAATACTAACATTTATAAATACTGTATTTTTTATGGGAGAAATATTTCTCTCTCTCATCACAGTTTTCTCCCTCAAAATTGCTAAGATCATAATACAGTTCCCCAAGTTTCAAAAAGTTCACAGTTTTTGTCGGTGAGACTTAAAAGTAGTTAAGAAAAAGTAGTAGGTTTATATCTTTGCGGCTCGCAATTTATTATGTAATTAGACGTGATAAAAAATGGTGTAAATAATTGTGGTCTTAGCATGGTTCTTCTATTTTATCTTTGAAACTAAATAATTTCTTTCATTATATTTAAAAAATGAGTAAATACTTCAAATCCATTATTTTTCAGTTAAATCAAATGAGATCACAATGATTACAAATGCAATTCAAGAAAGCAATAATGCAATTCTCAACTTTTTCTCTTCTTTGTGGTATGCGACTAATAAGTTTTTTCAAAAGATTCAGTTAAATTTAATTGAGAAAATAACAAATTGGAGATATTTGCTCAATTTTTAAACATAAAGGAGAAAATTAGGTAGTTTCAAGGATAAGATAAAAAATTGCAATTAAAAAAAAAAGGTCATCTTATGCACACAATATATGCATAATCATTTTCATAAGAGTAATTATATAAATTCTTTTATCTCTCTTAATGGAGCTTATTTTTATCAGTTATTAGTTTAAAAAAATAAGTTTGAGAAAAATTATATAGTTATGCCTAAGGCCCCATAATGCCCCAAGAATTTAACAAAAGGGCCTAAGGCCCTCCATTGAGGAAAAATGGCCTCCAAAATTGTTTTTTTTTTTGTTTTTTAAACCCTAGAAGATGATATATATATATATATATATATATATATTATTCTCAAATGTAAAGGAGATGTTAATAAAACTTGAATGCAATACTTGTTAGTAATTTTACATCTCAAAATGTTAAAAGAATGATTTCTTTTTTTAATATAGAAAATTATATAAATATTTTAAATATTAAAAATTTTAACCTCTCTTTTTTTTTCTTTTTTTCTTTTTTTGCCTTAGGTCTCAAAATATATTGAGTCAAACTTGGTAATATCTTAAAAAATAAAAGATAAAACTTTTTTAAAAATAGTACATAAACTAAATTAATTGAATAAGTTGAAATTAAACTCTTTCAAATTGAGACCAACCGTTCTTTCAATCTTGCTTTCAATTTTGTTGATGACAAGGGCGACACCCATTATGTCCTTGAAATTCTAGAAAGAATGATTATTTTTTCTTCTTTCGTGCTTTTTTTGGTCGGAGGTTATTTTAATATTGACTATGGTGGTTTTTACTTCTCGCATGTGTTCATGTAAAAAGAAAATTAATGCTAAGAACACAACAAAATTCATAATTTTTGTTATAATTAATCATGTGATGAGTTGTGAGTGGTGAAAAAATGTGAGTCTATGTGAGTCCATATCTCCACCGCTTACAACTCACTATAAATATGACGAATTGTTTCAAATATTGTGTAAATAGTTGTGGTCCTAGCAATATTATGTAAAAAGAGGATAAGCTTTGTTGAGTTCATCATAAAGCTTGGACAAACTATTATTATATGTAAAAATAGCATCAACCAAAAATTTTAGGCATTTTCCATTTGAGTTTTTTTCTTTGTGGTGGGCTGGGTTGCATGGTTGGGAGGTTTTATAGGTGAGGTGATTACTGAGTTTCAAATTCAAGGTTTATTTTTGTTAGGTAGGACACATTCACACATTGCTATTCGTGTAAAGGATTCTTATTAATTAGGTAAGTGAGCCTTGACCAAGATGATAAAACTTCTAATCTTATCATGCACATGCATGTATTTATTGGCCAAAATCATGTTGTGGTACCCATCCATATGTACAAATTTTCAGAGTCAGGTCAGAGCAGGTGATATTCAACTTTAATGACTAAATTCTTACCAGGAAAACAAAGAAGAAGCATTTATATATATATATATATATATATATGACTAAATATTGGCTGGACTAGGCGGAGTGAGTTTATGCATATAAAAGAGATGTCATTACCTATTTGTCATTATACTGAGTAATATTCTTGGTATATAGTTTAGGACAAAGATATGTTCAAACATTAACACGTCGAAAAGAAAAGGATGAGAATAAAAAAAAAAATTAGAGCAGAGAGTATAATGGCATATGACACATCTTGTGTCACGACTCACATAGTCACATGTCTTGATTCTATGAACAAATTTCATTCATGGACCACTTGATCTTTTTCAAGGAGCAGTAGCAACAGATTTAAATACAAAAGTGAAGCGAACCCAGTAGTTTGGGGTTTCACTTTTCAATCCCACTATCTCAGGCTGCACTTGTACGGAAAAAAAAGCTTTGCATAAAAAAAAGAAGAAAAAATTGCAACCAAACCATTATAGAAATTTGGCAAAGATACATAGGCTACACTTTATTATAAAAAGCATTTTTAGCGTTTGATACATTACTTCTTGCATGCACAGTTGCACTTACTCTTTTTATATTTAAGGTGATTTGGACATCTTAAAAGTAAAATACCAATTATAGATGGATGTGATAGAGACTGGCACCAGGTTAGTCCTCTAATTATTATCTGAAGCCAAAAAAGAGGTTTGATAGGTTGAAATTTTTACCCGGCTCGCCTAGCGCAAATAGTGGTTAGTTTTTAGTTGAAAGTCATAAAGATATATTGTGCGAAAGTAAAAAAAAAAAAAAAAATCTAAGTTAAACGCAAGCTTGTGGGGTTTTTTTTTTTTTTTAAATTTTTTGTTCTATTTTTTATGTTACTTTTTATTCTATTTGTTGCTCATAATTATGCTGGATTGTGAAGGATTTTACAAAAAAAAAAAGCAGATTATTTAGGGCATAAATTATTACTCTATAAAATGTCTTTTCATAACTCAAAAAGACGTAAAAACCCAAATATGTATATATAGTTATTAATGTTATAATTCACTCTTAGAGCAACCGCATCAGTTAATACAAAATTTTCATTTATTTTGCAAGAAAAAACATACTTTTTTTTTATTATAATTTTACACGCCCACTTTTACAAAACACTCACATTAGTTTATTTATTCTACACATTTATTCAATAAAATATTCATTTCTTTAAAACTGTCATCTCTCTCACAGACCCAACACAACCCACACAGCCACCATCATCAGCCACTATCATCAAGCAACCACTATCATCCCAGCCATATGAAACCTAGAAACTCATTCAACCTAGCCATATGAAATCCCAAAACCCACTAATCAAACAAAGAATAAAAAATGGATCAAAACCCACTTATCAAGATCGATACTAGCATCCAAAAAAAAAAAAAAACCAGTAAAAAAAAGCCCAAAGAACAAGTTGATCACACTGGAATCCACACAACCCATCGACCCACACCCATAATCACCGATACCACCGACCCATACCCATAATCACCGACCCACACCCATAATCTCTGATACCATTGACCCACACCCACGATCACTATCACTGCAGCCTCAAGCTAAAAAAAAAAAAACCAGCAACTAACAAGTCACATCGCCGATACCAACCTCCCCACAAGCCATAAGACAAAAACAAACCTAGCAAAGGTGAGAGTTGAAAGAGAGAGCTGTGAGCCTAAATGAGTTGATCTGATGAAATGAGAAAAAGAGAGTGAGGTGGGAGTCAGAGGTATAGAGAGGAGAGAGAAACAAATACTAAAATATTAAATGGAAGAGCTACACTTTTACACTAACTGATGTGTGAATTTTTTTGGTTAAAATGTGCAAAATGATGCACTTTTTGTATTATGCAAGATTTTGCAACCGCTGATGCGGTTGCTCTTACCCAAAGAAAAAAAAAGAAAAAAAAAAGTCTCAGTTCAAACTCGTAAGTACAGAAAAGGAGAATTTTATGTATTTTTCTAATAAGAGTGATACCATGTGCAGTATATATATATATATATATTCCATTAACTGTTTAGCAAAATATATATATATATATATATTCCATTAACTCGCGGTATTATAGTTCTTTTAGTGGTTTCTCATAGTTCATAGGGAATTATAACTTATAAGGTATTCATGCTAGTAACTCTCTTGTAACTTGTTACTTTGTTAGTCTTGTTTATATAATCAAGTTTCATTCAGTTTTATCCAAATTCCTAGTTGTTAGTCTTAAAGATCCTTAATCCATTATCATCGATCTCATTCGATGTTTAGACTATTTGGTGCGGACACGAGGTACAAGCTCCCAATTACATACACGTATAGGAGAAAGAAGACGGCCCAACCTGTGGCCTTATGGATGGAGCCTATCAGTTACTGGGCTTGAGTTTAAGCAAGCCCGAACATTTAATAATTAGGGTTTCTTTATGCCTTATTGTTGTTAGCTATTTAAACACTTTTTGGGATTATTGTAAGACAATTTTTGAGAATTATTAAAAAAACGTGTGTTTTCTTTCACTGGTACCGGCTTCAGTTTTGCTTGGTGCTGACTCCAAGCAACCCTTAGGTGCTGACTCCTAGGGTTTATCTTCTTATTCTATTGTTTGTGTGGTTGTCCTATGTCAGTTTTGGTATCAGAGCAAGCTTCCGATCCATACAACACAAGCGTAGACAACCACTTGAAACCAAAACCATCAAAAGAGCAATCCAGCCAAAGATGACATTAGCTTTGAAGTTTTTGCCCCATGAGATCTTGAACAAGCCCAAACCAGCCCCGGTAATCCGTGTATACCCCGCAGCCCCACATGAGTTTTTCATCCCCAAGCCAACAGAGAAGCCAGTGATGCATCCCAAGCCAGTGACCACCATCCGTGCCCGCCTCTGATCACAGAACCCACACCTACAAACCCAAAAAAAAAAAAAAAACACGCAAGCCAATAGCCACCAGCCAAGACCCACAAATCAACCCTCAGCCACCGCAGCCCATCCACCACCAACTGCAGACCCATCAGCCACTGCCGCCGACGCCAACACCGCCACAAGACCTAACCGCTGAAACCCATTGTCGTCCACCCACCGTTACTGAGACCGAAGAGCAACTGCCGTTGCTGAGACCGACGAGCACTGCCGCTGTCGAGGTCCGAGACAAGTAGCCACTGCCGCTGTCTGCGCCTCCTTCGCGTCACCACCAGCGTCAGTCCCCTTCACCGACAGAAGACTCTCATTGCAGAGAATTTTTCTTTTCAGTTTTGAGTCCGTGTTTGTCTCTTTAGTTTCTACTTTCTATAGTTTTCAGTTTGTAGTTTCTTTCAACCTTTAAGTCCGTGTCCTGTATTTTATTATTATTTCTTATTATTAAAAAAAAAGAGAAAAGAAAAAAAAAAAAAAAGAGAAAGAAAGAAATATTGTTACTGTGATTGCCCACTGCATATTGGGCTTTTTAATTATTCATCCATATGTACATTTGTCTAAGTAAGATCCAGTCACTTAAGGAGCCAAGCACGTGACTATCAAGTGCAGTTAGTTGGCCACTGACTAGGGTACAACTCTTACTTTCTTTTTGGTGGATTCAACTTTGTCTCATTGAAAAATAATATCTTTATATTTTTTATGTGCATGTCCCACCATACCTTACTGGCCTACCCATTTTGTACTTAAGTTAGTTATTTTATTATTTGTGCTTTCTTTTAGTACCCATTCTAAAACTCAAAAAAAAAAAAAAAAAACCTAATTTCTTTTAAATATCTGATTCTCATTATTAATTGTGGAGCTTATTGGAAATTGACTTTTATTTGGGCTATCTTTCAATATTGTGAATACTGTCACTACTTGACTGCAATTTATTCCTGTGATTTATTGATCTAGTCCCTACATGCACTCTTGCTTGACCTTAATTTTACATTGAGAATTGGTTACTTGAACTTTTGTGAATCTCAATTGCATTCATAAATATAGTGTGCATGCATCTACGTAGTGGTCACATCATGTCAAACTCTGAACATCAATCCACTTCTGAGTCTAGGCCCTCCTTAGAGCAAACCATAGATGAGCTAGCAAAGAGTGTCCATGATTTACTGGATAGGGTTGAGCGAATTGAAGCATCTCAACGAGAGACCATTAACCATGAAGGAGATAACATGCTTAGGCAACCTAACTTCGGCTACTTTAATAAGGCTCCAAACTTTGAACCCGATCACTATAATCACAATGGCCCTAGGGATTATGATGATAGGATGTTTAAGGAGAAGATAGAAGCACCCACCTTTGATGGCTGCCTAGACCCATGGGTTTTCACTGATTGGTTGCGTCAAATGGAGAAATTCTTTGACTATTACCATTGGGCTGAGAACAAGAAAGTGAGGTATGCCAGGATGAAGTTAATTGGAAGAGCTGACCTTTTTTGGGAAGACTTTGAGGAAACCTTTAGGCGACGACGTGAGCCCCCCATTACTGATTGGCTTGAAATGAAGAATACACTCTCAAGGAATTATCTTCCTTCAACTTATAAGAGCTCCCTTCTTGAGGAATGGGATTGCCTAAAGCAAGGCAATACTCCTGTGGCTAAATATATAGAGAAGTTCAAGGAGTTTAAGAGACGAATTCAAATAGTTGAGGAAGAGGTTGTTACACTCAATAGGTTCAAGAAAAGTTTAAATGCTAGCCTACTAGGAGAGATTATCACCCGAGGAGTCATTACCCTAAGAGAAGCATATGAGCTTGCTAGGAATTGTGAATTAGCATCCAAATCTATCTTTTGGGAATGTTCTGAGCCCCGGAGTGTTCCCACCAACCCTCAACCTTTTGGTAGTAGATCTAGACTTGCCTTACCCCCTAAGGTCAACCCCAATAGTACCCCAATAGAAAAAGAGGACAAAGGAAAAGGTGTGGTCAATGAGCCTTCAAGATTAGGCTCTCGCCTCCAATGCTTCAAATGCAATGGGGTGGGACACATTGCAGCTAGGTGTCCCTCTAGGGCCCTTGTCATTCAAGAGGATGATGAAAAGGTTGAAGACGTTGAGGAGCTGGTGTATGATCCAAATGTTGAAGGAACCCAAGATGTTGAGGCAGAATGGGAAGATGATCCTAGCTACCTCACATACATTAGAGCCATTTCTCCCCAGATTGATGACTTCTAGGACTTTGGTGTCCCTAGGGTGAATGTGGTAAGGTGCGCTTTGACAGAGCAGAGAGACACTAATGATTGGCGAAGAAGTGTCATCTTCCAAACTTACACTAAGTGTGGAGGCAAAACTTGCAAGGTTATTATAAATAGTGGGAGTTGCATTAATGCGGTGTCCTCTAATGTTGTTTCCCGCCTAGGCTTGAAATTGACCCCTCACCCTAACCCATATAAAGTTTCTTGGGTAGACACGTCCTCTAAAGCCATCAAAGAAAGATGTGTTGTTCCACTTCAATTCCTCACCTATAAGGCTGAAATATGGTGTGATGTAATTCCCATGGATGTAGGACATAATATCTTAGGTAGACCTTAGCTTTATGATTTGGATGTCACCCTTTATGGGCGATCCAATTCTTGCTCATTTATGTTTGAAGGTAAGAAGATTGTGCTTAATCCTCTAAAACCCAAGCCAATCGACATGAACAAGAAGAAAGAAGCACCAAAGGCGAAAGACCTGAACATCATAAGCCCTAAGGCATTTGAAAGAGTAGCAGTTCAAGAATCTATTGTGTTTGTCTTAGTTGCCAGGGAAGTTCATGGGGAGACCTGTAAGGAGCAACCTGAAGAAGTAAAGTTAGTGCTCCAGGAATTTAAGGATGTTTTCCCTGAGGAACTCCCCGATCATTTACCGCCTATGCGTGACATACAACACGCCATAGATTTTGTGCCTAGAGTGACCCTACCTAATTTGCCTCACTATAGGATGAGCCCTGCAGAGCATGCCGAGTTGCAAAGGCAAGTAGAAGAACTACTTAGGAAGGGTTTTGTTCGTGAAAGTATGAGTCCTTGTGCAGTCCCTGCACTTTTGACCCCAAAGAAAGATGGAACTTGGAGGATGTGTGTTGATAGTCGTGCCATCAACAGGATCACTGTGAAATATCGTTTTCCTATCTCTCGGTTGGATGACATGTTGGATATGATGGTTGGAGTAATGATCTTTTCCAAGATAGACTTGAAAAGCGGCTATCATCAAATTAGGGTTCGTTCTGGTGATGAGTGGAAAACTGCCTTCAAGACGAAGGATGGTTTATATGAGTGGATGGTTATGCCTTTTGGATTGTCCAATGCTCCTAGTACCTTTATGAGAGTGATGACTCAAGTGCTCAAGCCTTTTATGGGAAAGTTCTTGGTTTTGTACTTTGATGACATCCTCATCTATAGTAAGTCTAGGGAGCAATACTTAGACCACCTAACTCAAGTTTGTGCTACCCTTAGAAAGGAGAGTTTATATGGCAACCTCAAGAAGTGCTCTTTCTTCACTGATAAAGTCGTCTTCTTAGGTTTCATAGTATCCTCTGAGGGAGTTTCTACCGACCCCTAAAAGGTTCAAGCAATCGTGGAGTGGCCCGAGCCCAAGAATATCCATGAAATTCGAAGCTTTCATGGGCTCGCTTTCTTTTACCGCTGATTCATTAAGGGGTTTAGTACCATCATGTCCCCCATCACTGACTGCATGAAGCAAAGGGAGTTTGTTTGGACTAAAGCTGCTACTAAGGCTTTCCATGAGGTAAAGTAAAAGATGACTGAGACACCTGTCATGCGTCTCCCTGATTTTACCAAGCCTTTTGAAGTGGAATGTGATGCCTCAGGTATTGGTATAGGAGGAGTACTTAGTCAGGAGCGCCACCCAACTGCTTATTTCAGTGAGAAATTGAATGACGCTAAGTAAAAGTACTCCACATATGACAAAGAGTTTTATGCCATTATTCGAGCTCTTTGACATTGGCGCAATTACCTATTGTCTTGAGAGTTTGTTATCTACTCTGATCATGAGGTTTTGCGTTATCTTCATTCCCAAAAGAAGCTGAATTTTAGGCATGGTAGTTGGGTTGAATTTCTGCAACGCTACTACTTTGTGGTGAAACATAGGGCGGGAGTTGAGAATAAGGCTGCTGATGCACTAAGTCGAAGGGTGTCTTTGCTATCCATCATGAGTGTTAAGGTTACTGGATTTGAGCGACTTAAGGATGAATATGAGTCATGTCCAGATTTTGGGGAGCTCTACATTAGCCTAAGTAATGCCCCACAGCCAATCTTGGATGATTATACCCTTCGAGATGGTTATTTGTTCAAAGCCAACCAATTATGTATCCCTCGGTCTTCAGTGCGAGATTTCCTAGTTTGGGAGATACATACGGGAGGCCTTGCAGGTCATTTTGGCTGAGACAAAACAATTGAGGAAGTGGAACGCCAATTCTATTGGCCTGGTCTTAAGAGGGGCGTTGCCAAGATAGTTGGTCAGTGTTGTACTTGTCAACTGGCCAAACATCGCAAGCAAAACACTGGCCTGTACACGCCTCTACCTGTGCTAGACCGCCCGTGGCAGGATGTGAGTATGGACTTTGTGTTAGGTTTGCCCCGCACCTTTAGGAAGCATGATTCCATCCTAGTAGTTGTTGATCGCTTCTCTAAGATGGCTCATTTCCTACCATGTTCAAAGATCTCTGATGCTTCTAAGATTGTAAAGCTCTACTTTAACGAGATTGTCAAACTTTATAGTCTTCCCAAAATCATAGTGTCTGATAGGGATGTTCGCTTCATGAGTTATTTTTGGAAGACCTTGTGGCATTTAGTGGGCACCAAATTGAAATTTTCCACATCATTTCATCCTCAAACTGATGGTCAAATTGAGGTGGTTAATCGTAGTCTAGGCAATCTCCTTTGGTGTCTAGTGGGTAAAGCTAATCGGAATCAGAATTCAATTCTTCCTGTAGCCCAACTTGCATATAATAGCTCTGTCAATAAGTCTATAGGCGCTAGTCCTTTTGAGGTTGTGCATGGATATATACCTAGGAAGCCCTTAGATCTCTTGCCCATGTCCCCACATGTTAGGGTGTCTGAGTCTGCTGAGGCATTTACACGACATATTCATGATTTGCATAATGAGATTCGCAAAAAAATTCAGGCATGTAATTCTCAATATAAAATTCATGCTGACACTCATCGGCGTCATGCAGAGTTTCAGGTAGGGGATTATGTCATGATTCGGATTCGATCTGAACGGTTTCTCTCTAGGACCGTTAAAAAATTGCAGGCTCGTAGTGCTTGACCATTCAGGGTATTGAAACGAATGGGCCCAAATGCATATGTCATAGACCTTCCTCATGATTATGGTATTGGCTCCTCCTTTAATATTGAGGATCTAGTTGCTTATAAAAGCCCTACAGCTATTCATGATGCCCCTTTTGATGAGTCTTTGCCTAATCCTATTGATGCCCCTATTCCCACCCCTCTACCCTTAAATTTACCTTATGCACATAAAGAATCTATTGATACTATTTTAGATGAGTAGATTGTTTCTACCAGGGATGGAGGAGTTCACCGTTTCCTAGTCCGGTGGCGAGGGCGACCAGATTCTGATTGCACTTGGATTACTCGAGATGAGTTACAGCGACTGGATCCTAACTTGCTGGAGTATTATTAGAGCTCTTCAAATTTCCACTCGACCGGGTCGAGTTCTACTCACCCGGGGGGAGTTGGTGCGAACACGAGGTACAAGCCCCCAATTACACGCATGACGGCCCAACCTGTGGCCTTATGGATGGAGCCTAACAGTTACTGAGCTTGAGTTTAAGCAAGCCCGAACATTTAATAATTAGGGTTTCTTTATGCCTTATTGTTGTTAGCTATTTAAACACTTTTTGGGATTATTGTAAGACAGTTTTTGAGAATTATTAAAAAAACGTGTGTTTTCTTTCACTGGTGCTGACTCCAGTTTTACTTAGTGCTGACTTCTAGCAACTCTTAGATGCTGACTTCTAGGGTTTATCTTCTTATTCTATTGTTTGTGTGGTTGTCCTACGTCACTATTTACTTACGTATTGACATGTTCACTGTTTAATTAGTCAAGCATCTATTTACTGTTTAGTAATCAATCCACTTTGTTTGAGACGAAACTTAGCAGAACTTTTATTTTTTTAACTTCTTGGTAATAAATGTCAGGTCTTGCTTAGAATTAGCTTGCGGTTCTTGATAAATTATAATTTTAGACATATGCTTTCATCTTCATCGATCTTGAAAAGTCCTCTCCATTGAGGCAATAGCAAACCATATTCCTTTAGAATCGAAGTCAAATAGTAAAAAAAAGTCCATAAACAACTAAATCGACGCTTGATTAAAGCATTGATTCACCTGTAATCAGTAATCACATCATGCAATTCATGCAGGTTAAGATTAAAAAAATCTCAAACAGCTAATTTGACGATTGGTACATGTTATTAAATGCTAGTTTAATAGGTTAAGATTTCTTTGAAACTTCTCCTAGATATTTCTTCCCTAAGCTAGAACTGTGACATTTTAGTTGAGACATCCATGCGAACAGGTGATACCATTCAAGTAGCTCTACCCAAATATTGACCAAAGAAACACGCATATATATAAAGAGAGAACATAGTATAGCCAGGTGGCTTACATAGATGTTGGATATAGCCTACAGTGGTGTACAAGAAAATTAGTGGTTAGAGAAGCTAATTCAATTACATGTAAGACCACTGATTTAGGGATAAAATGGACTACATGACCATTCCTTGCTGCTGCAGATGATGAAGATCAGACATTATGGTTTGTTCCAGCCACGAGGGTGTTCTCAGCTTGTTACAGACCTGTTCTAATCTTCTGTTGCTATGAATTAAAACATGTCTGAATCCTAATTCTTTAGCTTTAAGAATGGCCTCTACTAGAGCATCCTGGATTGCAAGAGAGTAAAGTTTCCTTCCATTGCTAGCACCACTTGTGAAGATAGTGCTCCCATCCAGAGTTTTGGCTTCATAGGCATAACTACTTCTCTTGGAGCTTCTTTTCTTATAGCCTGCCACTTTAATGAGTATATTTGCCAGTCATTATGTGTAATTTGTCGAGGTGAATGATTTCTAGATGCTTGACCCTGAACTTGATTTTCATTGAAAGCTTCCTGATACCTACAAATAAGAGTTTGAAAGGTGAGAATAACTTCCATGGGATTAGGTGTTTTCCCTTGGTGTAGAACCTGATTCCTATGGTTCCATAGTGACCAAGAGATGGTGAATAAGGATTGTAGAAAACTCATCTTGTTCTGCTCCATAGATTTGTTTGCAATAATACAGTCTGCTATCCATTTCTCAACTAGTATTTGATTTAACTCAGAGGTTCTGAATTCAAGAGGTGAACCATGCCAAACAGCTCATGCAAAGGGATATACCTATCCACGGGTCAATTTGGGTCAGGTTTGTGCCCAACCCGAAACCGACCCGATCACTTCAGGTGATAGGAGATCTAATCCACCGCTGATCGCTGGAAAACACGGTTCGATTTAGTTTCGGGTTAGGTGGACAGCGTCAATTTCGGTTGAAACCGATGGAACAGCACCAACAGCGAGAACTAGCTAGATCTTAACGAAATCTCGTCGAGATCTAGCCAAATCTCGACGGATCTCAGCAAGATCTAGCTGGATCTTGATTGATCTCACTAGATCTTCATCTGAGAGTGGTAGATCTTGGTCAGGTCGGTTGGATTCGATTTTTCATGTGAAGACCTGCCAACAGACCCGCCAGATTCGAATTTTGGACATGTAGACTTGCCGCCAACTGTCGCCAGAGTCGGGTCGGACGGTTTTCAGTTTGGGGCTGGGTGGTTTGGTTGGCTTGGCTTGGCTTGGTGTGGGTTAGCTTGGATACCCCTACAAAGGGACACTGCAGGAAAAGATGATTGATGGTTTCTTCCTTCTCATTACACATAAGGCATTTATTGTTGGCTAGAATCCCTTTGTTGTTCAAAATAGAGAAAATTGGCAGTCTATTATGTAGAATTTTCCAAATAAAGGTTAGAATTTTCAGAGGTAATTTGACTTTCCAAATCAGCTGCCAATTATTTATAGGGATGGTAGAAGTTCTCTGATTTGGGTGATGGGGAGAGAAGTAGACTTTTGTGAAGTAGTGAGCAAGTTATTTGAACTTGGTATTCACCTGATGAGGAGTGTTTCCATAAAATCCTATCAGTATTTCCAAATCAATGTTTATTACTGTTTAGAACTTATAATTAAAACAATACTATAGTAGAGTTTTAATCAAAGAGAAAAAAATTATGTCATTATTACATAGTTACACTTCAAAATATCAACCAAGAGTCTTTTAACTCAATTGTCACATCTTGTTGTTTCTAACAGAAATGTACAAAGTACAAATCTTCACTCCTTCACTTATCAAATTATTAAAAAAAAAGTTATAAAAGGAGATAATAGAATTTCAAATTCTTTTAGTAATAATTTTTTTCTCATTCATAAAAAATAATCTACAGACAATAAAAGTATGAAGATAATTATATATTAAACTTTAGAGTATGATATTATTTTCAAACTAAACTCATAATTTTCAAGTACATAAATATTTATAATGTATTTTTAAAGAATATAATTTGAACATCTTATGAGACTATATTAACCAAAACAACATAAATTTATGTAGATTGTACTTTGGTATTTATCTAATTACTAAAAGTCTTTTAATTAATAAGTGATATTTCAACTTTGATAAAAATCACAAAAATTGATTATTCATGTGTATATATATATATATATATATATAAAAGCATTAATAGATTCATACAATATAATAAACATGTTATTGTTCAAATACGATACACATACACAAGAGCATGCATAAGTCTAGGTATCATTTTATATATAAAAGGCTAAAATGCAAAACTGATTATCTAGGTTTAACCAGAATTCATTTCAATCCTCTAACTTTGCTTTTGTTCATTTCAGTTCGCTAGGTTTCAAAACTCTTCAATTCAATCCTCTGTTAGAGCTCCATCTACTGCTGCCTTTGACCCCCTCCAAAACGACGTCGCTTTGGTATTTTTTTAATATATAAATTTTATTTTATTATTTATTTCTAAATTGAAAAGGAAAGTTAATAAATAAATAAAAAAACTCAAAAATGAGATACGACGTCATACCAACCTAGACTAATTTTGAAAAATTAAAAAAAAAAAATCACCCCCACCAAACCCTAACCCGATGAGAGAGAGAGAGAGAATGGTAGTTTTTGGCCATTAATTACTTGGTAGTGCCATGTTAGAGATAGAGGGTGAGAAATCAATAGAGAGCAAGAGAATGAGGGAGCTGTGGATTTTGGCAAAGACAAGAGCGTGATTTCATCGTAGTGCTGCAAAAAACGTTTGATTTGAGAATGGTTTATGGTGGTGCGAAGAATGACGTAGTTTGTTCGTTTTTAATTTATGGGTTCTTTTTTTTTTTTTTTTTTTAAATTTAGAAATAAATATTAAAAAAAGACCAAAATGGTGTCGTTTTGGAGGGGTTAACGGTAATACTAGACAAAGCTCTAATAAAGGACTGAAGTGAAGAGTTTTAAAACTTAAATGACTAAAATAAACGACAAAAAAGGTTAAAGAACAGAAATAAATTTTGATGGAATTAGGGGATAAATTTTGCATTTTAGCTTATATAAAATTTTGTCATTTATCAAAAAAAAAAAAAAAAAAATCCTAAGTCGGCCATCGACTGATGACTAAGCCAAAGTGCCAAACACGTATGCTGGTGTCGGTAGCGCGCGCTGAGAGATTACAAAAGTCTCTGTCCAAAATCACCTGGAAGTGTGGTAATTTCTTTTCCAGCCAATATGTAGCATCCACTTCGCAAGTACACAGCACCTCATCACAACTCACAAGCCAAAGCTCATAGAGCCATAACACTTCTTTGTTGCTTTTTCTCCAAAATAAAATAATAAAAAAATGCTTCTTTTTTTTTTTTTTCTTTTTTTTTGGGATTGATTGAGACACCTTAAAATTTAGAAAAAGAAAGGTGTTGATAATGCCAAACATTGACAGAGAGAACTTTCATGGAAACTCATTTTGAAAGGGACAATTTACCTTCAACCCTTCTTTAAAGTTAATCCATATATATATATATATATATATTTGGTAATAATAGTATATTTTCATTTGAAGCAAAACATAAGAAGGAAACTTTTCATTGGATGCTTATCGTCATTCTTATCAACTCGCAAATGAATCTAGAGATATATCTCATATAACTTGTCACTTTCTTTTCTTCTCTTCTCTTCTCTTCTCTCTCTCTCTCTCTCTCTCTTTTTAATTTTCATGAATATATATATATATATGTGTGTGTGTGTGTCTCTTTCAATTTTCGTTTTTGGTAGTGAACTGTGAACAACACCAAAGGATGGCTTTATCTGGATTATCATTTATCAAACCCCACTTGTCCACTCGTTCGCTTCATTGTGACTCAAATCATACTCAAGTTTTAGGCCACAAGTCGTAGTCTCGACTCATGAAGCAAAAATACAAAATAATACCAACTTGTTACGGCTTAATATGTCGGACAGTAACCATGTTACAACAATGTATATCAACATGCTATTTTCCTTATATACTTTTAGGGTCGATATCCTTCTAGTTCTAACCCATAAAAAAAAATAAAAAATAAAAAAAACTTTAATAATGGAACCAAGTCATTTTTTATAAGGAGTGTGAGCAACTTTCATCCTAAAGTCAGATTTTTTAATAATTTTTTTTTTATAAATATAGGTAGGATTCTTTGAAGCCTGCTTAATTAACTACCGTTTACAAAAGCTATATTTTTATCCAAAGATGAGTGACATTTTACTTTTTAATTTATTAAATGCAAAATCAATAATTAGTTGAGACTATATTTTATATGGAAGAAATTAAAATGTAATTGTAAATGGAATGGCAAACTATTATCCCTTTCGAAAAGTTATTCATTATTCTCTTATCTCACGTGACAATAGCTAAGTCATATCATACATTTAATTAACAAAAACATTACTAATTTCATGGATATTGAATAATTACTATTTTTTTTTTTTTATGAATGCTCATTAAGGTCAATATATCCCATATACAAATAGTCATTTAGTATTACGTTCATGTTTATTAATTTGTAGTTAGCCATGGTATATATGATTATTTTTATCAAGCATGGAATATGGTTATTTCACATAGATATATCAACATATTTGTCAAAACTATTGCTAATTCTTTTAGAAGACATGTCTGTGTCCTTAACTTGTTATCATCCTGTGGGTACGTAAATATATGATATCGTCAAGAAGAGAGTTCTTCGGGGTTATATACCATCTATGGTTTCAAGGCACCAAGAACCAAGTAATTTTAATGTAGCTTTGAGGATAAATGTCAAAAGTTGAATGTTTTTTTTTGCTAAATGTCAAAAGTTGAAGTTAAAAAGATTAGGGATAAGGTTTAGCGGATGGGACACGATCTTGATTCTTGACCAATGCTCCAAAGTATTAGACACAAGCAATCAAATAGATTAATAGATTAATACTTTTTTCAAGACGAGATTCAGATTTATACTTATGAGTTTGATCTATTATTATTATTATTATTATAAAAGAAGAAGAAGTTAAATTTGAAAGAATAAAAGCTTTGCCTCCTCAAAGCAAAATGAGTCAATGCATTGTATCCTCCAGATAATGCAGTACAATGGTGAATGTTTCTCACTTCTTTCTTTTTTTGGTTCAATATGTTAAGGATATCTTGTTTGAGAGATATTTATCAAAAAGAATAATTAAAAATTAAAGGTTTATTAAAAAGTAAAAAAAATCTATATTGTGTATACATGCCTTACACCTTTTAAATATAAGTAAGAAATTGTTGTTGTTATCCACAAATTTAATAATAAAAAAAAAAAAATCGACCTTTATGATTTGAAAACCTACTTGTGTGTTTTTTTTTATATATTTATTTTATATTATGTAATTATTTTTATTGGTTGTAGAACTATAAAATTCATATATAACTGGTTGATCCGCGATATCGACCTTGATAGGCCATTGTCTCATTTAGATTATTTCATAATCACTTCTCAAAAAAAAAAAAAAAAAAAAATCATAATCAAAGGGTCACTATTGAAAGTGCTAGTTAGTTTCATCGATAGAATTTGTTGTCGTATGAGTTCAGCTGAAATCAGGCTCTATCTTTACCAAGGTTGGGATGCTATAGATAGATCATAGATGAAAGCTCCCTTTATGTGGTTTATAGATACTCATCGAGTCATCATATATATATATATATATAGAGAGGGGGACAATGGCCAAGCTAAAAATATCTTTAAGTGGGGCCAAGTTAAATATATCAAAACAAATTAAATCTAAAAAAATGATTTATATATGTATATACACACAAAATGTATGTTTGTAACATTATTTTATGTTATTTTTACATTTTTTTTTTGAGAAGGTTATTTTTACATATTTAATATAAATGTTTACATCAAGTTATCTTTATATCTCAAAATAATTTTTTTTTTAAATCTAGTTACTTTGTAACATGTAAAACTATCCTTTAAATCATATCAATAACAATTAATATTCTTCAAATAATTTAAGTCAAGATTTTTTTTTGTTAGATAATTTAGAGATATCAATTGCGTTTGGTATTGGCTTAAAAAACCAGTTTTATTTTTTTACTATTTAGCTTATTTTTGCTACTATTCATGTGTCTCATTGCATTTTTGGGTACTATTCATGAGTCTCCCTGTACTATTTTAACTGTCTTTTCATTTTATCTACAGTACTTTCAGTAAAAAGTTTTCAATTTCAGATAAATAAGTTATTCCCAAACAGACTCATATCATGTAGTCATAATTTACAAATAGTTTTAAAAATTATTAAACATATAAAAATTTAATTAATTTTAAATAATTTGAAAAATACATGTCTCTTTACATGCCGAAATATATACAACTATACAAGTCAATATAATTAGAAATATATAAAAATAATTAATAAATAAATAAAAACAAATTTTATTTTTTCATACATGACAAATGCAATAAGGATCTTTAACTTCTAACCACGAAATTCAAAAATTTCATTTCTTCTAAAAATGAAAACTAAAAACATAATGTATATATCTCTAATTTTTAAATGATAAATAAATAAATAAAGGTTTTGTTTACTGAAAATAAAAGGCAGCTATTAAAAATATTTAGTTATTTACTTCTTTTCTTTTTAAGAAACAAACACACAAATATAAGAAATGAGGAAAAATGTTTTAACAAAAAAGCACACGACAAACTCTCTACTTTTAGGAATGTATATACATTTTGATTTAATAAATTATGAATAGTAAAGAGTAATAAAATGCCCTAGGAACTTTCTTATTAAAGCATGTCAATCCTTCGCGCATATGATTTCACGTTGATAGTGTTAGTTCATATAACGCCGCTACTTTTTTCTTTAAAAAATAATAATAATAACTTACACAAATCATTCATAATAATTTATAGTCTATGCCTCTATGGTTTTAAAAAAATAATTCCAAGTACATGCCAGCTAACAACCAAGAACCTCGGTCCTCTTGTCTCAAAAAAAAAAAAAAGAACCTCTGTCCTCCTTAATTTGATCAATTACTACAGTTTTTGATAGCATGTAGCATGTGCAATACCTCAGTACCACAAAAAATGCCTCATGTTTTTCATTTTTCAAATTGGTCGAAACTTGAAAGCACTCTTAAACGAAAACAAAAGACACAGAGAGTCACATACAGAGCATCTCTATAGCATAACATATATTTTTTAGATCAAAAATAGCATTACTTAATTATTGGTAAGCAAAAAAAAAAAAGTCCATAAAGGTGTGCAACTTTTTAAATTTTGGGGTGTGTTTGTTTTGGATGAAAATGGTTCTAGGAAATCATTTTACACCCCTCATCCTGTTTGGTAAGCTCAGAAAATTTGGTCAAAAGGAAATCAATTTCAGTGTTAACTGTAAAATAAACCTGTTTTGGCGTAAAACGATTTCAGCTTTTATTTTACAGTAAAAGCAATTACACTCCTCACACAACACTCCAAGCTCCTCACAAATCACGCACTCCTCACACAGTCTGACGGTACTCTCCATCCTCTCTCACACGCACTCCTCTTCGATCACACATCCAAGCACCGACGAGAGCTCTGATCACACATCCAAGCACGGACAAGAGCTCTGATCGCACATCCAAGCATCAGCGAGTCGCACCCCAGCACCGGCGAGATCGTGCCACGAACCCACCCACCGATCGACCCACCTCGTCCACCGGCAAGATCATGCCACGAACCCACCCACCTTGTCCATCGGCGAGATCGCGCCACGAACCCACGAACCGATTGACCCACCCAGTGAGTGACCCACTCCTAGATCGACCCACCACCTTCAGATCAACCCACCTCGTCCACCGGCGAGTCGCACCCACAAACCAATCTCTCTCTGTCCCTCTCTCACGATTGGTCTTGTGATTTTTATTTTTTTGTTTCTTGTGTTGTTTATATATTTTGATTCTCTGTAAAAATATTTGTTTGGATCCTACGAAAATGTGAGAAACATGATAAAAATGGATTTTCTGGAGCATTTTCAGCCACACAGCCAAACACTAGAAAATATTTTCCAAAGCATTTTTTGGAATGCAACCAAACATTTGAAAATATTTTCCTTTCCCGAAAATATTTTACATTCAACCAAACATAACCCATGATGTTTCAGTTGTTTTGATGGAAAATATTTTTAAAAATTAACTCATTTTCTAGGAAACATTTTTTGAAAAATTATCATGTTTTCTTGTGTTTAGTTGTGACCTTGAAATGAGTTAAAATAAACATTTTTACTTGTTTGGTTTGTACATAAAATCATTAATATATTTTTTAATTTCAAATAATTGTATGAATAAAAAGTTTTATTAGTGAAAATAGACTCTAAGTGGGAAAATATTTTGTAATTTTAGATCATTTGGGATCTTTAAACGGGAAAACATGTCCCAAATTTGGAATCAACAAGAAAATTGAAGTGAAAAAGTGAATAATTTGAATAAAATATGTTAGTTTGGAAAAAGTCACTCGGTTAATGTTGGAGTTTAATAGCTAGTCAATGGCAATTAATCAGTTGATCACAATACTTATAAATAATAAATGATTTTTTCTTCTTATCAACATAGGATTCCATATTTGACTGAGTCTTTATTTTCCATATGCTATCTTTGGCAATATGTAAAATATTTTACAGAAAGGAAAATGTTTTCAGTTGTTTGTTTGTGCTATGAAAAATTGCGTATTTTCAATGTTTGGTATTGCATTAAAAACCGATTTCTAGAAAACCCAGCCACAGTCACCACCATAAACCCAGCAACCATCGGCCACTATATACCCAGACACCAACAGCCACCATCAACCATCACATAACCAATTAACCTGAAAAATCATAACCAAAATCAAAATACATTAATCTCAGAATCAATATCAAAACTCATCTACCAACACCCACAACCTACCACCATTGAAACCCATAAACCGCACCAACCACCAATCCACCACCCCCAATCAGCCACCATCAATGGTAGAACTCACCCCAACCCACCACCATTAAAACCCATAAATCACCCCAACCACTGGTCCTCCAAAACCCAAGAACAAAAATTATTTACAATCACGGAGAAAAAAAAAAAAAAAAACCATAGTCACCACCGTTGATGGAGCTTTGAAATTGAGAAGAGTGGGTGTGGGTCTTGATGGCAAGCACTATATTGGGTACATGCAATGCCTGATCCTAGCTTGGTTGGTCAAAGGTGGATTTGAGAGAGATGGAAGAGACGAGGAATGAAATGGAAGAGGAGAAAAGACGAGGAAAAAGAGAGAAAGAGAGGAACAAAAGGAGAGGAGTACTCATCGGCACATGGCGGGGATTGGGGCAACACGATTTGACCAGTGAAGATAGCTTTGGTGGTGTTCTCTCTCTCTCTCTCTCTCTCTCTCTCTCCAGGTGTGTGAATCTAGAAAATCAATTGAAGGTAAATGGGATATGTAAATCCATTTACAGGTCAAGTGGCCTTATTTTTCAATCAACTGAAATTATTTTCAATTTGACCGTATTTTGCATGTGCACCTAAACATACATCAGGGTGTAAAATATTTTCCCAAATACATTTACACCCGAAACAAACACAGCCTAACTCTCACATCTTTACATTTAAGTTGCCACTTTTTATTCATTAGAATATTAAAATTAATCATTTAAATATTAAAATGCTACAACATATAACATTACAAAAAATGTATTTTGCTCTTAAAAAGTTAAAAAAAAATGCTTTGAACACTATTATATCGTTGTTCGTTGACCACAAAACATTTTTCATTGATTTGTTTTCTCTATTATACAATACACCATAAAATAAGGAAGATGTTTTTTCAATCGTACATATTTTTCCTCTAGCCTAGTTTGGAGGACTTTTCTTCAAGACTCTAACCCATTACGTAACAATAGATAAAACTATCATCGTGTATTCTTTAAATAACTCACATGACTTATTAAATAGTTCATGTAACTAAAAATAAATGCGAATGGTTCTATTAGTCAATGCGTAAATTGGAGAAATTTTTCTCAAAACTAGTTTGCAAATAAACCTTTTTTGTGCTCATAAAACACTTTTTGCCAAAACAAATAGAAGTAGAACTATACTTTTAATTTACTTAGCTTATTTTTTTTAAGTAAAATAAATCAATGAAAATAAGTTATATACTAAATTAGTTCCCCAAAACCTCCAAATTCTGTCACTCGAGTTCCTCAAAGGGTTAAGTGAAAACCCTCTCCAAGTTCATTCCTCAAGATCAATTTTGATAGGGTCGTGTTTAAAGAAGAAAATACAGCTGGAATATGTGTTGTAATCTAAGATGAAAAGGGATAAGTTATAGCTTCTATGGTCGGGAAGGTAGACCTTCCTAGTTCTGTTGCAGCCATTGAAGTTTTGGAAGCAGCTAAGGCTTTAACCTTTGCTTAAGAAATTGATCTATCTTCTATTATTCTTGAGGGAGATTCAAAGATAATTATCAATGAGTTAAAGAGCAATGATACTTCTTTTGCCTCTCATGGTCACTTGATTGAAGAGCAAAATCTCTAGTAGAAACCTTTATTGCTTTCAATTTTCACAAAAGTAGGAGACTGAGAAATTATGTTACTCACAACATTGCTAGATATATTAGTGAAGTTTTTGTGTGAATGGAAAATATTCCTTTACAGTTCAATGCTATAATGTTAGCCGATATGACTAATCTTCTTTAATAAAATTGCAGTCGAAAAAAATAATGATAATAATAATAATAATAACAAATAAAATTTAATGGTCCGTGGCATAGACGCTCCACAATTTAGAGTGGGACTAGCATTATGCTTAGAATTCATACTTTCATGATATGTCGCTTTCCCTAGTTTATTTTGAGATAATAAATTAGCTTATGACAAAAGAGTCAAGCCAGTGTTACATGATCAGTGATCACCAGATCCGAAAGTAATGAAACTAATTTCTGATTCTTATTCCAAAAAAATATTCTGGATTTCTCTTAACAAAATATCGTGAGAATATCTGACTCTAAGTGCAAATGCCAAATTTTCTTATCGATGATAAATTCAATTGGATCTCACAACTTTGCTTACTTTTTCCTGGCGTAAGATGTCTGTTGTCATTCGGCAAAAGGAAAAAAAATATATATTATATATTATTAAAAAGGTTGTCAGTTGTCAGACAGTGGGAACTTTTTTTTGGCTGGGAATAGTGGGAATTTGTTTATTGGGAAAGTGGTTGTCTTCTATCAATGGCTTCTTTTACTTTTATTGTGTATTATTATTATCTTATTAGTATTTTTCTCTTTCCTTGTTGCAACATGTTAGACAATGACTTATCGCTTGAGGCCTAGAATATTATATATATATATAAATTAATCTAGTAAGAAATTTGCCTAGAAAAAGTAGGT
Source organism: Quercus glauca (assembly GCA_023736055.1). Lineage (NCBI taxonomy): Eukaryota > Viridiplantae > Streptophyta > Magnoliopsida > Fagales > Fagaceae > Quercus > Quercus glauca. The sequence goes on from CM043319.1 coordinate 36,443,503, forward strand.
CAAGTACACCATTCAAGACTTAAACCGGCCTTGATTTGGAGACCATGAATTATATAAGAAAAACAAAGGAATCCAAACTCTGTCAAAATCATACAATTATCGGGGAGTTATTATATAGAACTACAATCAATTTTACATCCTTTTAGAATTATCTTATATGACATATTTTGATAGGTTACTTGTCACTTTTTTTTAAATTCATAATATTTTTTTTTTATCACTTACAATTAGTCACATTAAATATTTGTAAAAATAAGTGTGAAATTAATGATGATTTTAAAATTTTTCAAACTGAAAAAAGCTTAAGCTCTATTTATTATATATATTTTTTATTTCACTTGATGTGACTACTCTTAGTAATTTAACTTTTATAAATATATATATATATATATATGTATGTATATATCACATTTGGTTATGTAAAATCTATAATAAAACAAAATAGAACATTTATAATAAATTCTACCATAAGTTTATTTAGTAAAATCTATCATGAATGTGAAAAAATAGAGTATCATGTCATTATATTTTAGAGATACCTAATAATTACTCAGGAAGGTAGTACACATATAATTTATAATATTAATTGGATACATTAAATGGCAAAAGTCAACTTTCCATATTATCTTGTGAAAAATAAGACGATTTAATTGTACATTAATGCTGTCAAGGTAGCATTCTTTTTTTTTTTTGAGAAACCCCTATCAAAGGGGAATATTATTGAGTAGTAAACTGAAGATCAAAATTGTAAACATCAGTCGTGTCTGGAGGAACAGACTCCATCCAAACATCCAAAGGATTAGATATAGCTCGTCTAGCTAGTCTATGAGCTACACAATTCCCTTGCCTCTTAATATGAATAAAAGATACATGACTAAAAAAAGAGCAAAGAAACTTAATGTCTTGTAAGATATGCCCAAACTCAGACTTGGACATATTGCCACTATTGATTGAGTTAATAATGACTTCAGAATCACCTTCAACTATCAGTCTTTGGAAACCCAACTCCTTCGCAAACCAGAGAGCTCGGCGCGCTGCTAGCACTTCCACCATCTCTACTGAAGCAGGCAGTGGAATCTGTTGTGTTAAAGCAGCCATAACCATCAAATCAATGTCAAAATTCAATATAACTCATAGTTAGCAATTTCCTGTTCAATTGCCGTTAATTCATTTTATTAAAAGGTTTATTTCGATTAGCTCAATTGGTAAAGTCTCTTGTTATCGAACAAAATATTTGAAGTACAAATTATGCCTATATCAAAAACTTATTGGTGTTTTGGACCGATGATGAGAGCAATCATTATGAAGTTGACACCATAAGTTGAAACACTACTGTGTGTGTGTATACACACACACACACTTTTTATTCATGCTTGTTATACACACGTATCTTTTATATGTTGGAAGAACATATTTTGTATTGCATACAAAACATACGCAAATGAAAAATAATGGATCTACTTCATTTGCAATTGATAACATGTACTATGTAAATTTCAAATTTTAAAAACAAGAAAGCGTATCTTGGTATGGTGAAATTCAAAACCAAATATTAGAAATACTTGGGAACACTTTTAATTTTCACTCCAATTCCACTTATACCCAAGAAGTGTGGCCTCTTAATCAGTTTACACGTATGTGTTCAAGGGAGAATAATAGAGTGACTTACACTCACATACACATCATTTTCATATATTACAATGTATTACTAAATTATGTATGTTTCTCTTCTTATATATAACTGATTATCTAATTGGGTTAGCCTTTTGGGCCATTCCAATTGGACTTTAGTATGTGGCTTGGAGTGGAACCAAAGGGACAAATATGACACTAGCTCTAATGGGTTTTGGACATTTCTGTCAACTTTTGTCAAGTCCAAAATTACCATTAATTATATTTAATATCATTATATAAATATAATTGCACTCTAGACCTTATTAATAAATTATATCATGAGACTTTATTATACATTTAACTCCTTCATTAAAATATTTGTAGTAATACAAAGTCAAGAATGTTGACTGCCACTTTGAAAATTACTACATCTTAATCCTTGAATACCCGGTTTAATTCTTTAAGTTATTTATCATAATTTTATGAAATCTAATTTCATAAATATATACTTTAGTGACTTTTTACTAAAATAGTTATGCCTAACATTCTGAATAACCAAATCCATTAAACTTATTTCAAGGGAATATTTTATATCTCCGTTAAGAGATTATGAATTCCATATTGAGAATATATGTTCATTTAACATTAAATGTGGCTGCCCAACATATTGAGGTTTTGATAATGACTTTAGATCTCACTTTTAATATATTAAAGTAACCTACACTTCTTGATCGAGTTCATTATAAACAACATTATTAATCACCATTATTTTATATCTAATATAATGTAACTCTAAACAATATTATACCAATTAATAACTTTGTATTGGATTAATATTTAAAATACTACTATTGAATTACATGTTCTCTATGTTCTTTAACATGCATGCCAATTTTTGTGTCAATTGATATTATTTACTATTCAATTTAGAAACTCATCTTCTATACACAATTTTAAAATACAAAAACTTGGAATTAAACATTTGATTTATCTTAGAATATTTTGAAATTTTGCAAGTGTGTAGGATTTAAGAAAAAAATTTAATTCAATGGTAGAATTATTGAAATTGGCTTCTAATAAAAACATTTTGAGTGATACAACATTACTTAAGCTTACACAATGCTAATCTTGAACCAATCTCTGACCACCTCTTTACACACACACACACATATATATATATACATATGAACCCATCAAGATGTGTGATTGGTTATAACACTTTTATTTTATTTTTTTGAACTGAGATATGGTGAACAAGTCATTTAGAAAGATCCATCTTCATATAACTGTTTATTATCATGTCATTGCTTTTAAATTTCTATTGAATTTTCAAAATTAACAATAAACATCTAACTTGTGAGATATGAATGATTGGTGAAAAATAAATTTGTGAAAATAAAATTAGGGGTACGTTTGAGAACAACTTATTTAACTGAAATTGAAAACTTTTTACTGAAAATACTATAGATAAAACTAAAAGTTAGCTGAAATAGTACAGTAAAACTCATAAATATTACAAAAAAATGTAATAAAACTCGTAAATAATAACAAAAATAAATTACATAATAAAAGAAACAGCTTGTTATAAATTATCCCAACGCAACCAAATATAAGAAGAGCAAGACTTGGGTGTTATTTCTTAAGTTACTACCATGTGAATTTTTTCAAAAAATGCATATGATAAAATCTTAGCTAAAATAATATAGTAGAAATAGTACAGTAAAACCTATAAATAGTACAAAAAGTTTAATAAACCTCATAAATAATAGTAAAAATAAATCAAATAATAAAAGAAACGGCCTGTTTTAAATTATCCCAATACAACCAAATATAAGAAGAGTAAGACTTAATATACTACTTAGGTGCTGTTCTTTAGGTTCCTCTACTAAAATTTTGTTATGTGAATTTTTTCTTATGAGATAAAAGTGCATGTTTTAATTAATTAGCCATATGATTGAATTTTAAGAACAATGTTACTAAGTTTTGCTGATATAAAGAATACCAATGACATTCTCTTAACGGAAAAAAAAAAAAAAAAAAAAGGAAAAAAAGAAAAAAAAAAGGAATGACCGCGACATATTTGTTGGGATCATCAATAATCACACAAGTGAACTGATATTATTATTTGTGGGGCCTTGCAAGTGGGATCCTCATCCTCTTCAATTCATGACCCTAATATTTCTAGTAGTATCACAGTGATGGCGTACTATATTTTTTTTGGAATAAGTCTAGGCCACAACCTGTGGCACAATTTGTGCTATAATTCACCTATGCGGTGAGTTGTGATTGTGGTCTGATTTTCATGTATCATGATCTTTAAATAACGAATAGTAGAGGGCCACGTCAATGGACGGTGAATGCCAATGTGCTGCTCCAAAACAATAATTTTAGAAAAATGTTGCGTCTATAACATTTTCACAATATTTACTACCTGTGATTTATTGTGAAAATATTGTGAACAAAACATTTCTTATAATTTTAGGGTTACTCCAAAGTTTTTAATAAATTTTACATTTCTTTGAGTTAGTAAGTTGTTAAGCCACTTGTTAATGGTAGATAATAAAGTGTGCCAATAGTGATTGGTGAGTCTATATAAAAATCAATAATAACATGTTAATTCAGTAGATGTGAAATTTATTGTCAAAATTGTTGTGTTTGTAGCATTGCTCACTACAAAAGTCTATGCATACAAACTTTATCACAATTTGCACATTTGTCAAGTGATGATTAAATTACATTTTACAAAGTACTGGTGTAATCTTATGTATAAATGATGCAATCAAATTATAAATTGAAAAATATGCAAATTGTGACAAAATATTTGCCTTTAGAAGAATTGGTGTCACAAGCTTCCAAAAAAATAATTCTAACGATGTATCTAATCCCATACCCAAACTTTCTCTTAATTGCTTATTATAACATTTCTCATCATATAAAGCACAACTTTTTATCCATTACTTACAATCGCTCGAGATTAAATATAATAATAGGTATGTTGGTATGGGGACATTCATAATTCTTTTATTGAAAACTACATAAAAAAAAAATTACAATTTTTGTTACAATTTTTTTTTACATAAAAGACTATAATAAATAAGCAACGAAAAGGTAATGTGTTTGTGTAAATAAATGAGACATAAATTATAGTTTTTTTTTTTTTTTTTAAATTTTTAATTTTATCGTGTACTAGAGTAATTCATTCTTAAATGCTATGTGAGTACTATGTACTATGTATTGTTACCGTTCTGGCTGGTCAGATTTTTGTAGGACCTGCTATTTTTGAGTTAAAGATGAGTACTTTTAGCAGAAAACTAAAGCCAAACGCGTTGAGGAGGAAGTTAAGAGAAAAAGAGAGAATAAGGCCTAACTCATTCTTAAATGCAGTCGAAGAAAGCAAGTAAAAACGCCCAAGATTTTCAGAGAAATTACGTATTCCGTTTGGCGTTTGTAGTAGACATAGTCAGTGACATGACAGCTAGATGCGAAACCTAACGTGAAGGAAATGACCGATGAGCCAAAGTGGAGCCCATTTTTTGTACTGGCAAGTAAAGAACACGCTCGCTATTATGACGATACTTGATAGTCAGTACTGTAGAGAGCGACGTTTTGTTTTGTTTTGTTTTCCTCGTAGAACAAGAATAAGAACAAGAACAATAGCAATATTTGAGTAATATATAATAATATAAATTTATTTTGGTGTTGGAAAGGTCGCTCCCTCCCTTGGATTAGAACCGTGTCTATCCTATCCATTTGTCTTATCTATAATCTATTCCCCTTTTGTCTGTCACCATCAATTGCATGTATTAGTTTAATTTGACCATTCAATATTTTTTTTTTTTGACCATTCGATATAAACATGTGATTCCTTTTTTTGACCCTTTAAGTCTAACTCTCAAAAAAAAAAGTCTAACTCTTACCTCGTCCATTGTCATGCTTTTAATATTTTGGGTACATTATTTCTAGGTTACAAAATACACCCTTAAGAGTTTTTTTTATTATTTTTTTTAACTCTTTAATGTTTCAAAATTTTTATTCGTGGTTCTATCTTTAGCTTCGTTTTGATTGACAATTTTTTCATTAAAAAAAATTCCCACAAGGTTGTTAAGTGCCATGTATACCAATTATTTATACCATTTGATTCAATAAAATCATGTCATGTCGTGTTATACAATTATGCCATTTCAATTAAAATAAATTATCTAAATTCTAAAAAATACATTGTATAAACATTCATGGACCTAGAAATTTTTACTTAAAATATATGTATGCACCAAGAATAAAAATATAAATTCTTAATTTTCTAATAATATTAAAGTATATAAATTAGAAAAATATGAACTAAGAATTTATATATAGCTCATAAATATACTATATATAAAAATTATCAACTCTCTCTCACTCACACACACACACTAGATTAAAAATAACTTACCATATTCCTGAACTCTATGGTAATATAAAAGTTGTCTTATTTACTTTAATAAATCAAAGCATAATATAAGATTATTGTGCGCATAAAGAAAAAAAAAATTGACAAAAGGAGCACTTAAGCAAAAATAGAAAATTGTTTTTGTTAAAATATTTTTGAGGGGCCATTGATTCAACGAAATAGTGTTTTTCTATAAATAAAAAAAAGATTTTGGAGTGCCATTGGATTAGCTCTGTTTCTAGGGGCCAATTCAAATTTTTAATGCCCAAATATATAAAATATTAAAATATTTATTTGAATTAAATGAAAAATTCAACATTTTTCATAACGTGGATTTGCCATTGAATACAATATATATATATATATATATATATATATATATGAATTGAGATAATATTCAATATGATATTGGATGACAATAGTGAATTGAAACATTTTAGAAATTGAATTGTTATAGTTTCATATTTTTTGAGAGAGTTTCAATCTATGGCATTCGCTCTTGAAGATAACTTTTTATCATCAGACTAAGACACCTAGGGGTGTCAATGTTTGACCCAACCCGCAAACACGACACGAACCTGACACGGGTTTTTTCGGGTTAGGGTTGGGTTTTAATGGGTTTGGGTCATAAATGGGTCGACCCGAAAGTGACACGATAATAAACGTGTCATAAGTGGGTCAACCCGCGTAACCCGCAATAAACACGTTTAACACGCCAATTTATTTTGGTCAAACCCGAAATGACCCGCTTAACACAACCCGCTGAACTCGTATAACAAATAAATATTTATTTTATTTTAGATTTGTCAAATACCTTTTATATCCAACATATATTTTAAATTTAAAAAGAAAAGTGAGTTATTACAAAAATTTACAAGGGATATAATTGAAAATTGAAAATTGAAACTTTACAAACCCTAAATCTCTAAACCCTACAAACCCTAAACATTTTTATAAATATCTAATTTTTATTATTATTTCAGCCGTACTATTCTTCTCACGCCAATTCTCAAACTCAAGTGTAAACTCTCAAGCCGGTTATCTCTCTCTCTCTCATGTGTTTTTTTTTTCTTCTGCATAATGCTTTTCAGCTTTTGTACAATAAACTTTGAAGTTTGCTCAAATTTTTTCAATATTGATACTTTGCATTTGGCGAGTTCCAAGGATATTATATTTTTGTTGAACTATATTATTTTATTTTTGTTAAACTATGTTATTTTGAATTTGGGTTGAAGTGTTGTACTTCTTTTGGGGTGTAAAGAACTTATTTCTAGATGAATGTTATATTTTTGTTGAACTATATTATTTTGAATGTGAATTGAAAACTTGAAGTGTATGCACTACTTTTTGGGATGTAAAAAAAATTATTTCTAGATGGATGTTATATTTAATATTATGCAGGTTGAAATGGATTGTGTTACATTCATGTCAACCCAACATGACTCGTTTATTAAGCGTGTCAAATGAGTTGGGTCAGGTCAACCCGCCTAATTAACAGGTCAGGTTAGGGTTGAAAGATTCTGACACGATTATTAAATGGGTCGGGTTAGGGTTGAGCCATTTAGTCGAATACCCCTACCTCGACACGACACGAACTCGACACGCTAACCCGAATTGACACCTCTAAAGACACCAATTAGTTTTTGGTGTAAGCGGAGATTGAACCTCAGATCTTTTATACAACTATCAGAGACTTTACCAGTTAAGCTAACTGAAACCTACTTACAATTTCATACTTTGATTATGCTTTGCACCCGACCAATGTAGTATACTCGATATTATAAACTACTTTTGTGAGGACCAAAGGGACTTATTGCAAATTGGGCCCTAACCAGATTTTAAATGGGCCAAACTAGGCGTTCAAATGAGTTATGTGGGCCCAAATAGACTAAGGGAAAAGACTGACCAAGTAGGTAGTTAGTTCGAGGAAGGAACTTGGAGATAGACAAGGCGAGGAAGCTGAAGAGTTCTTGGGCCGAACTAAATGTGTTGGCCCGAGGAAGGCAACAGTAACTAGCTCGGATAAGAATTGGAGGAAACTTCCTGACGAAGATACTGTCACCTTCACATTAAATGCACTGCACCAATCAAGTTTGCTGCATTAATGACTGAAAGGCACCTGAACAGTGCCACAACAGCCAGTTACTTGCTCAACACAACCTCAAAAGGAGGGAAGGAGGGGAGGAGAAGGATGGGACAAGTATCTAGGAGAAGGATGGGACAAGTATCTTGGAGAAGAATCACCTACCCCCAAATGGATGGCCGGATTGAAGCATTAAGACTATAAATAAGAAGAGATCCCTTACGTACTGGGATCAAATCCAGAAGTAGTGAGAGAAAAAGAGAAAATACTTAGAATATTAAAAGAAGTCCAATCTTGTATATTCCTATAAGTATAATCGATAATTTCGAGGATGGAGAATTAAAGCCCTAATCCTGCTTTATCATTCAAATTTGTCTTGTAGTGTTTTATTTTTAGTTCTTTATTTGGAAGTATTGATTTAGACTCAACTATTGGTCCTAAAACTCACCTCTACAAATTAATTGTCTTAGATATCAATCCTGCCCAACCATTTCGAGTCTTCGGATTTTAGCCCATACAACTTTCTTTGTGGCTTACCTTTGATTTATGCTTTGCAATCATAAGATCATGATGACTGTTTAGTGTATGTAATATTTCGTATATGTGTATTGTGTTAAGATTTAACGAATATTTGATATTATTGTTAATTTCTCCCCGCCATATGTTAGTTTTTCAAATTAATAAACTTAACAATATTGTTTCTAAAGTGTGTGTATATATATATATATATTTTCATTAATAATTTTTTTTTGTGTGTGGCTAAAATACAAATTGCATCCTCTAAGCTTGACTGAAATTCATTTAAATCTTATAAGTTAACTTTCATTCAATTGAGTTCTTAGTTTTGAATTTATTTGGTTCACACGATTCATTTAATTTCGCTAAAAGATTGTCATTAAAAAAAAAAATTTCTCACATAAAAAATCTCTCTCTCTCTCTCTCTCTCTCTCTCTCTCTCTCTTAGAATATATATAAAATATGTTAGTACATTTTAAATTAAATATATTGAAACTCAAAATAACTGAAGAAGAATAAAGAGATGAGTTAGAATAAAATTTGTTAAAGAAAGAGTTACTTGCATGTAAGTTAGATTAAATAAATTAAGAGAAGTTTTCTAAATTAATAAATAACATGTTGGTTATGTGAAGGGTTAGAAGACTATATATATGGCTATGCTATGGACTAATTTCATATCAAGAGTGAATGAAGAGGAATAGTTAAAAGTAAAGAGTATTGTGTGAGAGAGTGAATTCAAAAATATTCCTAAATAGTTGAGAGATTTCAAGCCAAAGAAAGGTGTTCTTTTAGTGGAGCTTTAGGTTTGAACACTTTGTGTAGAAGCTATTCTAGCCATACAACATTTGTTGGGCTGTTGTATCCTGGGGGAGACAAGTCAGAGAAGGTCTGCACCGGTTACAAAGATTAGCCAACCAAGGGCTTGAATCTCCTTAAAGAGAGCGAGTGCCGTGCCTCAATCCAAATAGTGTTGTGTTAATTTTTTCAAATTAATAATATTTAGCGTATTATTCTGTCTCTCTTTGTGTTATTTCCATTATTATTGTGTTTGCACCAACAAAATATATAGTTATTCTAGCACCGAAAAAATTCAGCCATAATTGACCATACTAGCCAACTACATTGTAGACCTTTCTTTTTTCTTTTTTTCTTTTTTCATTTTGAGAAAGACTTGATCAACATCTTAATTTGATATTAATTCGCAATATCCACCTAATCATCCAAATTAGCACCTTATTAACATATTAATAGATACCTATCATCCCTAAATTATGATGGCCTTTACAATGGCACCTTAAACTATAAAACTTTTGCAATTAATACCTCAATTATATGTGTGTGTATGTGTGCATGTATGTATGTATGTATTGCTGGGGATTTTCCCAAATCAACGAGTAATAATGAAAGAACAAAATGAACACATCAAGTAAATAAAAATTAGTGATTGACTTGGAACCACAATTGTATGTTATCCTTAGGCAATATTTGTCTCCATATGCAAGTTACTAAAGGGTTTCTACAAACTTGTCCTCAAGATACAACCAAGTTTATTGGGTTCTACAAATAGCAATTTTGGAAAATACCCACAGGATTTCTTGTGTTTCTTTAAATTTACTATTTTGGAGAGATAGGGTTATAACCATAATTGTTCAAGTAAACATAAACCTCTATTTATACCCATAGGGTTATAACCCTTTAAAAGGTATGTATGGAGAGTTAAGATATTTCATAAAACCATTCACAAGGCTTCAACCATTTTTAACGTTCAGAACAGTTATCGGAAAATTCTGCAGAAATTCAATTTTCACGAGTCTCGATCGATCGAACAAGAATTGAGTACCAATCGAAATAGGTAGAGACTCCAGGATAATTTCTCTCACCACTTCGATCGCTTGAACATACTAAATTTTGAATTTCATCTAGAAAATTCCAGAACTTGAATTTTAACTTTATTCATTTTACAAATGAATATTCCCCAACCTTATATCATTATTACAACTTATCCTTGTATATACCTATATATACAACATGTATACATGCATGTATGTATGTGTGTATGTAAGTGTTTTTATTATTATTAATATTTTATGGATAGGATAGTATTTCAAATTTGTGATGTCCACTTCATGATGATTGTTCTTTATCATCAGGACAATCATTAGGTCAAGATACCAATTTGTTTTCAGTGTAAGGGTTGAACTCAAATCTCTTACTCAATGCTAAGAAACTTTACCAGTTAAGTTAACTGGAACTCACTTTATATTAATCCATCAACTAATTTGATAATATAAACATTGATTTGAACGGCGGATAGATATGCCAAGATAATCTCAAATTAGGATATTAATTGATTATAAAATTTTATACTTTGGGGTACACATCATAAAATGCCCCGATAATTTAGAGTTATAGAGCTACAATTAACTCTTATATTTTATATAGGGTTGATTTTGGATCTTTAATATTTAGTAAAAGTGCTCAGTGGCTGGTTGTGTTCATATTCAAACTGCAACTTGACCTAATCCGTTTGGGTGGGAACCCTTCCAAACGCTATAAACTGACAAATCGAATAAACCATCTAGACCCAAAAATAGAAAGTTTTGCCTTGAACGGTTATAAGGTATGACAATTTAATCTCAATATTAGGAACCCAGTGGTTAATTTACTTTTCACATCCCTATCCACATCAACCATAATATTGAAAGGTCTTACACGCTTCAAAAGATTACCAACACCATATCTATTCACTGTATGATCAAAAGTAGAACTACCAATCTTGCTTCTCACGTAAAGCCCTTAACTTAAGACCCGATTTTTTGTAAAAGTTATGATCATCTTGGCTATAAAACCTGGCAAGTAATGCACTGTTGCTACCAAGAACGCATCCTTGTGTATTTAGGACACCATAAGTTGACATAGAACTCAATTTTTTATAAAAATTGTGATCATCTTGGCTATAGAACCTGTCATTTATCCCACAACTGTCACCAAAAAAAGAAGCATCTAGTTTCCTTGGTTTTGTGACAGCCACTAAGGAGCAAGATTTGGCCCCCATTACAAACTCTAAATTCAATTGCATTGCCACCAAGATAAATGCATGTTAAGTCCACGTCTTCATTCTTTTTTACTTGAAGTAATAACATGTTAACTAGTGATCTGACCCGTGTGAGAGACCACGCCCTCGGCCCCTTTTTTTGGTGTTGGGCCAAACTCACGTGAATGGGTGGAGTCGTGTTATTGCTTTTCAGAATTGAGGTTCAACTGATTATAATTTCCCTTTTAGATTAATGGTTTTACAATAGAGTCACCACTTATTTAATTATTAGAATAAATAAGAAAATCAAAATTGAAAAATTCCTCATTTCATTGATTTGAAAATGAATTTATATTGATCATAAAAAATTACATGGCTTTGGTCCTAAATACAATTTGAGATCAAGTACATGGCTTTGTTTCTAGTTACAATCTAGAAATTAAAAATTACATGGATAAGCATTGATCTATTAACCCTTGATCTAAGTTTGGAGGTTATGTTACAAGATGGGAAGGTTTTAGGCACCCATCTTATCCGATGAAACTGGTCTTCTAGACTATGGTGGCCAACTTTCATATCATATCATCAAATATGTTATCAATCAATTTGCATGTTATATTTAATGTGTGTGCATGTGATAAACCCTAATTCAATTTATCAAGCATTGCATTTCGATTAGAAAAAATAAATTTTAGTGAATGTGTGTGGATAATGATATCCTAGATTCAAGGATTTGAAAAAATTATGAAACAAACATGTTTTTCATATTTTTGATGTGGATTTAAGGTCAAAGCTAGTGTTATGCATGAACATGTGATGAACAATCATGAACATGTGAATAACGCATATGAACATTTAAGAATATTCAAACATATTCAAGGAATTTAAATGAACAATATTAGCATGCTCTAATCCTAATATCATCATAATAATATAAAAAGCAAGTTAGGAAAAGGGATTAAACTTGCATGCAAGATCCACGCGATGGAGGAGGAGACTCTTGATAGAAGTCCTAAGGGTGGAGTAGAAAAGAAGAACTAGGAGAGGGAAAGTGAGTCTCACTCAATACCTTGAGTTTCAGGAAGACCAAGATATGACAAGACTACTTAACTTCACTAGAATTCAAGAGAGGAGAAGAGAGGGGCTTTTTTTTTTGTTTGTCTTAGACTAGAGGAGAGGGGGGAGGGGGTTTATATAGTAGTAGTGGATAAAATATGAATGGAAAGTCATTTAATGATGGTTAACAAAGGATAAAAAAGAATCATGAATCTTTAGACTTTGGGGAAAGATGGTGCATTAAATGTAGAGATTGGTGGGAGTGATGAGTAAGCAAAATTCGGTTTTCCTGTAGCTACTGTAACAGCCTGTAGAGCCAAATTCAAAAAATCATATCTTACTCAATTTTGATTGGAATTGTCTCGTTCTTGTGGTCAAATTGAAGCCCCAGATGTATAGTTTATGGAAAAATTAACCTCATTCACAAATTCAAAATATTCTGAGAGATATCAATAAAATGGTTAGCAGAGGTTATTTGTTAGAAAATGATTTCAACTCAATTAACATTAATAGATCCCAAATTAGTTTCCAATTAACATTAATAGGTTCCTGTGGGTACTTGACTCCACACAAAGGATAATTGTTCGCTTCGGGGAGCCAAGCCCTCACGAATTTGTTCTTTTCGACCGAGTGTAAGACCAATAGCTTGCTTGTAATCCCACATCGGAAGGAGTTCCCTCCCACTAGTGCCTTATATGCTTCTGGAGCTAACACTAGTGTACCGCTAACACAACACATGTGTAGTAGTGGTACACTAGTGTTAGCTCCAGAAGCATATAAGACACTAGTGGGAGGGAACTCCTTCCGATGTGGGATTACAAGCAAGCTATTGGTCTTACACTCGGTCGAAGAGAACAAATTCGTGAGGGCCTGGCTCCCCGAAGCGAACAATTATCCTTTGTGTGGAGTCAAGTACCCACAGTTCCAATCACTTCCATTTTAGACTTAATAAGTTCCAAATTTACCCTAATTAAAAAAATAATTACACAAATTACTCATTGAATAATTAATATTTGACTATCTAATTAATTAAGTGTGTACAACCTTACCATAAGATGTAGTCCTAGCCAATCAAATTATGACACGCCATTAATATCAAATTGATTATAATTATAATCAATTGGAATTAATTGTTCATAATCACATATAGTTGGACTCAATTTGTGATAGTGCATCTCGGCCATTAAAACTTAATTTGATGATAACTTTTAATCTGATGGTCCAATTAAGGCTTATGACCAGTCGATTTAATTGTTACAATATCAAAAACATTTTGATGAAATGAGATTAAGGATCTAATGGCCAGAGTAAAGATGCCTATTTCTAAGGTGAAATTTCCCTTTTACCCTTTATGTGAGGTTAAATGCGAGTTGCAAAATGGGGTGTCAACAACTTGTTTTTTCCCTGGTTAGGTTGGGTTAACTCGTATGACTTGTCACTCGACCTATTTTAGTTTTTCTTTAAATGATGATGGGATATGTAGGACTAAGTGTAAATGATGTGGGAAAATTTATATGGCATATAAATTCTCAAGTGTGAAGATTTCTAATGCTATATCTACTATTAACGTTGAGCAGATTAAGATGCAATTCATATGAAATATTTACGTATTCTTCTTTACCTAATCTATTATGTTTATTTATAAAGTTTATTTATTTATTTTTAAATTTAGTTATTGATGAGTCAGAAATTTATGATCGTCATTAATTAGAGATCGTCATTAACTAAGAGAAGACGTTGCGCATTTATTACGCTCATTGATGTTTAAAGTATAACGGACAGAGCAACAGTCACAGAGTGAGCTATGAACTTCAGACAAAGATTTTGTAACGCATTAGTCGTTGAGCATACATACAGAAATTCATTTTCATTAGTGAGGCACGCAGTTATAAAAAGAGAAGGCAACATAAGTTAAAGGTGCACACAAAATACTCTACAAAAATCACTCTCCAGTCAATTCTCTTTAAAATCTTTCTCCCTTACTAATTTAAGCATCGAAAGTGGTTTGGCTAACACCACACTAGTGTGTTACTCTTCCACTCAGTTCATTTTTGCAGGTTTTCCTCCTACAGAGACGACCTCAATCATAGCTTCGTCCATCAATTACGACGAGGAGCTCAACTGCTGATTTTTTGCATCATCAATTTGGTGTCGTCTGTGGGAATCACTAATCATTCAAGCCATTTCTCCCAATGACAAAAGAGTTCTTCAAAGTACGAGATGGAGCTAGAAGCTATACAACAGCTAGACACTGTGCAACAGTAATAAATCCAGGCCCTCTTGGCTAATGTGGAAGAGCTGACTCGCCAGAATGAAGAGCTGTAAAAGACAATGAAATCCCAAAACGCAAAACGTCGATGAACAGTTGAAAACCAAAATGAAGAAGAATCAAACTCCCAAGCCAATAGGTGAGAGATGACCTCAGGAAATGATTCCTCTATGATGGAAAATGAGATTTGCAACATGAGGAAGGAGATGGATGAATTAAGAAATGCCATGAAGGATAAAGGCGGGGAGAATCTGGATGGGATGATTCAAAGGATGGATTCACCATTCATCATCGAAGTACTGAGCAGTCCCCTCCCACCGAAATTTCGTCTCCCACAGATGGAATCATATGATGGTTCCAAGGATCCCTTGGATCACATTGAGTCATTCAAGACACTGATGCTGTTGCAGATGACCCCAGACGAGGTGATGTGTAGAGCATTCCCAATGACACTGAAAGGAGTAGCCAGAGTATGGTTTAGCAAGATACCACCAGGAACTATTGCAAATTTTGAACAACTTAGCAAGGGTTTTGTTCGCCATTTCATTGAGGGGTAAAGACACAAGAAGCCAATCGGTCATCTTCTCAACATTCAACGGGTAGAAGGAGAATCACTAAGACAGTACGTGACTTGATTCAATAAGGAGCTACTGTAGGTAGATGAAGTTGAAGATCAAGTCATCTTAACAACTTTCCAAGCAGGGTTGCTCCTTGGGAATTTTTTCTTCTCAATCACCAAAAGCCCACCAAAAACGGTCGTAGAATTGCTTCGAAAAACTCAGAAGTACATGAATGTAGAAGACGCGGTCTTGCAAAAGAAATGAAAGGAAAAGGAAAAGAGACGAAGAAACAAGTGATAAGAAGAAGGAAATACGAAGTGTTGGGCAGACCGCAAGAAAGAAGAAGGAACTTTCGGATAAGAGGCCAAAGTTTACTAACTTTACTCCTCTAATAATGCCAATTGAGCAAGTCTTGATGCAGGTAAGGGATGATACCTCCCTGCAATGGCCGAAGCCAATCAATACTCCAACAGAAAGAAGAGACAAGAACAAGTACTGTAGATTCTACCAGGACCACAAACAACGTACCGACGAGTGTAGACATTTGAAAGACCAGGTGGAGACTTTAATTTGGTAAGGGAAGTTACAGAAGTATGTCAGGAAAACGGAGCCCTACAGATACCAATGGAAGGATGATAAAGACAGAGATCGAGAAGCAGGAGATAGTAAACCTCCTGCAGAAGAGATAAAGACTATCTCAGGAGGATTTACGTTAGGTGGAACATTGAAGTCCTTGAAAAAAGCCCATGAGAGAGAAATAAATAGTGTCCATTCACAACTCCTTCCAATGAAGATACCAAGGAATGACGAACCTGATATTGTCTTCTCAAAGAGAGACGGTTGCGGCATTAGACAACCCCATGACGATCCACTGGTAATCATGCCCAGAGTAGAAAAATTCAACATCCATTGGGTACTTATTAACAACAGAAAATCAGTAGATATCATCTACTTACCTGCGTTTCAGTAGATGAAACTGGACAAGAGAAGAATCAGGCCTTTCACCTCTCTTTTAGTGAGCATCACTAGGGATAGAATCGTCCTTAGGGGCATCGTCACTCTAATCGTGATTGCAGACACTTACCCAGCACAGATTACCAAGGAAATTAATTTCCTCATAGTTGACTGCCTCTTAACATATATCATTTTGGGAAGACCTGCACTCAACAGGCTAAATGCAACGATGTCAACATATTACTTGAAGGTGAAATTTCCAATAGCCCATGGTGTAGGAGAAATCAGAGGAGATCAAGTTCTGGTAAGAGAGTGCTACCAAGCTGCCTTAGCATCTGGGGAGAACCACACATGGGTGATCAATAAACCAGAGCCCATCCCCGAATTGTTAGAGACACCACAAGAAGTTGTGGTCGTTCCAGGAGATTCATCAAAGGCATTGAAGATAAGATCAGCACCCCCAACTCTGGAGAAAGAGAAGATGATTTCCCTCTTAAGGGCAAACCAAGATGTTTTCCCCTGGAAACATAAGGATGTGCCTAGAATTGATGGGAAAATCATATAGCATCGTCTCAATGTCAACCTAGAGTACAAACCTGTATAGCAGAAGCGGAGAATATTTGCACTAGAACGTAACAAAGCAGTAACTGAAGAAGTAGAGAAGTTACTAGAAGCTAGTTTCATTAGGGAAGTTTTCTACCTAGATTGGCTAGCAAATGTGGTAATGGTGAAAAAGAGCAATGGCAAATGGAGGATGTACATTGATTTCACAGACCTGAACAAAGCTTGCCCAAAGGATAGCTTCCCCTTGCCAAGGATTGATCAACTGGTAGATTGAATTGCCAAACACAAGCTTCTAAGTTTCATGGATGCATTTTTTGGATACAACCAGATCCTCATGGATGAAGAAGAGATTAAGAGAAGACCTCGTTCGTCCCTAGCCAAGGCTTGTATTGCTACAAAGTTATGCTTTTTAGGTTAAAGAACACAGGAGCTACATACCAAAGATTGGTGAACCACATGTTCTCTCACCAAATTGGAAGGAATGTGGAAGTATACGTAGACAATATGCTGGTGAAAAGTAAGAACGAAGCCAACCACTTGGACGATCTGAAAGAAATCTTCAACACACTACGTAAGTACAATATGAAATTAAACCCTGCAAAGTGTTTTTTTTTTTGTTGCTTTAGGAAAATTTTTGGGATTCATGGTGTCCAAACGAGGCATAGAAGCAAATATAGAAAAAGTAGAGGCAATCATCGAGCTCAAATCACCAAAAACAATGAAAGAGGTTCAGAGCTTGATGAGAATGGTTACAGCTCTAAACAAATTCGTCTCCAGGCAATGGACAAGTGCATGCCATTCTTCATGGTCTTGAAAAATGCCTTTTAGTGGACTGACGAATGTGAAGAAGCCCTTGCAAAATTAAAAGAGTACTTGATGAAACCACCGTTACTAAGTCCCTCGGTAATGGGAGAAAAGTTGTATCTTTACTTAACAGTGTCTAACACCGCAGTAAGTTCGGCACTAATCAGAGAAGAAGAAAATGTCTAGAAGCCAGTCGATTATACCAACCAGGCATTCCAAGGAGCAGAGGCAAATTACCTAAGGATGGAAAAGATAGATTTCGCATTGGTGGTTGCTTCCAGGAATCTTCATCACTACTTCCAAGCACACTCCGTCGTCGTCATGACAGACCAACCAATAAGAAAGACGATGAACAAGATAGAAGTAGCAGGACGACTCATCCAATGGGCAGTTGAACTGGGCCAATTCGACATCGAATATCGGCCTCGAGCAGAAATTAAAGCCTAAGTACTGGCAGACTTAATCGTAGAATTCATCTACCTCTACAAGGAAGAAGAACTCCTTATGGAAACATGGACAGTCTAAACAGGTGGGTTTGCCATGAAGAAAGCAGGAGGGGCAAAAGTAGTGCTCATATCTCCAGAGAAAGAAATATTGAAGTATGCAGTAAGACTGCAGTTCTCAACAACGAATAATGAGGCTGAGTATGAAGCATTGCTAACAGGAGTAAGTTTAGCAAAAGCTCTCAAAGCAAAGAATCTTATTGTCCAAGCTGATTTTCAACTCATAATTGGACAAGCAAAAGGAGATTATGAAGCCAAAGAAGAGAGGATGTAGAAGTACCTGAAGATTGTCCAACAACTCTCGCAGCACTTTGACAGTCTAAACTTTGTGCAAATTCCTCGAGCGCAGAAGCTGACTTCCTAGCAAGATTGGCCTCGTCAGATGACTATAATGTGCCCTCTAAACTATGTGTAGAGATAAAGGAGCAATCAAGTACAGAAGGTGAGTAGGTTCTAAAGATAAAAGAACAAGACAAGTGGATAGCTCCCATCGTCTGTTATTTGAAAGAAGGATGGCTCCTAGAGGATAAAACAGAAGCAAGGGAGATACAGATCAGAGCAGCCCGCTTCGTAATTATTGACGATGTACTGTACAGACGAGGTTATTTACTCCCATACTTAAGATGTGCTAACTCAGAAGAAGCGGATTACGTACTCCACGAGATACACGAAGGAATTTATGGAAATCATGTTGGAGCAAGGTCTTTAGCAGGAAAGACACTCAGAGCAGGATACTATTGGCTGACTTTACAAAAGGACGCAACCGACCTCGTCAGAGCATGTGATAAGTGTCAACGCTTTGTAAATGTCCAGACGAGACCAAGAGAGACAATGACACCCATATCCTCATCATTGCCCTTCGCCCAATAGTGGACTGATATTATGGGCCCATTCCCTTTAGGGAAGAAGCAACTCAGATTTTTGATCGCCGTAATGATTACTTCACAAAATGCGTAGAAGCAGAACTAGTAGCAACGATAATAGAGGCTAAAGTAACCAGCTTTGTGTGGAAGAACATCATCTGCAGGTTTGGAGTCTCATGCATCATAATATCGAATAATGGAAAGCAGTTTGACAATCCCAAGTTTTGAAAGTTTTGCTAAGACTTAGGAATAAAAAACCACTACCCTTCTCCAAGACACCTTCAAGCCAATGGTTAGACAGAAGTGGCGAACAAAAGCCTGCTCAAAATTATCAAAACTCGGTTTGATGGGCTGAAGGAAGCTATGAAGTGAATGGCCAAACATAGGGAAGCAATGGCCAGATACTACAATAGAAAAGGGTAAGAAGGTTCAACACAGGAGCCCTCATCCTCAAGAAGATATCATAGGCAACGAAGGACCTATCCCAAGGAAAACTGGGACCAACCTGGGAAGGCCTCTACAAAGTAATCCATCACTCCAAAGAAGGCTCCTACTACCTAAAATCTTTAGACGGCCAGGAGATACCTTGACCATGGAATATAGAACATTTGAAGAAGTACAACTAGTAAGGAGTCTTTTACATTTCAAGTTACCCAATCTTCATCTCAGTATGTATGTCAGTTATTACTTTCGTCATTCATAGATCAATAATACACAAGAGCATTATCCATGTGTATTTATCAATAATTATCCATGAGTTATTTATCAACAAAAACATGTGCAACACTTAGGAGTTATTCTGGGGAGACGTCCCAAAAATCTTCGTCGTTAAAATTTCTAATCAAAGGCTGTTTAGCTGACATCGTCATAACCATCAAGGTTGTTAATACACAACCACGAAAGTCGACTAAATCAAGAGTTGTTCAAACACAACTATTGTCATCGTCATTCAGACATGTCCAAAAAAAAAAGAAAAAAAAAAATGAAAAAAAAGGTTAACCTAAAGACGCTCCAATAGTGTGACTTTAAGTCATGCAAACAGTGCAACATTGTCATTACTAATAACGTCATGGCATTAAAAAAAAAAGGAGAAAGTTGTTCAAACACAAACTTCTATCATCGTCATTCAAACATGACTTAATGAAAGTTGTTCAAAAGCAACTAAACAAGAAAGTTATTTAAGCATAACTTAAAAGTTGTTCAAATACAACTACACAAGAAGCTGTTCAACCACAACTCCCATCATCGTCATAACTTAATAAGATCTACTCAACACGACAAAAACCTAACGAAATAAAAGGTTACAAACACACTTCATTAGCCAATTAGTTGTTAGAAGAGAATTGCATGCCGAAAACACACGGGCCCAAGTAAATTGTTCAATAAATATATGCTTAAAACAACGAGCCCCATAAAGACATTGTTTCCGTCTTACAAAAAAGAGAGAAAATGAAAGAAAATAAAGAAAATTACTGTCTAGCTAGATCAGAGGGGAGCGGATCTATAGGAGCGGCGGTCGTAGGTTTTTCTACTACATTCTCCTCTGCGACCTTGGAAGGACGATCTACTACAAACTCCTTCTCCAGTTCACACATTATGAGACCAGAGAGATCCAGTTCTAGGTGGTGCTTAGCCATCCATCTTCTGAAAAGTTCAAAGCTTTCCACATAGTACTCACACAGATCGTCCGAGTACAAGTCAGATTCTTTGAACTCCCGTATAGCATTAGGACCAGCTTTTTTCAGTTTAAATTGAAGATCGCCTATCTGCTTGTCCTTCAACTTAGAAAAATCCTTCTCCACATGAAGACTCTTCTCCAAAGCTGCCACATGTTCTTTGTCATTCTTAGCTTCAACAATAAAGATGGCAACCTTGTTCTTAAGCGTCTCATTCTCAGCAGAGAGGCATTCGATCATAGGCTTAGCTGTGGCCATCTTCTTCTCCAAATCCAGAAGCTTCCCAGAGATGAACAAGGACTCCCCTAAAGCCTACATAAAAAAAAAAAAAAAAAAAAAAATCTCTCTTAGCAAAAGCAAAACAAAAAAGAAAAATCAACCTACGTCGTTAGAACACACCTGCACCAACTTTTGGATATGAGATGACATCACCTCATTAGATGACTTCACCATCAAAGGGTTTAGGTCATCCACGGAGAGTGCCTCGTGTGCCTTCAAGGCAGCAGCATCGGCATCATCCCAGAAAGTTGGGAGAAAGGCTTGCTAGCAACCTTCTTCTTCTTGGTTCCCTCCTCTACAGAAGCAATCACCTTCAAAGACGAGGTAGGGGAGGCAAGATGCTTAGCAAGTGAAAGGGAAAAGGGAGGAGTCACCACAGGGTCGACTTTAGAAGCACCGCCCACCTTTAAATGCTTCCTCGCTAGGAGGCCCCTGATGAGGCCACTTTTTGTCTTCTTTTCCTGAGCTTCAACCAGCTTTTGTTTACTGAATCTAGTCGTCATTCCTGAAAGGAAGGAGAAACTATTAAAAAAAAAATATGAGAGAAGAAGGAACACTTACTCTTCTTCATAACTTCGAGGTTTCTCTGAACCTTACTAGACGGTTTTGGACCTAAAAAGTGAAGGAACAGTAATTGGGGAGAAATGAGCTCATCAAAATCTTTGACGGTCTCCAAGTATTCTTTCACCTTCTCAACACGAACGTGATATCTCTTCTTCAGACGAGGGCATTGAGGAACTATAAAAAGCAAGAATATCACATATCATTGTCACTCACAAAGAATAAATAAAGAACAGAAAGAACAGATAATAAGGACGCACCAGACACAGGAGTTCCCCAACTACGAAAAAACTTAGAGGCTTTGTCTAGGCCCTCACTAGGAACGAACTCCCAGCCACTGCCTGAAATAAAGAAGAAGTTTGGTTTCCAATTGCGGAGGGACGATGGAGAGCCAAGTATTAACCTAAAAGCCCTATCCCATGGCTTAAATTCCCAGTAGCCAGGGTCTTTAGACTTTCTCAAACGACAAAAATGGAGAAATTCGTCTTTCTTGATGACATCCCCATCATTAGCAGACATCCACACTACCATACAACAAATGACGATCCACCAAGAATTGGCACTAATTATGCTGGGGCAAGGTGCAGATATGCGAAAAGTTCCCTAACAAAGGGATGAACGGGAAGACGAAGACCATTAGCAAAATCTACTTTGTAGAAATAGACTTCATCGGCATATGAGTGACAGGCCTTATCCTTGTCACTCGGAATCCTAATTCTAACCGAATCAGGAAATTGAAACCTATCCCTGATTTGCTTCTCTTTTTTCTCTAAAAGAGCACATTGGATGTTCCAAGCTTTATAAGGAGTAGAAGAGGAAGAAACCTTGGAAATCTCGTGATTATCAAACGAAATAAAGATTAAATAAAGACGAATGGACAAACCTATATGGATAGTCCTCCCCCACGAAAAGACTAACCCCTTTGAGACAGTCTCCCTCCACAATCTCATGCAAACGACCTAAGCGAGTAAAAAGAAAAGATATTGAGGGACAATCGACACTAACAAAAGAGTAATCTACCATGGAAGAGCAAGAAAGGAGAGAGGAGCATGAAGAACTTACTAGGGAATGCAGAACTGAAAAAGAAAGCTTGAAGAAGAGAAAAACCCTAGAATGCCAACTGAACAAGGAAAGAAAACGAAGAAATGGAAAAATGAGGGAAAAATGCTAGATAAATGGCCAAAACGTGCATGGGAAAACCGAGGAAAGTCTGCATGTCAGACGCATCTTGACCGTACACGTGGCACTTAGCAAATCAAACATTTACTCGTCATAAATGCGCCGTGCATGGAATATGAAGCGTTAGACGATTATGTTTTCATCTCGTCTAATTGACAAAAATTCAAATAAGGGGGCAACTGATGAGTCAGAAATTTATGATCGTCATTAATCAGAGATCGTTATTAACCAAGATAAGACGTTACACATTTATTATGCTCATTGATGGCAAAGTGTAATAGACGGAGCGACAGTCACAGAGTGAGCTGTGAACTTTAGACAAAGATTTTGTAATGCACTAGCCGTTGAGCATAAATACAGCAATTCATTGCCCATTAATGAGGCACGCAACTATAAAAAGAGAAGGCAACAGAAGTTAAAGGTACACATAAAATACTCTACGAAAATCACTCTCCAGTCAATTCTCTCTAAAATCTTTCTCCCTTACTAACTTAAGCATCGGAGGCGGTTTGACTAACACCACACCGGCGTGTTACTCTTCCACCTAATTCATTTTTGTAGGTTTTCCTCCAGCAGAGATGACCCTAATCACAACTTCGTCCATCCACTACGACAAGGAGCTCAATTGCTGATCTTTTGCATCATCAGTTATCATTCTAGGTAATATAACCTTATTATTATTTTATATGCAACAAGGCAAGAAGGCTAATAATTTCACATGGTTCATGACAATTATTTATTTTTATGGTAATGAATGATATTATTAGTGAACTTTAAATTGTGTAAATCTAAGAATCTATATATAATTTAACATGTATTTTTGAGTATTTTTTTAATAAATTTTTTGACATTTAGTATTTTTGTTTGTTTATTTATTACTTCTTTCATGCTAAAAAATACGGATTGACTTGTAACTTGACCAACTTGACATGCTTACAACCTGTTTAGGATGACCCATTTTTGTCCCCAACCTGATTGACTCGATCCATTTGCCAAGTCTTTAGCAGGCTTGATCATTTTAGTAAGAAATTACTAAAATTTATATTCTATGGAATTAGATTCCAAAATAAAATAAGAATAATTAAGAGATTAATTAGAGAACTCTAGGACTTAAGATTTAGTGGTAATGGTATGATAATAACTTATGGTTTTATTTCATTATGGATGATTTCATGGAGGGGTTAAATGCAATATTAACTAGTCAAGGAATATGTTGTGTAGTTATATTTTTATGGTGCAAAAAAATATAATTAATTGTAATTTTAGGCTAGTTATGAGATAACAAGAGCTCAAGTAAGGCTCAATCGAGCTAGATTTTAATTTTAATTTTAATTTGTTTTAATTTAATTTTATTTATTATTATTTTTTCACTTTGGTCCTACTTCAAGCTATATGACACACCCTTTAGGGACTGTTATGGGACTAGTTTATAAGCTAGCATTTTATTTTTTAATTTTTATGTACATTTTTTTAAAACCCCTCATTTTTTAATTACTTTTTTATCATATTTTAAAAGTATAAGTATAGTTTAGTACATTTCTAGCAAAAAGTTTTTAGTAAAAAACTAAATAAACTGTTCCTAAACGGACAAAGAGTATTCATATTAGCTTGTGCAAAAAAAATTGTTTATTTTAGCATAAGAACCTACTTTTTCTATTTTACATACTCATTTTTCAAAACACACCATATCAGATTATCTATTTTACATTACATTTCATTAAAATATTAATTTTTCTTAATTTTTTAAAATTGTTTCTTTTTCTTCACATACAACAACCACGATTCACTCTCTTTCTTATTCTCGAGATACGTAAAGAAAGAATAAAAAACTAAATACAAAATAAATAGTGTCAGTGTAAATTTACACGGTTACTGTAGCAAACTTGTAAATTTACACAATAATATACAGATTGATGCAGATTCTTTTTTGGTAAAACTTTGCAAAATTTACATGTTTTTATATTATACTTGGATGTCAATGGTCTTATAGTGCCAGCCATATTAATGAAATACAAACTACACGTGTGTTTGAAAATCATTCTTGTTAAGGAGAGAGGAAAATCTATTTTCTCTCTCCCTCCTTAGCGTACTCGGTTCCATGGGATTATCAACAAGGGAGGAGCCCACACTCTTCGACATACATATATTGAGGCGAAGATCAAAACGGTAAAAGGTTTGATCAAAACTTGATAAAGATTCAAGTTTTTGGAAAGTTCTTATTTTTGTTTTTAAATTAGATGCATTAAAGGTATATATGCTTCATTTTACTGAGTTTCAAGATTCATTCTTAGATGTGCTTTGATAAGGGTAACTCTGAAAGTTTGATAAACTCGTTCACATGAAGCAAAACTGACGGTCCTGACGAACCCGACGACCTTGTTTGTGCCTTTATAAACGACGACACCGTAAAGCCGACGGTTCCACCACAAGGCTGACGGGTGCACCTCGAGATCAACGACACTTGAATAAGATGACCAGGATGCATAGGTAGTATAAGAAGCTGACGGAAGGAAGCTGAAAGGGATAAGTAAACCTTTGACGAGTTTTACATGGCCTTACTTGACCTCCACGCATGAATATATATATATATATATATAAGGGGAAACATTTTATACTCCATAACTAACCATAATTGAGGGAATCCCTACAAGGAAAGGATCCTGCAAGATACACGTAGTAATGAGGATCTTCCCTACAAGGAAAAGTCCTCTATGCCAAGGAATGAATGTCAAACCTTCTTATTATAAAAACTCCAAAACCCTCACAAACCAAGCTACGCATAATTTTCCCCAACACTGACACTCTAGAGTTGTGAAAGTTCTCTGACTTAACCTTTGGAGAGTCTTTGGTCGATACCACACTAGTACTCTCCTAAGGCCTCATTTTCTGTGTTGTGCAGGTGTTGTCTTGAGCACGTGAGGACTGTGTAACTTACTGACGATTTTCGACATCATCAGTTGGCACTGTTTGTGGGAAACACTGACTTGTAAGCTATATTATCGCTTCCCAGACAAAGAGTTGCATGGTGCTTACTCGCTCGATGACGACCACTAACAATGTTCAGGGAGATGAACCATGCACCACCACTCTCGCGAGACAGGTTCAAACTCTCGCCGCTGCTGTAGAACGCCTCACCAAGTAAAATCATGATCTAGAGGAGCAGCTGTGCCAAAAGAACGTGGGGCTTAACACCCAAGAGGAGGACCAAGAAGGGCCGGAAGGTAGCAACACCCCAAGCAGACCAGAGCGATAGGACACGAGCCGTCCATTTGCCACAGATATGACTCTACCTCAAATGGTTGCGGAGATGCAAATGATGAAGGAATGGATGGATTTCATGATGAACGCCCTCAGAGGACGGGTGTCTAGTAACCTTAATGACTTGGTCCGTCGAACTGATTTACCATTCACTGCATCCGTCACTTCTTTCCCCCTTCCACCGAAGTTCCGTATGCCATAGGTGGAGACCTACGACGGATCTAAGGATCCCCTAGATCACTTGGAGTCTTTCAAGACCCTGATGCACCTACAAGGAGTGGCAGACGAGATCATATGCAGGGCCTTTCCCATTACGTTGAAGGGCCCGTAAGGGTTTGGTTCAGCAGGTTAACGCCCAAGTCCATTAGTACCTTTAAGGAGTTAAGCACCCAGTTTGCCTCAAACTTTATCGGGGGACACAGGTATAAGAAGTCCATTGCATGCTTGATGAGTATTAAGCAGTGGGAGGATAAGACGCTAAGGTCCTACATAACCCGCTTTAACAAAGAGACCCTATCAATCGATGAAGCTGACGACAAGATACTTATGGCCACATTCACGAATTGGCTACAGAAGGGTAAGTTTCTATTTTCTTTATATAAGAACGACCCAAAAACCATGTCAAATGTGCTTTACAGGGCTACTAAGTACATGAACGTGGAAGGCATGTTACTGGCCTGATAAGAGAAGCCTAAAAAGAAGGAAAGACAAGAGGACATACGGCAGGATAGAGGGCAGAAGATGGCTAGGACCGGAGAACGATGGGAGGATAGGCGCTCTAAGCCCCTCATAGGGAGGTTCACAAGCTTCAACCCATTGACTGCACCGATTGACCAAGTCCTGATGCAAATCAAGGACGAAAGAGTCCTAACATTTCCCAACAAGCTGAAGGGAGACCCCAATAAGAGGTCCAAAGACAAGTACTACCGCTTTCACTGTGACCACGGTCATGACACATCCGACTACTACGATTTGAAGCAACAAATAGAAGCTCTCATCAGGTAAGGAAAGTTACAGAAGTTTGTCAGTAAGGAAAGAGCGGACCCACCACAAGAGCAGGTTCCCCAATGAGAGAACAAGTGTCCTAGGCTGCCCATAGGTGATATAAGGATGATTGTGGGAGGCATAGCAGCCTCTGGCGCGTCAAAAAAGGCCCGTAAAACTTACCTCAGGATGGTCCAGAACGTCCAGCTGACGGGCTTCGTACCAAAGATGGCGCAGATCGACAATCCCATCATTGAATTCTCAAAGGAAGATGCTCGACGTTTCCACCACTTGCATGACGATGCAGTCATCGTTAGCATACGGGAAGGAGAATACAACACACATCGAGTCCTAGTTGATAACGGAAGCTCTGCCGACATCTTTTACTACTCGACGTTCCAATAAATGGGGATTGACAGAGAACGGTTGGTCCCGATCAACGCCCCACTTGTTGGGTTTGGAAGGACAAAAGTATATCCTTTTAGTGTAGTCATGTTGCCCGTGACGGTCAGTGATTATCCTCAACAAATCTCTAAGGATATCACATTCCTTGTTGTCAACTGCTCGTCCGTATACAATGCCATCCTAGGGCGACCTACCCTTAACTTGTGGAAGGCTGAAATTTCAACCTACCACTTGATGATTAAATTCCCCACTGAGTACGGAGTAGAAGAAGTATGCGGAGACCAAGTGGCTGCACGTGAGTGCTATATAGTAATGTTGGAAATGGACGATCATCTACAGACAATGAACATAGAAGAACAGTGGACGGTGGCAGAGCCTGTTGAAGGACTCGAAGAGATATTTCTTGACAACTCCAGACCAGATTGAATGACTAGGATCGGCGCCCTCGCTAGCCCGCTGGTCCACCAAGCACTCAAGACTTTTCTCAAAGAGCACTAGGATGTATTTGCATGAAGTCATGAAGACATGCTTGGGATCGACCTTTCGGTCATGGTGCACAGGTTGAACGTGTCACCCACTTTTCCATCTATCCACTAAAAGAAGTGGGTGTTTGCCCAAGAACAAGACTGAGCTATAGCAGAAGTTCGCAAATTGCAAGAGGCAGGCTCCATCAGAGAAGTTTACTACCCCGATTGGCTGGCGAATGTGGTGATGGTCAAGAAAGCCAACGGGAAGTGGAGAATGTGCGTGGACTTTATAGACCTAAACAAAGCATGCCCTAAGGATAGCTACCCCCTCTTTCGAGTTGACATCTTGGTAGACTCTATGGCTCAACACCAATTACTAAACTTCATGGACGCTTTCTCTGGTTATAACCTGATAAAAATGGATGAAGTGGATTAGGAGAAGACTTCGTTCGTCACCAGCCAAGGCCTCTTCTGCTACAAAGTAACGTTGATCGGCCTCAAGAACGCGGGCGCGACATATCAGAGGCTCATGAACAAGATGTTCGTACATCAGATTAGAGAAACATCCAAGTCTACGTTGACGACATGTTAGTAAAAATTCAAAAGGAGAACAATCATTTGGATGATCTCAGGGAAACCTTTGACACCCTTTGCACTTACAACATGAAGCTCAATTCGGGCAAGTGTGCATTCGGGGTGACGACTAGGAAGTTCCTAGGGAGGTTTGAAGTCAACTCAGACAAGATCCGGACCATAATAAAGATGGCACCCCCAAAAAATATGAAAGAAGTACAAAGCCTCAATGGTAAGGTAGTTGTGTTGAATAGGTTCATGTCAAGGGCAACGGACAAGTGTCTACCTTTCTTCCACATGTTGAAGATGTCTTTTGAGTGGACGATCGAGTGTCAACAAGCATTCAAAGATTTGAAGGCCTACCTCTCCCCCCTACCATTGCTAAGTCCCTCCAAACTAGAGGAGGAATTGTTCCTCTACTTGGCTATATCCTAGCTACTGTTAGTGTGGCCTTGCTCAGAGAAGAAGACAAGATACAAAACCCAGTGTACTACACTAGTCGGGTACTCTGTGGTGCCGAGGAGAGGTACCTACCAATGGAGAAGCTCACCTTCGCTTTGGTTACAGTAGTACGCAAGCTCAAGCCGTACTTCCAGGCCCACACGGTGGTCGTCCTGACTGACAAACCCCTACGGTGAGCAATGAGAAATCCTAAAGTAGTCGGGCGAATGGCACAATGGGCAATAGAGTTGAGTGAATTTGACGTGCAGTACCACCTGCGTACCACCATTATGGGACAAGTGGTCATTGACTTCATTAAGGAATTCACTAACGTGAAAGACCAGGGGGTAGAAGAGCATCGTTATTGGAGTATCCATACGGATGGATCATCGAACAAATAGGCAAGAGGATCAAGTATTGTACATCATTCTCCAGAAGGGGACGAGATTGAATGCATGGTTCGTCTCGATTTCCCTACGACCGACAACGAAATGGAGTACGAAGCTATTGTAGCAGGACTAGATCTTGCTAAATCAGCGGGGGCCACAAGTGTGGTTGTTCATTGCGACTCCTAGGTTGTCACGACCCAAGTGAATGGCGATTACGAATGTAAAGGTAAGAGGATGAAGAAGTACCTGGAGCAAGTAAAGAAAAGGGTGGACTACCTACAGGCCAAGATTGTTCAAATCCCAAGAGGAGAGAACGAGTGAGCCGACCGTCTTGCTAAGGCCACACAGCAAAACACATGGTCATCCCCGGCGAGGTAATTTCCTTTATTTAGTTTTCACGATTGATAGATCCCATCAATGTGCAAGAGATAGGTTCCGAAAGCAACTAGACCACACCTTTAGTCTCCTACTTGAAAAACGACACACTACCCGACAAAAAGGAGACTGCAAGGAAGTTGGAGGTCTAAGTAGGACAATTCGTCCTGATAAAGGACATCTTATACAAAAGAGGTTTTTTCCACCCGTTCCTAAGATGCTTAAGCCCCGAAGAAGCAGATTGTGTCATGAGAGAAGTCCATGAAGGGATTTGCAAGAACCACTCAAGGTCGCGGTCATTAGTACACAAACTGATTTGAGCAGGATACTACTGGCTACTATGCAGTAGGATGCCCAGGCATATGTTAAAGTCTGCGACAGATGTCAAAGGTTCAGCAACATCATTAAACAGCCGGTAAAAGAATTCACCCCAATGATAGCCTCATGACATTTCACTCAATGGGGATTGGACATTATGGGCCTATTCCTAATAGTAATATGACAACTGAAGTTCCTTATAGTCGGCATAGACTATTTCACCAAATGGGTAGAAGCTGAAGCCTTGGCCACCATCATAGAAAAGAACGTGAGAAGCTTTGTCTAAAGGAACATCGTTTGCAGGTATGGGATCCCTAGTGTCTGGGTCTCAGATAACGGGAAATAGTTCGACAACGACTCCTTCAGGGATTTTCGCTCACAATTGGGTATCAAAAACCATTACTCCTCCCCCGCCCACCCTCAAGCCAATGGACAGGTTGAGGTCACGAACCGATCCTTACTTAAAATCATCAAGACTCGGCTTAAGGGGGTAAAGGGTATATGGCTAGAGGAGCTGCCAAACGTACTATGGGCATATAGAACGACAGCCAGAACACCTACAGGGGAGACACTGTTCTGACTAGCATACTGGAGTGAGGTAGTTATCCTAGTTGAGGTCAAACTCACAAACTATAGGGTGGACAATAATGATGAAAAGAGGAACGACGAGGCCATGCATCTACAGCTTGACCTAATGGACGAACTCAGGGTGACAACTGAATAGAGGCTCGCGCGATACCAGGATCTCATGGCCAAGCACTACAACTACTGAGTTAGACACAGAGACTTCAAGGTTGGAGACCTCATCTTGATGAAGGTGACGAGTGCCACTAGAGATCCCGCCAAAGGAAAGCTCGGTCCTAATTAGGAGGGACCCTACAGGATCACTTCATGGCAAAAGAAAGGCACCTACCACATGGAGACGTTAGATGGACAGAAGTTGCACCATCCATGGAACACTGAGTATCTCAGGAAATACTACTAGTAGATGACAGCAGGAAGAGCGACACTCCTCATTTCTAGTTTATTTCTTTTAGTTAAATTTTGCTTACAGTATTTTCTAAGCCTAAAAGGCAGGTTTTTTATCCTTTTCAAGACCAATTTTTTACTTATGCACGCATTTATCATAATAAGAGGAGTTATTTAGATACGAACTGCGTATATATTTTTCTCTACAAAACTACTTTTGTAAGTTCATAAGTGGACAAGTTTATTACAAAGTCCATAAAGTGGACGAATTGAGATTATTAAGTCCACTAGTGGACGAGTTTATTATCAAAGTCCACAAGTGGACGGGTTTATTACAAAGTCCAAAAAGTGGATGAATTGAGATCATTAAGTCAACAAGTGGGCGAGTTCATTATCAAAGTCCACAGGTGGACAAGTTTATTATCAAAATCCACAAGGGGACAAGTTTATTACAAAGTCCACAAAGTGGACGAATTAAAAATATGAAGTCCACAAATGGACGAGTTCATTGTTAAGTCAAAAAATGGATGAGTTCATTCCATTGGGATACCGTAAAATTATTGTCCATTAGTGGAAGGGTTTATTACAAAGTCCATAGGTGGACGAGTTCAACCTTGAAAATACTAAGTCCACAAGTGGACGGGTTCACTATTAAGTCCAAAAGTGGACAAATTCACCTCATTAGGGTACCTTAAAATTATGAAGTCCACAAGTGGATGGGTTTATTACAAAGTCCACAAGTGGACGAGTTCCTGCCATTAGGAAGCCTTAAAATTGTTAAGTCCACAAGTGGACGGGTTTGTTACACAGTCCACCAGTGGACAAGTTCATCCTTAAACTTACCAAGACCACAAGTATAAGGTCCACAGGGAAACGAATTTATTATTTGGTGCTTAGATAGGATGAGTTCATTATTATGCCTAAAAAAGGACGAGTCCATCAAAGTAGACAGATTCGCACATGATACCCACCAGACGGATATACGCATATCAACTAATGAAGAACACACATGCTAAAAGCGACAAATATAAAATAAGAAATATATAAATAAAGTAAAATCTTTACAAACAAGGCCCAAAAAACAAAAGGGCACTTAACATTGTCTGGTAACTAGACGAAATACATTACAAATTGTCAATGAAAATAAAACAACTAAACTAAGGGGTCTTAGACGTCTGGAGCTGGAGGGTTCCTGTCATCTTTGGGAAGAGGGTCTTGGATGTCCTGAGTTGGGGGGGTTTTTAGCATCTTGAGCTTCAGTAGATGGGATTGACGGAGTGACGGGCTTCTCCATGGTAGGCTGAGCAAGAACAATACTATTATTTTTTGGATCCTGCTTTAACTAGGTGGAGTCATTGGTCTCCTAAAAAATGGTGACACTAGCTGGAGTCGATGGCATGGGGTCGTCCATGGTGACCTTGGATAAATCCAAGTGGGGGTAGACGAACTTAACTTGCTTCAGGCAGGCCTTAAACCCGTCACCATAGTAAACGGCACAGGAGTCGATGAAAGGTTGTAAAGCCTTAAACTCTTTCACGGCGTCAGCCCTGGCCGTCTCCACCTGCCCAAGAAGAGCCGTTAGTTCCTTTTCTAAGGTCGCCTTCGCCTCTTGCTCCTTTTCCTGCTGATGGGTCTCCTCCTTTAGCTTCTCATTTAACTCCATCACCTCATTGTTGAGAGTATGAAGGGCGTCCTTGTATTGATCCTGTTCATTGGTCAACGTTTCATTGCGCTTCCTAAGACGACTGATTACCCCCTCCTCAGCAACGCACCTATCTTGGAGCGCCTTCATGCGCACCAGTGCTTAATAAAGAAAATTTGATTAGGATAAGAACTTACCCTAGAGAGATCAAAAAGACCCGACACCCCTAGGTCCTTCGTCTCTTGCTCGGCACAAGGATCCACGTCTGTCTCCTTGATGATTGATTCAACCATCTTGACGGCGTATCCTTTGTGTGTAAGAAGGCGACGGGTTCCCTGGGTGACAAGGCCCGGCAACGTCATCAAGCCTTTACCAGTTCCATGGATTGGCTTGGGAGGCGACAACTTCTTAGGCTGTTTCTCCTTAGGGGTTACTGATGGCTTTTTAGGAGGATGGTCGTCCTTCCCATCAGTTTTTCTTTTAGGCGCCCCCTTCCCAACGGCCTTTGGGGCTAGCAAGGATGCCTCTTTTTTCCCCTTCTCCTTCTCCTCCTCATTCTTTTGATGCGCACAAGCTGATGCTCTTACTAACGCTCTTTGCTTAGTTGCATCCATTTCTGTTAAGGACAAAGGGCAGGAAGTTAAACACAAGGACGACAAAGAAGAAACGGAAAGAAATAGGGAAGGGAAAACTTACGACGATGGGAGTATTCGTTCAACCTACGTGCTATAAGCGCCGGCTTTGGTCCCCCACAGTATGCGTACAGCATGTTGAGAGTAATTAGGTCTCTACACTTCCGTTCCTCAAACGGAATATCAAGAACCCGACGTATAAAAGTCTCCTGCTAGTCAGTTATGCACGAGTTAGGACTGGCTAAAAAAAAGGAACAATGACATTAAATACTTAACAAATAAGCAAGGAAAGAAGTAAAAGAAAAAATTGACGGTGCTAAAACTGAGTCTTTGACAATACCCCAAATATTGTCAAAGCCATGAGGCATTGTGACCCACTCATTTGGACGACATACCCAATCCATCCCCTGAACAAAGAAGTATTTACCCTTCCAGTTCCTATTAGAATCAGGCATATCCGACACCAGCCTAAGCTCTTTCTTTTGCGTAGCAAAGTGGTATATCTCCTAGGACGAGAGGATGTACTAGGGTCTATAGCACCAAAAGAACTCGTCTAGTGAAAGCTGATGGTTCCCACGACTTAGACGACCCCACAAAATCTCAGCTCCAATGAATATCCTCCAAGCATTGGGAGCAACCTGGCTGATGGATAGCCCAAGAAAATTGACCAACTAATGGTGCAAAGCCGTCAGTGGCAACCTTAGTCCTGTCGCAAACATGGCATCGTACATACCAACATTCGCGGTCTTCCCCGAGTAGCACTTCTCGAACTTCTCAGGGAGACGGATTGGGATATGGTCAGGAATTTGGTAACGGTCCCTTAAATTCTTAAATATTTTAGCCGTCATCATTGGCTTAAAATCATTAATAGTCCACATTTTGGAGAGAATAAATGGACGAGTGTGGCCATCCCTGGGGCTTCCTAAACTTCCTCCTTTAGAGGTTCTCTCATCCATTTCACCCTCGTCCCCGTCATCCTCTCCTTCCTTTCCTCCCTCATCACCTTTGTTCTCACCCTCTACCTTTTCTTCTTCCTCTCTATCACAACTTTCCACTTCCTCGTTAGGAGAATGGGTGGACGTTTCTCTCTCTGACGACCAGGAAAAGCCCTTCTTGGGCTCATGACCTGACTGGAAGACTTCATCATAGCCCGCTCTCTCACGGACTGACGACTGCTCACTCGTTGCTTCTCTAGACATCTATTCACCTACAAGCGACGGAGGTATTCTAAGAACCTAAGTTGATGGCCTCTCTAGAGAATTAACTACCAACTAGAAAAACAAAAGTAAAAGATAGAATGAAATAAAAGAAAAGCCTTACTAAGTTAGTATACGGTTCCTCAAGGAATGACGACCTCAACAAGATGACGGCAGCAAAGGCAACGAGGTCAGCAAGTTGACGGAAGCAAGCTAGACAAAGGAACAAGCTCTCTCTCTTAAGATGAGCAAGGATGATATGAGGAATGAGGGGAGGAGGTGAGATATATATAGGAAAAAAAGTACACGGAAGATGAAGTGACGCCCATGATCAGAAACGAGGCCAACTGGTTTGTGCCATGTGTCTTAGCATTTAATAATGGCTACTCGAGGGGTCATCCATAAATACCCCTTTCTTTTTTCCTGAATAAAATAAAAAATAATAATAATAAAAAAGCTACAAGTCATACTCCATAATCCGTCAACTAGAGCCGGCGAGGCTATAAAGTAGGGGGCAGTTAATAAGGGTAACTCTGAAAGTTTGATAAACTTGTTCACATGAAGCAAAGCTGACGGTCCTGATGAACCCGACGACCTTACTTGTGCCTTCATAAATGACGACACCATAAAACCGGCGGTTCCACCACAAGGCTGATGGGTGCACCTCGAGATCAACGACACTTGAATAAGATGACCAGGATGCATAGGCAGGATAAGATGCTAACGGAATGAGGCTGAAGGGGTCAAGTAAACCTTTGACGAGTCTAACAT
Source organism: Quercus glauca (assembly GCA_023736055.1). Lineage (NCBI taxonomy): Eukaryota > Viridiplantae > Streptophyta > Magnoliopsida > Fagales > Fagaceae > Quercus > Quercus glauca. The sequence continues at coordinate 36,478,867 of CM043319.1, forward strand.
GGCCTTGCTTGGCTTCTGCGAATGAATATATATATATATATATATATATATGGAAACATCTTGTGCTTCACGACTAACCCTAATTGAGGGAATCCCTACAAGGAAAGGATCCCACAAGATACGTGGAGTAATGAGGATCTTCCCTATAAGGAAAAGCCCTCTATGCCAAGGAATGAATGTCAACCCTACCTACTATAAAAACCCTAAAACCTCACAAACCAAGGTACGCATAATTTTCCCCAACTTTGGCACTCTAGAGTTGTGAAAGTTCTTTGACTTAACTTTTGGAGAGTCTTTAGCCAATATCACACCGGTACTCTCCTAAGGTCTTCTTTTTCTATGTTGTGTAGGTGTTGTTTTGAACATGTGAGGATTGTGTGACTTATTGACAATTTTTGGCATCATCATGCTTCGTTTTACTAGAGTTTCCTAACAGTTTATGGAGTTTCTTTTTAAGAGATGGAGGGTTTTTAATTATGTGGAATAAAGAAAAGTAACCCACAAAAGATATTACCACTGTTCGATTCTTGACCACATGATAAAACGGTGCATGATATCCAACGCAGATGAATCTTCGTTACTGAGTCTGAATCAATTCAGTAAAATTCCCATTGAGCATTTTTTTGCAATAAATTTCAAGTTACTTTTTGAAAGACCAAAAAAGAAACATATTTTCTCTTTTACATTGTGCCAAATCCTTGTTAGGGAAAGGGGATCTTATGAAATAATTTTTTGTTGGAATGAAAACCATTATCACTTAGACCCAAAAATCTAATAGTTTTAGATTAAGAAGGAAAGAAATTCAATATACGAAATGCAACTTAATTAAGAAAAATTAGGAATGTGGAATAGAAGGATTGGAATGAGGGTCAAAATTACCGAATAATAATTCTTTTAATATATTTGGATCAATGTCAAAGTATAGGAAAATTGAGAAGCGTTGCTTCTAAAATTAGGACCAAGTGAATGGTGTGAACCGGCGCATTAGTGTAACAGTAAAATTATCATTATTATTATTATTAGGCCAAAATGAAGATATACCTCTTTCAGTTAAACTTTTTAGCAAATTACTCAATGTCTGAAACTATTTAGGAAAATGCCCCTGTTTTAAGCTTGATTTTCTAAAAATCGAGTTTCAATGAAAAACTTGATTTGCCAAAAATTAAGTTATAGGCAATTAAACTTAAAAAAAAAAAAATTTTGCATGGAACTCGAGTTCCACGCAAATTTTTTCAAGAAACTCGATTTTTGGCTAATCGAGTTTCAAAACAGGGACATATCCCTAAATAGTTTCAGACAGAAGGCATTTTGCTGAAAAGTTTGGCTGAAAGGTGTAAACCCCAATTTTCTCCTTATTATTAAGCTGAAGGAAATTTTTTATACTTCTTTGTTGAGATTTTTTTTTTTATATATATTTTTTATTATACTTGATGCTAAATGTTGAACAATTAAGAAACATCTATTCATAAAATTAGTTAGTGTGAACGTGAGAAAGTATAGAATAAAAAAATAAAATAAAATAAAAAAAGAACGAAAGAAAGAAAGAAAGAAAAAGATATCCATGCAAAGGTGAGGTGAGTCTAGATTAATATAACTGAAATTGAGATGGTTTGTCACGTTCACATGCATTGAAGACCTACTAATACATTAATAGGAAGGAGTGGTTCATTAATTCAAGTTAAAGAAACTGAAAAAGTTTAAAAATAAACGAAAATAACACTTTTGACTAAGGATAAATTGTGATCTTGATCTGGGCAATGTCTCATCAAAGTTGAGAACAATGAGAAGGTAGTAGTTTTCAAATTTCAGCTTGAAGAAGTAAAGTATATATATTTATTTATATTTTAAAGTGATTATATACTATATAAAATAACTTTTATTTCAATTAAAATAAGTATTGAATTTATAAATCACTCAATTATCTAACTGTCTAACGTATAAAAGATGTTTAACATAGAGTGATTTAAAATTATATAAATCACAGCAAAAGTTTATAATTATAAACAAAAAGTTTAATAGGACGCCGTGGCACCATATTTTCTCTCTTTTTTCAGTATATATTTCATAAATGCTTGCAATATGAAAGCAACGCCACTGTAGCTAGAAAAAGAAAAGAAAAGAAAAGAAAAGTTTTTGCTTATATACTCAAATGTTTGTTGACCAAGAACCAAAGACATCAAAGCAAAGCAAAGCAATTCCTTGAAGTTGAAGGTGCAAATATATGTGAAATTTAATTGTCTTTTTCTCTCATTCCCATCGTTATTAATGGATCAACAACACAATCATTTAAAATATAAAAAAAAGAAATTAAAATGAACTCTGTTTAGATTAGACCAATAATGGACATGGAGTGCATAGTCCGAATATGTTCCTTTCTTTATCAACAGAAAGCATAATCCCACGCGCCTTTACCATTCTTTATTAAAGCTGTCTTGCCAAATATGACCCAAGACTTTGACAAGTTCCTTTATTTTTAGTAAGGGCAACATCTACAAAGAGTTCTTTCTATATGTTCACGTACGTTAAGATACTCAATTAAATGTATTCGATTTTAAGGTCACACAAAATATATTATCTTTTATTCAAGAAGATAATTGAATTTAATTAAGGAATCTAAAATACAACACACATTAAATATTGTTCAAAAATCCAATCTTTCACTTTATCACGTACATATATTTTTTGTTTTGCCAATAGTATTGTAGTTTAATTGATATCTTTTAGTGTTTCCATTGGAGGCATCTAGGCTTTGTTTGGAAGTTCATAAGGGAATGGAATGGAATGGAATAGAATAATCATAAGGGAATGAAAAACAATGGAATAGAATGAATTTAAGCAAGGGAAATGAATGGAAAATAATGGAATGAAATTGAATTAAATAACTTTGATTGGATGTTTTAAAATAAAGTAATGGAAATGAATGGAATATAAGTAATCTTATTTGGGAGTAACATAGATGGAATAAAATGAAATGAAATCATTTTATGACAATATTACTATTAGACCCATATTTTAAAATAAAGGGTTAAATATATGGGGGTATTTTCAGAGTTTTAGTAAAAAGTTCATTAAATCTAATTTCATTTCCTCCCATTCCTCTCAATTTTTGGGAAGAATGAAAATTTAAGGTTTTAAGGGAATAGAGAGGAGTGAGTGTTCCCTCTTACTTATTCTATTCCCTCTCACTTAAACTCCTAAACAAGGGAATAAACTTTTCATTCTCTCTATTAAAACTCCTGAACAAGAGAATGGAAGAATATTATAAAATTATTATTTTTCATTCCATTCCACTTCCTCCTCCCAAACGAGGGTTTAGAGTTCGAATTATCTCATCCCAACTATTTTGTGTGTGTATATATATATATTGTAGGACTAATAAGTACTTTCCTAATTCATTTTCTTTCCAAGCAAATCCAACCACTATATGATTTTTTCTTTCTTTTTTTTTTTTTTGGATGAGAGAAAGGGGGGGCGGGGGCGACCATGTATGACTCACCCTCTTGGGCGTGACCATAGGGGCACCTCTTCGTTAGGGAATGTTGGATTGGGCCATAGTTACTGTGACTAGGGTGCCACAGACCTCATCCTAACACCCCAAGAGAGCTAGTAGTAATTAGGACTTATAAAAGAGGTTTGAATAAGATACTTTATCAAATTGCAACCACTATATGATAAAGTGTCTTATTCATACCTCTTTGATAAGTCCTAATCATTTTTATCCCAAAAAAAAAAGGGTCATAATCATAAGTGTATTTTTTTTTAGTCGGCCACCCAAAGTATAAGTCTATTGCATTATTTTAAAGAAATGTAATGGTCTACTAATCGGCTCCATTACAATAGATCAATTCATACACAAAAAAAATTCACAACATTTTTCATGATAGTAGAATTGACAAAATTTTACTAGTTTTTATTTGGACCTACCATTGATAGAGCTTTTTTTTTTTTTTTTTTTTTTTTTTTTTTTTTTAATTTTTATTTTAATTTTTTTTTATCATTAATAATGTCACATATGTTAGATGTGCAATTTTTTTTTTCTGTCATTAATAATGTCACATATGTTAGATGTGCAATTTTTTGTATTCGTAAACTTTCAATCGAGTTATTCTAGAACTACAATATCAATTTTACATCCATTTTCATACTGTTTTCTGTGGCAAATTGTGATTAACTGTCTGCCAATTTCACATATACTTACCATTTTTTTCCGCTACACATAATCAACTATATAAGGTAGATGTGAAAATAGACGAAGAAATGATGTGGTACTAGAATTTTCTAAAATTTCTCATCAAAAAAATGGTGAGTTGAGTAGTTCACTTCCTTTGAAATTTTGGATACCTTATCCATCAAAATTGTGACATCTTCGCAACTGTTGCATGAACTTCATGAAATCTGGACCCTCCATGTTCTTAAACTAATGGATGCCACGTAATCTCACATCAAATAATGAAGGGGTCCCTTTCACCAACCTGGTATTGGCTCAGGCAAACCACCCAAATGCGACTGGCCAGCTTGTTGTTTGAACAATTGTTCCTTTCCAATGATACCAACCTTTCAGGGTTAGGTTCAGTCAACTGCATAAACGTGGCTCTTGGCAACAATATAAATTAAGCAAAATTTATACTAATATTGATTAATCTATTAAGAATTCATAATCAATTCTAAAATTTTAAAATTAAGGATGGATTATTTATATATGTATATAAACAATCTATCCTATATATATTAAGGTTGCGTTTGGGAGAGCTTAAATTGGACAGTTTTTTTTTACTATTTAGCTTATTTTTAGTACTATAAATGGGCCTTGTTGCACTTATTGGTACTATTTATGGATTCCATTGTACTATTTTAACTAACTTTTAGTTTTATTTACAGTACTTTTAATAAAAAAAATTTAATTTTAATTAAATAAGTTGTTCTCAAATAGACTTTATATAGAGAGTTTTAGCCAAATTATTCTTCTCTATATTCGAGAATTCTAATATTAACTTTTACGCAAACAACCGAAATTCCAATATTGCAACTTCTTGTTGATGTATATTCAATTTATTATACTTATATACAACCTTTTAAATTTTTTTAAAAATACAACTATATTTTTATTTAGCTTATCTTTCAAAATAAATAAACTAATAAAATAATTTCTCTTAAATGAGCACGATGGGGGAGGATACAACCCTTTTTTGTTTTCTTGAGTTGGAAAAAAAAAAAAATAATAATAATGAATGAGAATGAGACTGTGCTACATATATGTACATTTTGTATAATCTTATTTTGGACCGATCAATCTCATTATTTCTTTTCAAAGCAAAAGGCAGAGCTTAAAGTATTATTCTGATCCCAAATTGGATATATATATATATATATATATATATGTATGTATCCTACTCCAGAATTAAAAATGGAGAAAGAAAATGGCTGTCTGTGAAGGTTGGACTGGACCACAGCATGCGCTATACATATAGCTAGGTTACACCTGTGTTTGACAGTGCCCCTATATCTATGCCATGCAGCGCAGGTGAAGCTAAATAAATCTTCTTCCAAATGTCTATCATATATTCATAGTCAAAGAATTTTGTACCATATTTTCCACGTCCATTCATTTGTTTTAGAAGACTTCTATATTGGACTTTCCGTGTATCTTTTAGACACCACTTTTATGACCAATTTGCTGTTGCTATTGCAACCACTCTTTCATTCTACTTTCTACTTTTCTCCTCGACTTATTCAATACCAAGTAAAGTTCTTCTCCGATTCCGATTTTTTTGATATGTTCCAAATTGTCGCGAGATCATATATATATAAACAGTAAAGTTATGTTGACATTATTGTGACATGACCCTGAGGTATTTGCACTACTAAAATATTAAAACGAAAAGGAAAGAGAGAGAGAAAGAGAGATGAAGGTACTGTTGTCTGTTTCCACTATATATACTGTATTAATTATATGATAGTGATAGAAAGTACTGTGTAGGGGACCGATCTAGATATGTGGTGTATGGACAAAGTAATTTTTACGTATTTTTTAATTTATTTTTTTAACTTAGGTTGAGTAGTGTAATTAAGAATTTATAAAATTTTCTATATATTATCAGTTACACATCAATTTAATATATTAATAAGTGGCATAAATCATTTTCTTGCAAGTGGTTTTTTTTTTTCTCAATAAAATTTGAGTAACTTTAGTATTCTTACTTAAGTAATAGAGTGTGTTATATGCGAGCACTCAGGTGAAAGATGTATGAGATAATTATTTTTAAATTTCTTTATTAAAAAAAAAAAAGAGGCTAATGTTCATTTTTTTTTCTTAATTGGTAAACTAGAGTACCGAGCTCAATTAGTCATCTAAGATTAAACACATTAAACAAATGCATATGAGGTATTTACTGCATGTTACGTACATCACACGAGTCTCTTTTTTTATTTTTTGGCTTTTGGATCCCAAGTTTATTGTTTGATTATAGAAGCCAAATGCTTGAATAAATTGATTCGGTGTAAATTTATAATTGAATTAAGTCGATTAACAGTTGGACCTGATCATATATATATATATATTCAAATCTAATCAGTTGACAACGTTAACAATTGAAAATTGTAATAATCTATTTATTACTATATGATCTTTGGATAATTCAAATCCTATGTATATGTGTTTTTTATTTTATTTTAAATTTGTTCAATATGAGAAAGAAAAATTCAAATCATAGGTTTAGGATTAACAATTGACGTGATGATTCACAACCCCCCCTCCCCCCCCCCCCAAAAAAAAAAAAAAGAGAGAGTAACATGATGTTTACTTTATGGATAACTCAAAACTATATATATATATATATATATATTTATTTGATGAACTCTAAACTATCTATATATATATATATATATATAATACCTTTCTATATATATATATATATATATATATATATATATAAGGAAAATGATGGACGTGACCCCTCTCTAACTAATAGCCGATGATTGTCAATATCAAAATTTAATGTTACTTAGCACATAAAACAGGTGTTACACCTATCAATTATCATCCAACTTTTTTTTTTTGAGAATGAATTATCATCCAACTTTGATGTGGTAATATCCACACAACTTATTAGCGTCATTGTTAATTTGTCGCACTTGGCTGTTTGATTCCAAGAAATTAAGGTGGAAAATTCACCAAACTTGGTCAGCACTTGGCAGTTTGAGATTGGTTTTAAGGCTCTAGACAATGTCAATCCAAATCAAAACCCATTTGGAATGTTTGACACTAAAATATGCTGACCATTGATGGTTATAAATTTGGTAACCATTATCTTTGAATAAAATGACATATCTTCTCCCACAAAACAAAGAATGGAAGGTAAAATCACAAATTAATCACAGGTATGAAAATTTATTTAGAAACAAAAAAAGAGCTATAATGGTTTTTTTTTTTTTTTTTTTTGTAGAAAAAGAAAGGCAGTAGATAAATTGATAATACCTAGTATGATGGCATGAACAATGCAGTAATAATAAAATAATTAAGGCAATAATTAATCACGTTTTCCTGCTTAAGCTCAACTGGTTGAATTTTATCAATGTAGCAATGTACATTTTCTGAGATGCCATGTGATTGCTATTGGAAATAGCTAGATGCTTGAAGAGATTTGGATATCTTTGTTTGCCACCAAAAAAAAAAAAAAAATCAAAACCTTTCAAATGCCACATTTTACATATATATATATATATATATATATTTTAATTATATCGGTCGAAATGCCAATACCAGCCGAAACACTTGAAGCATTCTAGTACAGTTAGTGCAATTTGGCATTTCATCTGGTAATTTTTAGAGGAATATCGATACCATTTTAATGGCTGGTAGTATGGTACAATATATTTCCCTAGTTCGGCTGGTATCGGTATGATATTGGCTTTCCTGATATAGATCCCTCTTATATCTCACACATTTCTCATTCTCTAATCAATAATTCTAAAAACATAATAAATTTTACAATATATTTTTTTTTACAACTAAAGAGGTGGCAAGTTATAATTGGTGTAAAATAAAAATAATGATAGAGGTGGTCATAGTAAAAATGATGTTATACACTAGTTACAATTAATCTGCCAACTCAATGAGTTTTTTTTTTTTTTTTTTTTTTTTTTTTTTTTTTTTTTTTTTTTTTGAGGAAGTGCCAACTCAACAAGTTGATAAAAAAAATTTATGAAACTTTATATGTGACCTCATGATTTTTATCCAACAATTTGTGTGATACATTTTCTTGGAAAACTAGATGGATTGGGCCAAAGTCGATCACGCGTAATGAAAACAAAGGTGCTTTATGTTTTCGTTTTAGATTGCTTCTATTTACTTTGAAGAAAAAATGACATGTGAATGGTTCTAATTGATGGGACATGGAGTGAAGCATAACCGTGGAAAACCATACCACGCGTTTCTTACTTGCAATTGATTAAACTTCAAATCCTCTCATTGAAAAACCATAGTGGTGAAGCTAGATTTTTTTAAAAAAGTGATATGTATATTTTTAGAGTCATTAACTTATATGAATAATAATATATCTTGATAATTTTTTTTTTTTGATAATTCATACTACATTGACATGACAATAAAATTTATAATTGTTGAAACTCTTAACCAAAATCTTGAGACTTGTTGGCCAGTATCTTACCAATTATGCTACCCAAATGTTGGTGGGTGTCATTAATTATTATCTTCTTTTTTTTTTTTTGAGAAACATTAATTATTATCTTATGCATACGTGGTGTATTTGTATTTCAGTGTGTAGTTTATGCAAGTAATCACTGACTTTTTTTTTTTTGAAAAGTAATCACTGACTTTTTACTGTTTATTAAAAGAAAGGAAGAAAATGATAGCCTGAAATCACGGAATTAATGGGTAATTAAATTAAACTAAACTAGAAATTTGTCTAGTCCAGCATTGATCAAGAAAAGAAAACAAAGAAAAGAAAAGGACGCTCTTGTCTAGCATAACCCATTTTCCACGTCCACTCATTTGTGGTTGTGTTTTGTATGGTGCACCACTTTCTATTTGTCCTCTTTCAAAGAAAGAGACTTCACACTTTCTTTCGATTAAGAACGTAACTAACAAGATATTTTGTCAAAATTGTCATGCACGAAATATCATGATATGATATGACCTAATTTATTGGAAGATTAATGTCACTGTCGTAGTTAGAAGAAAATGCTTTTAAAATTAGTAAAGGTTGTCATTGTTTAAGAGACACGTGGGTGATGGGTGTGCGCTTTCAGTTTTTCTAATCAGAAAAAGTATAGAGCAAAGCACGAACTATGGGTTTGTGATTGGGATTGAATGAGTGTGGAAAATCCAATTGTTTTTCGTTGAATTCTTTCACTTTATAGCTTAAGCCCAGCCCATAGAACTAACAACATGGTAGTTGGCCCTCAGGAGCCCAGTCAAAGATATATTTTCTTTAATTTAAAATTTTAATATTTTTTTAAAATAAATCCGACTCCAACCTAATCTAAATTGTATCTAAAATTCTCTTTATACACTTAAATCTCGGCCTTTAATCCCCATCTTACAAGAATTTGTAATTGTGAAGACTATTTGAAGAGATGAATTACATATTATATTTTATAGAGGTTTTTATTTTAGTTACGAGTATAATTTAAAAGTCCATTGCCACACTTTTTCAAAAATACTTGTACTATTTGGTATCACTTTATTTAATTATCTCCTGAAACCACTCAAGTTTTGGCTTGACCTTCCAAGCCACTCATCCTCTCTCTCTCTAAATTATTTTGAGATGTCATTTGATTGTAATATAAGTTGCATGATATAACAAAAATTAGAATTTAATATACAGTTTCACAGTGAATATTCAGCTAAAAAGAAAAATACACAAAAAGACTTGAAATTCTTTATACGGCAGATTTTGCAATAGTGTTTTTTTTTTTTTTTTTTTTGCTACATGATTTTGCACTAGTTAATAGATCACATGATGTCAATCACACTGGGAATACAAAACAACGTTGACCCAGAAGCAGAATCAAATATCGAGGTTTGATGGCACTTGGAGTTCTAGCACATGTTTTTAAGTAGCACATCAAATTGACCACCAAGAAGTTGAATCTTTGCTTTGAAAATTTGTTTGAAATGCAAGTGGCTTTTAACAACCCCATGTTCATTTACGGTGTTTCTGCCCCTTCTTGCCCGTCTTGGGCCTTGGCAGCTGGATTAATAGTTTTGAAAGACACGATATAAAGTCTAAATTCCAAAATTCCATCCACCATATTATCAACTCATAGGGTTTGAAAAATGTTTCATAGGTATGAAATAGAATAGTTGAACTAAATGTTGGGATACTATTTCTTTGTTATTATTTTTAATAAAAAAGTGTTTGGTTAATAGGTATATTCTTAGAACATTAGTTAAATAAAAGAAAATATCGATACTACTTTTATGAGAAATATAAAAGTTGTCAAAAATTAAAAATTTTTTTTTTATCATAAAAAGTTTCTAACTAAATTTATTACTTTTTCCTTTATAAAAATATATATGGTATCTATGATGTATTACTATTAAAAACATAACTATTAAATACAAAAGGCCTATGTTTTTAAAAATAGTTTCTAAACGAATGCCCTTAGAGCTATTGTTAACATTTCCCTTATTATAATTAAATTATTATATAAGTTTGAGATATAAGTCATATTAAAGAGGGGTCAAATTAACGGATAATTTTAGAAAAATTTTTAATATCACTTTTATGGGAAATATAAAAATTTGTTAAAATTTTTTTTCTTTTCTCATCAAATATTAATACTAAATAATTTCATAGCAATGCTATAGACAAAAAAAAAAAAAAAAAAATTCACAATAGTTGAGTGGACAAGCATTTATTGGTTTTTATTTAGACCTATTACTAACATCATGTATTACCTACCACTAATGATCTGCCACATCATTTAGGTATGAATTTTTTTGCATCTACAGACTTTCTCATAATTTATGGATAAAACTTCAGCTCAAAAGACCTTATTTTGATGCCTTGTATGAATAGTCAAAAGATTTGTAACTTAAATAATTCTTATTTCTTGGTCCTTTTAACAGAGACATTTAAGGCGATAATCCTAAGTGGGACCTTTATATTTAAATATCAATTAAAAAAAATTATTTAATACTAACGAAATAACCAATCTTAATTTGATGAATTAGAAATTTTATGAAATAATACTAACCAAACTAAGGGTTTGTTTGGATTGAGAGAGGGGGGGGGGGGGGGGGGGGAGGAAGTGGAGGAGAGTAAAACAGAGTTGACTGAAAATAGGCTGGACTAACTCTACTCTATTCCCCCTCCCTCTCCCTCAATCCAAACGGACCATAAAGTTAATTTCATATTCTTTTTTAAAGAAAATTTTAATTTCATATAGAGATAGAGATTGTTTGATGTGTAGCTATATGAAAGATTAGGTAAGTAATGTTGACAACATGTTGTGTAGAATGTTGTCTGACAACAATTACATCATCAAAACAAATTTTTTCCCAAAATAGTTTATGGTTTTCAACTGGGTTTAGTTTTTGTTGGTATAATACTTTGGAGACCTTTTTGGTGGTGAGATAAAAATCAACATTGTACAACCTTTATTTATTTATTTATTTTTAAACGCTTATTATCATATAATCTTGAAAAATGCTAAAGGTATTATAAATTTTACCACATAAGGCACATAAATTGATGTAGCAATGAATGTAATATCTCCATCATCACTCTACAATTTTAGACATTTTTATAATGAGATAGAGCCTTTATATAAAGGGTGAAATCATTAAAATATTGGGGGCCTTAGGCTTAGGCCTTGAGCCTTCCCTACATCTAGGGTTCAAACTCACATTAAATAATAATAATAAGGGTTGACGGTTAATATAATATAGTTGACTCCAAACATATAAGTCTAAGTTTTTGGTTTTAAGTGGTATCCTTATACGTCATTTCAAGGCTAAAGTGTAAATTGCACAATCTAAGTTCGACTGAAATTTATTTCAATAATTTGTTAAAAACAAGATAGGTCTTGGTGCATGTGCTTAGTTACAAGTCCTCAACCAAATTACAATCAACAACAAGTTTCCCATTTCGGCTACTGATGAGCTATTAGATGAGTTGAATGGGGCAAGGTTTTCTCAAAATTAGATCTATGATTTGGGTAACATTAGATTCGTTTCCTACATGCTGATGTTCATAAAATAGCTTTTCGCACACTCCATGGACATTATGAATTCTTGATTATGTGTTACGTCACTACAAAAAAAAAGGACCTGTGGCCGCGTTTTTAAAACACGGCTATAGGTCAGTAAAACGTGGCCATAGCTCGATTTGGCCTATAGCCGCGTTTTTAAATGTGGCCTAAAACCCGTGACTATAGCCATGAATCGGGTGAGGATGATGGATGAACGACATTGGACTTCAAAGATGGGTGAGGAGGATGATGAATCGGGTCAGCGATGGTTCGTTCAGTGCGATGGAGAGTGAGCTGTAGAGACAGCTTGGTGAGGACGACGATGAATCGGTGAGCATGATGGATGAATCGGAGGTGAGAGGTTGATGCGAAGGATAAGAGACAGGTGAGAGTCTGAGAGAGATGGAGGGGTGAGATCGAGCTTTCAGAGATGGAGGCTGATGTGCTATTGGAGAGGGTAGGTCTGAAAATTTTTAGTTTAATATTTATACAAAGCCTAAAGCCGCGTTTTTACTTGCGGCTATAGGCAAAATTGGGGCCAAGTGTTTAAAACGCGGCCCCATCCCAAACTAAAGCCGCGTGTTTAAAACGCGGCTTCAGACCACAGTTAAGGAAAAACAAAAAAACAAAAACAAATGTCTGGCAAAAAAATTAAATGCAAAGGTCCTATGGCTGCGTGTTTTAAACGCGGCCATAGCTTTGCCCCAAAAAACGGGGCCTAAGCCCATTAAAACGCGGCCTTAGAGGGGCTCTATGGCCCCTTTTTTTAAACAGGGCTTTTGTTGTTGTATTTAAGCCCTATTTTTGTAAAACGGGGCTTTAGTCCATCTGGGGCCGCGTTTTTACAAACGCGGCCCAAAAAAACGGGGCCTAACACCCCCGCGTTTTGTAGTGCGTGATGTAACCTTCTTTTAGCAAAGCAACGTGTTTTGGTTTTAATTTGAGTAAAAACTAGGCCTCCCAAAAGATTAATGTCTGTTATAATTTTCTCATTTATATCATTGTACAAAGTGTTAAGTTATTGTGGTGTGCTTTTGTATTAAAACTCCTTTCCCTCTTCCTTGTGTGTGTGTGTTTGTTTCTAAAAAAAAAAAAAAAGCGTTAGGTAATTTTAGACTTACAAACTCCAAATTGAAAGAAACAACTAATTAACATAAACAACAGATAAGAATAGCACAATGCTTATCAGCTGCTATTCAAAAGACTTCCCAACTGCTAAGGATAATTTCCCTCATTATTCAAAAACTAAAAAATAAAAAATAATGATAATCCACAATTGAATTATTCTCCAGCGGTATATTCCAACAACCTCTATGATAGTGTGCCACGTAGGAGTTCTAGAATTCCTAAGCCCAATTATAAATACTTGGCTAGCTTGGAAGATAAGGATGAAAAGAACGACTCTGCTACTAACCTGAGAAGTTGCCGCCAAAACCTTAGGAGTTTGATGATCCTTATCATCGTCTTTAATTATATTATCATCTTATCATTATTTTGATAATTGTTGTTAGTTCTTGTCGTTGTTATCACATTATCTTAGGACCTGTTGGTTAGTTGTTGAATAAGTCTCCAATTGGGAGATAATTGTTTAGCTTTAAATATTAGGATGTAAGCCATTAGGAGGAGGTTGGTGGATTTTCTCTTGTACTGTGAAGAAAAGTCTTTTATCAATTTCTCATCTTTGTTTTATCAACTTGGTATTAGAGCATGGCCACCATCAAGGACCAAATTGAGAAATTAGAGAGTGAAATGCAGGAGCTAAAAGAGAGTGTGCAAAAGTTGACCATAGAATCCCAATTTCTTGGTTCATCCATGCGTGAAATCAAAGAGATGTTGTCCAATTCCGGTGACAAATTAGATTCTCTTTCAACCCCGAAATCAGATGAGTCGATTAGATTCAAAACTACAACACATGATCAACCTCAACCCACCAAGCTGGATCTTCCAAAGTACTCGGGTGATGATCCAATGGTTTGGCTTGACCTTGTAAGTCAATATTTTGACTACCAAGGGACACCTGAAGATCGTAAAGTCACGTTAGCTGCCTTTCATTTGGAAGGAGAAGCAAACCGATGGTGGCAGTGGATGAAGAAGGCGTTTCAAGAGGAGAAGACAAAGGTCACATGGAAGAAATTCAAAAAAGAGTTATTGGTTCGTTTTGGGCCAACGGAGGATGAGGATTTTGATGAAGCTTTGTCTAAGATATGTCAGAAGGGAACACTCCGGGAGTACCAGCGAGAGTTTGAAAGGTTAGCTAATCAAGTTGATGGGTGGCCTCAAAAGGCATTGGTGGGAGCTTTCATGGGTGGATTAAAAGAAGAGATTGCCTCAGAAATCCGAATGTTCAAACCAAAAATTCTCTCGGAAGCTATTGAGTTGGCTAGAATCAAAGATGAGAGTCTAAATAGACGGCGTCAAGGCAAGAAGGGTTTCCAGCAATCCAATTCCATGTCCAAGTCCCTGCGGAAGTCTAGTTCACGTAGCACTCTTCGTACAACGAATCAAGCAACGGAAATTGGAAGCACAAGGAAGATTTCTTGGGAGGAAATGCAAAGGGGGAATGAAAATGGGCTATGCTTTAGCTGCAACGAGAAGTTTACACCGAGGCATCGTTGTGCCACACCACAAGCCTTTTTGGTAGAAGCTTACTCACAGCAAGAGCTATTGGAAGTCACTGACAGCAAATGGGAAGAAGATAGTCTCTAAGAGAATGAGATCTACAAAGAAGATGCTCCATTGATTTCCCTTCATGCAATCGCCCCTAACCATGCAAGTAAAAGCGTGGATATAGGTAAAAGAGAACTCATTATTCTCATTGACAGTGGATCAACCCACAATTTTGGATAAGAAGTTGGCTCAATCACTACAATTAGCAGTCACGCCTATTAAGGAGTTCATGGTGAAGGTAGCAAATGGAGAGAGTTTGGTTTGCCGAGAGAGGTATGAACATGTCTCAATTACTGTCCAAGGATTTACATTTTGCACTACTTCCTATTCCTTACCACCCAATGGGCTAGATTTGATGTTAGGCATACAATGGTTGGAATTGTTAGGACCGGTGGAGTGTGATTGGAAGATTATGGCAATGAGGTTTCAAACCATATGTAATCATGGCTTCCTCAATCAAACCCACTCAAGAGGTGACCCTATAAAGGCTGGAACATGAAATGCAAGGTGGTGGGGAACTATTTACCATCTTGTAGAAGGGAGAGGACAACATGGTGATGGCTCCGGTACCGGCTTGATTGCAACCATTGCTCCAAGAATTTCAGCATGTATTGGAGGGACCAAAGACTCTGCCTCCTTTTAGAGGATTTGATCACCAGATTCCAAAAAGAAGGCAGCTTACCCATTAATGTGAGACCTTACCTTTACGCTCGTTTTCAAAAAGATGAAATTGAACAAGTGAAAGAGTTGTTGTCTATAGCAATTCGTCCAAGTAGAAGTCCTTTTTCCTCACCTATCCTGTTAGTTAAAAAAAAAAGACGAATCATGGTGGTTTTGTACTGATTATAGTGCTCTAAATACGGTGACCATTAAGGACCGTTTTCCAATTCCAACAGTGGATGATATGCTAGATGAGCTTCATGTAGCGACTTACTTCACCAAGTTGGACCTTCGAGCAGAATACCATCAAATTCGTGTACACCCTGATGACATTCACAAAACAGCTTTCCACACTCAGTGGCCACTTTGAATATCTTGTGATGCCTTTTGGGCTTTGCAACACCCCATCCACTTTCCAAGCAGCAATGAACGCCATATTTCAACCGTATTTACGAAAATTCTTGCTGGTTTTCTTTGACGACATATTGATATACAACAAAATGTGGGAGGAGCATATCATTCATCTCAGGAAAGTTTTTGAAGTACTTAGCAACCTGTGGTCGCTTGGAAATTAATTCCCTCATGGGTTTTTGGTTTCCACATTGGGTGCTTTGGTGAGGTGATTTATGGGTGCATGTGTTTCTAGGGTGAGGTGTGTGTCTTTTTTTTTTATAATAATTTTTTTAATTTTAAGTAGTCACCACCAACCATTGGTTTTGTATTAGGTGTGATTGGTCACTTATTTATCTAATTTGTTTTACTTAATTAACTAAAAATTGATTCAAGGGTATTAATTAATTAAGGTAAACAATGTCTCGAACTTCAGATTTTGGACTCGGAAGTTTGATTACGGGTGTGAAAGATATTAGGCATTCCACACCACCTATCCAAAGGATAGTACCTCATTTTAATTTAACTTCAACATTCACATTTTAAGAAAATAAATTAAACACTTGACATTTGATTTTTGAAAGAGTTTTCATCAAACAATACACAGTATTTTGTTTATGTATAAAGCATCATCATGTTAATATTTATGGCAAGAAGTAAATACGAAAAAAAAAATGTAAATTATATATATATATATATATACACACATCATGTGAAACCTATTACAAAATTGCAAGAATTTAAATGTATTATAATAAACAAGTGAATATTATACTTACTATATATTTATCATGTGAATATGCTTATTCCATAACATAAAAAGGAGAAGAGAGGAATGATGTCACTTTATGCATTTAAGCCCATTTTATTGCCCAAGTTTCATTCTCATGCATAAACACAATGAACCAAAAATTATTAGTGCAAAGGGGAGGGGGGGATATGTTAGCTTGATGGGAGTCTAATGATTCAATGGAAGTGAATCATAGACACATAAAAAAACCTCTTAAAAATGATGTAACTTTATGCATTTAAGCCCATTTTATTGTCCAAATTTCATTCTCATGCATAAACAAAATGAACCAAAAATTATTAGGGCAAAGGGGGAGGGGGATATGTTAGCTTGATGGAAGTCTAATGATTCAATGGAAGTGAATCATAGACACATGACAAACCTCTTAAAAATGATGCAATTTTTAAAGAAAAGATTTAAAAGCAACTCTATATAAAAGGAAACCTATCATTTTCTTTTAAAAAGATGAGTGTTTTCTTTTGAGAAAATCTCATTACTTTTGGAAAAAAGGTTTACTTTAAAACTAACGCTTTATTGGAAGAGATCCTTGAAAAAAAAAAGAAGGATTCTCTTGGTTTTACATGAAAAAATGGTTTTATTTATTTATTTTTATTTTTTTATGAGAAAACATAAAAATGTGCTAATTTTAAGAAAAATGGATTTTGGGAAAGTAAAAAGCACTTTTATGAACAAAACTTTAAGACTCAAAATCTTTTTAAAAACTTGTTTTTTAGGGAAAGAAAAGGGGTTTCCAAATTTTTTGGGAAGAAAAAACCTAAAACTTAGATTTGGATTTAAAAACATTAAAAGAAGGAGAAAGGTTTTTAAGAAAAAGGGGGTTCCATGGTTTTAATGAAAACCATAGTTTTTGTTCATCTTTTAAGGTTAAAAAAAGAAAAAGAAAAAGAAAAAAAAAGGAGCTTAGTTGAAAAAGGAATTTTGAAAGAATAAAAGGTTTAAAATTAAAATCATCCTATTTTAGGGAAAAATAATTTCCACGTCTTTTTGAAAGAAAAAACCTAAAACTTAGGTCTAAATTATTTTTAAAAAAGAAGGGTTTTTTAAGAAGAAAGGGTTCCATGGTTTTTATTCATTTTTGTATAAAAAAAAAAGAATCAAACTTAACCACTTTTTTTGGAAAAGGATTTTGAAATGGGCATTGATTGGGTTTTTTAAAAATATACCCCTTTGGAAGGTATTTTGCTAAAAGGGAACTCAAAAGAAAGTCGCATTTTATTCCTTGAAAAGATCAATTTTAGAAAAAGTGGATGGCCATTGGAGCCCATTTTTTAATCTTTTGGAAAATAATTTTTTACAGAATTGTTTACCCAAACTTCTCATTATTTGGTAATCTGGGGTTCATGGTGCTAGCTAGAGAGCTAGTACCCATGAGAATGATAATAAGGAAAATAAAGAGAACTTATAGGTAAAAGAAATGAATTAAAAGCAATGAATAACATAATTTAAAAACTTGAAAATAAATGCAATTTATCAGCAAGAACATAATTTAAAAGACTTGAAAATAAAGGAAATTAATAAGCAATGACATAATATCAAAGACTTGAAAATAAAGGCAATTTATAAGCAATAAAATAATTTAACAGACTTGAAAATAAAGACAATTTATAAACAATAACATAATTTAAAGGACTTGAATATAAAGACAATTTATAAGCAAGAATCCAAGAACATAATTTAAAGGACTTGAAAATAAAGGCAATTTATAAGCAAGAACATAATTAAAAAAAAAAGAAAAAAAGATATGAATGTGAAGGCAATTTAAGCAAGTGCATAATTAACAAAGAGATGATTTGAAACTTTTTTGAAAATGAAATCTCCCTCAAATGAACCCTAAAACTTGTAAGAGCCAAGCTTGTAGGCTTCCTCCCATGATGGAAATGGCAGTATCTGGACTCCCTCTTTCGAGTGATCCTATCCCAATTTCTAAAAGTATTCACATGTTGTGCTTGGAAAAAAGTTTAAGATTCATTTAAGAAAAATCCACTTGTCTTATATCTCCACTTTCCTACTAAGATTGGTTGTGCGCAAGGCTATTCCAGCACATGCCTTCTAGTTAGGAAGATGAAGGTTTACCATATTCATTAAAGGAAAACCCACCTATGTTAAATCTCCACATGCCTTCTATTCCACCATAAAGAGAGAAGTAAAGAGAATGATTTAGCTATGAACAAAGCTACCCATTTCTATTACAAGGCTTATGAAGCTTACTTAAGAGCTTTGGAGGTGTGAAAATGGTCGAAAAGAGGGTTGGAGTTTCTATTTTAAGTGAAAGGTTTTCTAAAGAAAAAGAGAGAGAAACTAAAATTAGAAAAATTCCTAACACAGAGAGAGAGGGGATTTTTGGGATTTTTATGCATGTTTTGTTGGTAGGAGGGGGGGGGGGGGTCTATTTATAGAGGGCGTGAGATGTCAACATCTCACCCAGCCACACAAAGCATCTTGCGGCTTGGGGTAAGATGTCAACATCATCTAAAATGCCTTGATGCATACACAATTTCACTTTTCATTTTTTTTATTTTTTTAAACTCTATATTTTAGCTGATTTTTGGAGGCCTTACGGAGCTAGGGTTTCTTCAAACTTAGTGTCCATGGAAAGGTCTAGATGTCTAGTTTCCATAGTTCCTAACCTTGCATGATGTGGAGTTACGGTCGTCGAGATGGTAAGTCTAGAATGGAGGTGATGTAGTGTAGGAAATTTAATAACACTGTTTTGGAAAATTCATTTCTCCCAATCTGGGCAGATATCGCCAGCTCTTTTTATGGAAAGTAGATGACTCATCATAATTCAATCTACTTCAGGTAGATTGCACTAGTTATGGCAGGATTGATATAGCTTATTGCGTGAAAACGCCCTAAAAACAACTCTTTTTACCTGATTTTGGTATTTTCATGATATCTTATCCGTTTTAATTTCGATTTTGGCCTGTGAAATGTCGTTTCGAAGAGAATTTCATGATATTTAAAATGGTTTAAAATTTACCTTGATCGGACGGTGGATCAAAAAGTCAACATTTTGACCACACTTGGTTAAGGTTTGATCAGCATTGGTCAAATTTTGCTAGAAATAACAAGTTTTATTTTGGATTGTTTGTTTCGTAGTCCAATTAGGGTAAATAGGGGTTTTACTCATTGTTTCCAACTTTTGGTTTTCAAAATCATGGGTTTCACCCTTTTTTGAAATTTAAATCACTATTTTGGCATGTTAATTGGGGCAAAAAAAAGAAAAAAAAAAAGAAAAAAAAAAAAAGAAAAGCTATTGACACTAATTCATACAAAGGTTTTGTTAATATTCTTTAGACTCACAACTAACACCATTTTATTATCTATCATTTTTAACTTGTTATCTTAGCAATTGTGAAAAGTTGTCTATCTATACTTACTATTTACTATAATATATGTAGAAGGGAGTAATTCATGGTTCTTACATACAACTAGGGGTGAGCAGTGACCAAACCTCACCAATAAAACCTAGCCTCACAGACCAAACTGCATTGAACTTTGGGCCGACTGAAGGAGCCGATGCCTATGAACGAAACATGGTGACTCTTCTGACGTTGGTGCAATAACACAGTCAGAATTGATTTTCGAAATCGACCCACACACCGCACCGACTGATTCATATATAGGAAAAAATTCAACAACACAAAGCACCACTAGTAAATCTACAAATGAATTGATATGCAACATTGCAACCCACCTTGAGCCCACAGATGATTCTTTGACTGTTATCTCAGAGTTACAGTCCTTCCTCTCTTCTCTTTTTGCATTCCATATTTTCTTAGTTTGTCTCCGTTGTCTTTCTTTGTCTGATTTCTCTTCTTTTTTTCTTCTATTTTTTTTTTCTTGTAAAACTCTTTTTCTTTTCGCTTCAAGTTATTTAAACTAGTTTCTGGAGTATTATAGTGCCTTTAAATCCTTGCTTCAATTCCAAGAAGGGTACTGCCCACGCGTATGGTTGAAAACCATACACTAGGCAATGTTAATTAATATCAGTAACTCTCTCCCCTAATATTTTATTATTTTTTTTAGTAACTACTTTTTTCTCCACACCCACGTACGAATTCTTCTTCTTAAATTCCCTCTTTTAAAAAAAAAATTGATAGATATTTTATATAACATATAACATACTAAACTAGTATTAGTTTGATAAAAATATGTAATATATCATATAAATAAAATAATGGAAGACCTGATTGTGGTTGAGTAATGACTAAGTAGAATTTTTTTTTTAAAATATTTCAAACCGATAAAACTGATGAAACTGACTGCAAAAAACCGCATCATTGTAGGTCAAAAAACCAACCCTTGGAGGTGTGCATTGCTTCTGGTTATGGGGAAACCGATCCCTATTGGTTTGGTGATAATTTTGAGAAAAAAAAACCATACCAACCAAATTGTGCACACCCCTACATACAACTATGTGACCCCTTTCAACCCTGGCTCAAAAAAAGAAAAAGAAAAAAAAAATGGTTCATTGTATCTAAACCTTGTCAATATGAGTAAACCATGAGAGGCACAAGAATTCCTTGTCGGATTTTAAGGGCCTTAATCAACTTATCAATGACTGTGATCTCCGAATTGAAAGTTCGTTAAATTCCGGCTATTGGATATGGCCTACAAAGCATAATCAGACACTATACATTAAATCTTAAGGACAAAACATAGGTACAGCACCTTAGGTGCTGTTTATTAAGTTCCCATTTTAAGATTCAGTCAAGTGGCTACTTAACTAAAAAATACATTTCCATCTCATGAGAAAAATTCACATGGCAAAATTTTAAAAGGGAAACCTAAGGAACAGCACCTAAGTACTGTACCTAAGTCTTACTTAAACCTTAAACATGATTTTTTTAGGAAAAAAACGAGGTATTTTGTGTGGTATATATTTGTGACAGAAAAGAATTATACCTAATAGCCACACACATATTAAACAATTTTGGAGAGAAACAATTAAATGACATATTTAATATCCACATGGGTGTGACACTTTAATTTTCCTTCTAACAAAATCAATATAAAATGCATTAATAACCTAAAAAAAGAAAATTTAACATGATTTACGCTCTCTCTTTGTAACAAATCTATTTCATGATTAAGATTAAAAATTACAAAACTAAATATATCTAATGACATGTCATTTAGTTAAGTTACGAATTCTCATAGGTGTTTTATTTTAGCTTTATTCTGTGTTAAATTATGAAAGCTCAATTAGTGTCGAAACACTAATACTTGTTTAGACCCCCAATTTTGAATTACGGCTTAATTGTTTTTATTATAACTTATCTAAGTGCGGAATAAGAGTAAATGAAGCGCAGTAAACCGGAACTACTTTAGCGCATGAATATAAGCAATAAACAATGAATGTAAAGCACAAAAAGTAAGGGAAGAGAGATGCAAATACAAGATAACACGGCAATGTGTTATCGAAGAGGAAATCGAAGAACTTGGCGAAAAACCTTTTCGTGACCCTCCAAGTTGAAATCGATCTACTATTGAATAAGTTGGAGTACACGAATACCAAAAAGACCCTCCAAGGCTAATCTACCTAATGTATTTAAGCCCTCAAAGCTCCATCTATCAACGGACTTCTCGGAGTCTTGTCTTCACTAGTTATCTGGATCCCACAATACTGCTTGATTGCATCCGCCAAGCTTCATCAACTTCTTTTGGCAAATCCCAAATGCTTCCCAAACTCCAAAACACTTTCTACACTTTAAATAGATGTGGATTGTGTTTAGGTACAAATCTCCTCTCAAGGTATAACAATGGGAGAGGGAAAGGAGAAGAAACTACAACTGAATTCTCACTTAAGGATGAATAGCTCTCTCTAAAATGGTGGGTGTGTTGTAGAAACCTCTCTAGTGTTTTCTATCTGAATAATCTCCTTTTACTTTTGTGGCTAATGAGGGTATATATAGTATGAGTGAAGGGTATAAGAGTCATACTTAAATCCCAACAGTTAGTGCATTTCGTGGGTCATCTTGTAACTTGGCCAACTCGTGAGATGAGTCACGAAACTCACTTACTCTTTAGCTTCTGGCATGTGCTCCTCATGTGACCTTTGTGGGTTGCACCACTCGCGAGCCAAGTCGTGAGATCAACTTCTTGACCAACTTAATACTAAACCTAATACAATAAAATCCCACAAAATACAAAGAAATAAATTAATGCAATTACAACACTTTTTTGTTATGGAATAAGCCAACATAAATGTTATGTGAAAAACCATAACTTGACAAATTAATTTGTTGTAATTCCACACACACACACACACACACATATATATATATATTTGTGGGGTTTAATGTACTTGGGTTGGTTTAGGGATTGTCGGGGGCGGGTTTTTTGCGCGTAGCCACGTGTCTCTTGTTGGAAGTGTGACTTTGCTAAGCCCGGATTTGTTTTAGGGAGTTTAACCCGGAACTCGACATCGGGCCGCAATGACCAATGGCTTTCGGTGTATTTTTAAGCCTACAAAATAGATGAAGTCCAAAGTCTTAGAATCATGATAATGGCTGAAATAAATAAATGATATGCTTAGCATGATAGCTTTGATTAGATGGTGAGTTGATATGTTATTATTATTATGTATATTAAGTGATGTCCAATGTTAGAAAATAATTAATTAGGTGTCAAATGTCCAACAATGGGATGAATCCAATAGTCCATGTCTAGTTGCGGTTCATGGTTCATGTTCAAATATAATAAGGAATGTCTAGCAATGGTCCATGTCCAAATAATATTTGTCCAATGGTAGTTCATTCTAAAAATATGTGTCCAAGGGTGGTTCATGTCCAAATAATATATGTGCAACGATGGTAGATCGATTTACTAATATGTATGTTCATTAATGATATATTAGTGAATCCATGATTATTAGATGGTGAGATAATATTAAAGTAATTTGCATCTAGCGGTAAAATGATAATGAATTACCATATGCTTAATAATGTAATTTCAATGATGGAGAAAACATTGACTTATCTTTTATGTTTCTAACTCCAGTTGTGTAGCGGCACTTCATTCTTTATATGATTTGTAGCTTCGGCCGTTTAGCATTAATGGGCTGATAACCTTCATATTCTTCATATTTCGTAGCTCCAGCCTTTCATGTTTTGCAGCTCCAGCCGCAAAACATTAGTGGGCTTTAACATTTCAACAACATGAGAAAATGAGTCCAGCAGTATAATAACATTAGTTGAGTGATATAATGATGATGAATAAAATATACTTAATAATATAAATTTGAAGACAAAAATATGATGACTTATCTTCATGTTTTGCAGCTCCAGCTGTATCACATCAGTGGGCTTAACATTTCAGCAGCATGATGAAGTGAATCCTTTCATGGTAACTTCATATTTGAAAGGGAAAAACGGGTGCAACTAGAGGGAGAGAGAGCATGTCTAGCCATGTGCATTGGTTGGTTAAGTTTGTCCCCTTAATCATGCACTTAAATGATTTTCCCCATGTAATACTCTTCTAACTTTTAGTTAAGTATGAGTGATGTTGTCTTTCATAAGAAGGGTTTTTAATATTAGAAATGCATGTCTTCAAAGAGAATGACTTTAATATGAAGTCTTTGTGCCTTTTAAGAGAAAGGCCTTAGTATTGATGTTCATATGCCTTCATGAGAAAGGGCTTTTGTAATGTGTTCTTGGAAGAGTGTTTAATAAGTTTTAAAATGTGTGAAGATGGTAAGAAGTATATATATATGTGTGTGTGTGTGTGTGTGTGTGTGTATTTTGTGATATATGGTGTTTGAAGATATATGAGAAGTATGTATGAGTATCTTGTGAGGAATGTGTTTGTAAAATATATAGAAGTGTGAGATAGATGAAGGTTAAATGTAGTAAATACATGAGATTATAACTGCTGTTGGAGTGATTTTTGTGTTATGTCATGGGTTATGTTGCTGTCTAAGAAGGGAGATTTTGTGTGCGAAATGAAGAATGAGATGGATATGTGTTTTTGGGACAGCAAAATGATTAAGTTTCAAAATATTTATGTGTGGGAGAGATGGATAGTAATGGATAATAGTGTATTGTAATATGTGTATTGTGTTGTCATCTCTAAAGAGAGATTTTGTAAGAGAGATAAAGAAAGATATGGAGATCTTTAGAGATATGGCAACAAGATGAAGGGAGTTTCAGAATATTGAAGATGAGAGAGGGATGGATCCCCATTTTAGTGTGTAGCTTGGCCCTCTTTATATAGAGTCAAGTACGTAACTAGATTAGAACTAGTTGAAGGGAAATTCAGCAAATAAGGAAAAATCCTTGACAATGTAAGTGGTCTCATTAGTGGAATTTTGTTTTTTAGCTAAAAGAAGAAAGTTAGAGACTTAATGGTGCTGTCACAAATGTTATAGCTGTTAGTCACAAGTGTGAGCTGTCAAATGATGCCATTTGAATGAGATCTTTTGCTTGAAGGGAAAATATTTGGCATTAAATTCATGGTTTGGCTAAAAATGGAAGATAATCTTTATGAGATCCTTCTATTTCTGGTACCACAGCTGGAGCTACTGCAGAATGTGCTGGAGCTATGGCAGCTTTTGTAGAAGCTATTTTTGCTTCTGCTGGAGCTGTTTCTACAAAACAGCTTCTGCTGGAGCTGCTGTTGGTATTTTCAGCTAAATTTTCTCTTTTGAAAAATTATATGCTTAGTTCATATATAATTTTGGTAAGTAATAGACTAGTTGGTTGATATTTGATGAAGTTTTAGAGATGTAATTATGGTCTTTTTGTATTTTAACCAAATCTTGGAGAGTAAAAAGAGCATTTAATGATAGATATGAGATATTAATATATATTTAGTCATGTGCTTGGAATTGATTTAGATGATAATAATATAATTTATATGAAATACTATAATCACATATTTAAACTTATATTATATGATGAACATTAATTTTTATGTAAAGAACATGGAGAGTTTTATCATTTTAAGTGTTATGTGATATGAGAGGCTTACCAAATGTTACTTATTGCACACTAACCCGTCAGAGTTTAGGGAATTGGGGAAGAAATGCCAAGCAACATGCTTTCCTTTGTCAACTTTGAAGCACTGGAACTTTACTGAACATATTTCTTGGCCCTCCAAACCACGACTCCTAAAATTCCCTCGATGAGACTCATGAGCTTGGATCATGAGCCAAAAAATGAGATGATGTGCTATGAGCTTGAACCATGGGTTTTGACGCCTTTTTGTGTAAATATGGGCTTCTTTGGATTTTAGAAGAGACTTTTCCAAAATCCATGATAGTGTTGACGTGGTGCGGGTCGTCAATGAAATGAAGTCATGTGATGTGAGAAATTTGTCCTCAACAGGGATTTTGATGAAGAATTGCAAGATCAGTGGAATTCAAGATTGACTAATGAGTGGTTCATGACTAGCAACACCCACGAGTTTGCATGTGAGGAGAGTATAAGGAATTTTGAAAGTTGGTTAGAGCTGGAGAACTCGAGAGTGGGCCTACTTGCGAGTGACTTACGAGGGCCCCTAGACAGCTCATCCCCTAGATCTTCAACTGTGTTTTATTTTTTCTCTACTATACATCTCTTTCCCATAGATTTTAACCTAGAGATATAGGGTTTTATAAATCAGAAACACACACCTTGAGAGTGTGAGAATTGTGTCTTTCATTAAAAAGTCAAATACCTTAGTTTCTCTACACCTCTTCCCTCTCACAATTTCCATGCGAATGAGAGGAGATTCTATCCTTCACCTTCTTCACCATATTGAGTATTGATTTTTGTGGAAAGCTAGCGAAGACAAAACTTTGCGAAGTTTGTTGGTAGCTAGAACTTAAAGGGCTCAAGTACATTGAGTAGCTTAGGCTTGGAGGATCTTTGTATATTCTTGTACTTCAACTCATTCACTAATGTATTATTTTCGATTTGTCTGGCTGCGAAGAGGTTTTCCTCTAGATTCTCTAGTTTTCCTCTTCGATAACACATTTGGTGTTATCTTTGGTTTGCAAACTCTTTACTTACTATTTTTTACATGATTGCATTGTTAAATTATGTTTATCCATGCAATTGTTGGATACTTTGGTTAATTAATTGGCTAATTACGTAAATTCCGCTTTAATTGTGTTCAGTCTAAAATTAATGAGAAATGTTATTTTCATAACATTTTCACAATACTTTTACAATAAATCTTAAGTAATAGGTTGTTACTGGCTGTTATTAGTAGGTGAAAAAGTAATTTCAGTGGTAGTTTCAAATTAAAACTAATAACAATTTACTACTTAAAATTTTTTGTAAAAGTTTTATTAAAATGTTATGCACGTAGCATTTCTTAAAATTAATTAAGGAGTAACTAAAATTGGAGGGTCTAGAAAAACAGCACCTAGTATTTGGCTAGTGCAACTTTCACATTTTAAAATTTCAAATGAGGTCTTTTACAATGAGTCCAAATCTTCTGTCCCATTTTTTCTGCTCCACTTTATACTCCACCAATAAATGCTTGCCACGTGTTTACCTAATTAATTAAATATTATTATTATTGATTTATTAATACTACATGTGGCAAGCATTTATTGGTAGAGTATAAAGTGGAGCAGGAAAATTGGGACAAAAGATTTGGACTCTTCTACAATACCTTGTCCATGAAAAAAAAAAAAAAAAACGCGGTGATGAAGTTGACTTTTTCCATTTTACTTGAAATAAGTGTCCTTGAAAGAAGGAGGCACCCAAGTATCAGGATTCAGGATAACTTTGTGATCACCTTTTTCGTGATATGAACAGACCATAGAAGTGTGAACTCTCCCATTTTCCCTTGAATATAACATCCCTCACTGAAATTAAGGCCAGAGGAAGAGAAAGTGTACTGTGCATATCATCAGAAGATCTGGGACTGTAGAAATGTCTGGGAACGAAGAAGAAGGAGACGTTATTAATGAAGTAAGGCAGCAGGAAGTTATTAAAGAGCTCAAAGAGAAGAAGGTTTCAAGCCAAAAGCTGCGTGTATATGAGTCGGACATGGAAGAATCTGACGACATTTCTGATCACCATAATGGCCATAACTCCAAGGTCTTTCCCACAGGAATTTACATATAATTCATATATATACTTATGGAGACACTGCTAATTAACTTAATTTTGTTTGCACAATCAACAACGTTTATTGCATGATTATAACTTGAAATTTTAGATTTTGTTTTTGTTAGGATCTTAAGTGGCCAGTGATATTGAACCTAGCATTCCAAAGTATTGGAGTGGTGTATGGAGACATTGGCACGTCCCCACTATATGTGTATGCGAGCACATTCACTGATGGTATTAAGCACAACGACGACATCCTGGGAGTACTTTCCTTGATCTACTATACACTCACCTTAATCCCTCTCATCAAGTATGTGTTCATTGTCTTACGGGCCAATGATAATGGCGAAGGTAAGATCTAATTAACAACCGATCATTTCTATATATATATATATATATATATATATTTGAAACAATGATTGTTTAAGAAGGAGGAGCTAAGAACTAGTTGTTCTAACCATGGTTTTTTGTATCCCGATTTGAATCTTAGAATCTTAAGATCCTAAAATTCTAAATTCTTAAAACGTCCTGATTCTTACCAGGATATCTACTAAAGTGAAATTTGTCTCAGATCCTTTTCTAGATCTTAGGATTTTGATCCTATCGTGATACTAAAGATCCTATGCTATAAAGAAAAATTCAAAATTTTTTTTGCTCATTTCGGCCCTCCAAATGTAGCCCAAAAACCCTAAGCTGATAAAAAAAAAAAATGCAATAACCAGATAAGCTTAGTGGCCCTAGCTTGAATTGATTAAAAAAACATTAAAAAAAAAAAAAAGAGCAAAAAATAAAACCTTAAGGCTTATGTCAGTTGTCAATCATCACCTTAACCTAATAAACCAAATCAAAGAAGACAAAAGAGAAGAGAAGAGAATAGACTACTAGAGAGTTGAAAGTGAGTATGAGAAACTGAGAAATCTAATAGTAACGTCATTGTGAGAGAGACCATTGACAATGAAGGTGATTAAAAAAAAAAATTCTACTAACAATAACGTGAATGTTTTTTATAATGATCAACTGTACTTTGAGGAACCCATCCATGATAAGTAAAACTTTGGTCTTGATGATTGAGTGTGTTTGTGGTGTTGTTTGAAATATTATTATTTGCTTTGTGTTATTATTTGATACATTAGGTATTGACATTGTTATTTGCTTTGAGTAGTTTATGTGAAACGTTATGTATACTTTGAGTTGTTTAACTTAGAACCTAATATTTATGAGTTGTAACTTTTAAACTTTGAACTTTGTTTATTTATTTATAATTTGGTACTTTTCTTTTTATTAGGAGTAATTTCACTAATTTGTGCCAAAAGTTACTTTTTTTTTTTTTTTTTTTTTTTTTTTTTCAGTGTTTCTTTAATATATATTATGAGTTATAATTATATGAACCCTCTCACTAGGATCTCAATCATGATAACTTTGGTCCTAACTATAAATGCTCATGAATTTTTTCTCATTCATTTTGATCAAATAAACACAAATATTAAATCATGCTTTATATTATTAAGTAGATAATAATGAGGATGTTTTGTTTGAAATGGGCATTTGGTAAGTCTTTTTTGTTATTAGTTTATTTTTTTGAGAGATAATTCAATAGTTACAACAATAAATGTGGGGGCATTCCAACCATTATTCTTCTCGTAAAGAAAAACATTCGATGACAATGAATTACATGCTTAATGTCATTTTGTATCTCACGTTAAGTGACAATGAAGCTAGGTTGTGTTATTAATTAGCTAATGATATGGCTGTGTCTAACATCAATTTTGATCTGTACATGTGATTAGATCTGAGCGTAATTTGAACTAACCTCTTATGAACTAAGTCGTTGTTCGCTATACAAAATGGTAGCAAGGAGAGTATTATAATATTAAGGTTAAGCTATATTTCTCGACTTCAAATTTTTTACAAAGTGTCATTTTGATTTCTGAATATTAACGTTGAGCTATAATATACGTCTAGTAACACTCAAATATAATAGAAAGCCTTTTTTTTTTTTTTTTTTTTTTTTTTTTCCTTTCAGGTGGGACATTTGCTTTGTACTCTCTAATATGCCGGTATGCCAAGGTGAGTTTGATCCCAAATCAACAAGTTGAGGATCATGACGTCTCAAATTACCGGCTTCAGTTGCCAAACCGCCGTCAGAAAAGGGCTTCGTGGCTCATGTCTAAGCTAGAGAAGAGCAATTTTGCTAAGTCTTTGCTACTGTTTGCCACAATGCTTGGAACTTCCATGGTGATAGGAGATGGTGTTCTCACTCCTTGTATCTCAGGTTTACATATTCACTTTTTATTTGTTAAGATAGTGCTTGCAAAGCCATGCATGTGGTGTATCTGTTCTTCCATTACTAGTTCATACATCGATTAGTGTTTGTCTCTTTGTTCTCTCATTATGTATTTGTCTTCGGAATTAATAAAGAAAAAAAAAATTACAAGTCTTCCCTGTTCCATTTATGTGATGACAGTTTTGTCAGCTGTGGGAGGACTCCAGGAAGCTACGTCTAAAATCACAGACGGTAAGTAGCCATTCAACATTCTATCAATATAGAGCTCCTACAAACTAGAATCCGAGTTCTAATTAGTCAATTTAGATTATCTGTAATACAGTCAATACAACCTCAGGTGGAACTGTTATTTTCAAATTCTATCTTTTATTAGTGTTAAAATAATGGTAAAATGATTAAATTTTTTTTCTTTTCATATATATATATATATACATATACATATACAGATTTGATCGTTTGGATTTCAGTGGCCATCTTGATCCTCCTATTCTTGATTCAAAGATTTGGAACTGATAAAGTGGGTTATACATTTTCCCCCATACTTTGCGTTTGGTTTGTACTCATTTTTGGCATTGGCATCTACAATGTCCTCAAATTTGATCCAAGTGTTGTCAAAGCCGTAAATCCAATGTACATTATAGAATATTTTCGGAGGAACAAAAAAGAAGCGTGGATTTCTCTTGGTGGCGTTGTCCTCTGCACTACAGGTTGCAATTTCTTTCACATATATATTAGATACGAATACCCTTTTATCTTATTGTTTTGGATTACCTGGAAATTAATCATGTTCATGAAGTATTATTACTTGTTAAATATGCAGGATGTGAGGCTTTATTTGCTGATCTAGGCCACTTCACAGTTCGGTCCATACAAATAAGCATGTGTTGCCTAACCTACCCGGCTATCGTTCTGGCCTACACGGGACAAGCCGCTTTTCTTCGCAAGAATAATGAACTCGTCGGAAGTGTCTTTTACAGCTCCATACCAAGTACAGCAATGCATTTTTTATGTTGCTCTCTCTTTGTTGTTTTGGTGTGTGATAAGAGTATAACTTGTTCAAGTGGTTGAACATGATGCAGAAGCTATGTATTGGCCCATGTTTGTGGTGGCTGTACTGGCGGCAATCATAGCAAGTCAAGCAATGATTTCAGCGACTTTCTCTATAATCCAACAATCCCTCTCTCTAGGGTGTTTTCCTCGTGTGAAAATAGTACATACATCAGCAAAGTATGAAGGACAAGTTTATATACCAGAAATCAATTACCTTCTTATGCTGGCTTGCGTAGGAGTTACTTTGGGTTTCAGGACCACGGCTAAGATTGGCAATGCCTACGGTAATTTATTTTCTCACATTTTCCTTTTAACTATATCTAAACTATATATGCATCCATGTTTTTTTGTATTATGTTCAATAATATGCTAGCTAGTCACTTATTTATATATTAATTCTTTTGAATGCTGAAATTCAAGAGCTTGAAAGAATAAAAATTCTGTCGTCAGACCTTTTGTGTTTGACATTATATTCCATCAATTATAGTCTACCTTACTTTCTTTCCTTCCCTTATAAATCACTCAAGGTTTTTTTTTTTTTTTTTTTTTTTTTTATAAAGAAAATAAGAGTGAGATTGAGGATTTTTAATTTAATTCAATCTGTGAGATATGAGTATCAATTGATGAGTTGTTTACCGCGTGCAGGGATAGCAGTGGTTTTCGTAATGACCCTCACATCATCCTTCCTAGTTCTAATCATGATCATGATATGGAAAATCCACATAATTTTTGCCATTTCCTACATTGTTATCATTGGCGCATTAGAGCTTCTCTTTTTAACTTCAGTTCTTTACAAATTTGACCAAGGAGGATATCTTTCTCTAGTCTTTGCAGCAGTTCTAATCACTATAATGTTTGTTTGGAACAATGTGTTCCGAGGGAAGTACTATTATGAGCTTGAACACAAAGTTTCTTCCAACAAGTTAAAGGAAATACTTGATGACACACAGTTTTGTCGTATACCAAGGCTTGCCTTGTTCTACTCAGAACTTGTTCATGGCATCCCACCAATCTTCAAACACTATGCAACAAATGTGCCTGCGTTGCACTCAGTCCTCATTTTCGTCTCCATCAAGACACTACCTATAAGCAAGGTTCCTGTTGAAGAGCGTTTCCTTTTTCGTCGAGTAGAGCCTAAAGATCTCAACGTGTTCCGGTGTGTTGTGAGATATGGATACACAGATGTGCGGAATGAGCAGGAGCCCTTTGAGAAGATTTTGGTAGAAAGATTGAAAGAGTTCATTAGTGATGACTTTTGGTTGTCTCAAAGAATGCTCAATAATGGCGAGGAGGATGGAGAAGTGAATGATGAGATGAAACAAGTGGAGGAAATCAAAGAAGAAGAGGCACTAAGTGACAATGAGGATGTTAAGGAAGTTGAAGAAGTTAAGGGACGAGAGGTTGTGAAGAGAGAAATTGGGGAAGTGGACAAGGCTTGGAACTCAGGAGTTGTTCACTTAATTGGTGAGGGTGAAGTAGTTGCTAGCAAAGGAGCTAGTATAGGCAAGAGAATCCTCATAGATTATGTTTACAATTTCTTGACGAGAAATTTGAGACAGAGTAACGAAGTGTTTGACATTCCTCACAAGCGAATGCTAAAAGTCGGCATGATTTATGAACTTTAATTAGAGGGTATTGCGGAGGTGTGCAACTGTAATAAGACCAAAAGCCTACAGTTTTTCTTTTAATTATAGTGGTGGAGTCAGGAATCTATCTTTGTGGGGCCATGTGTAATTTTTTTTTTTTTTTTGGGTATGAAATGTGAACAATCATAAGACAAGATTGACAAAACGATTTAATATCTTTAATCAACTATGAAATGTTAATATAGTAGCATATACTATATATTTTAATCAACTAATTAAGTACATTTATAATTTATAATGCCATTCGGTATATAATATATTGATTATTATAATAATAAATAATATATTATAAGAAATATAAAAAAAGAAAGTAAATGAAAAGTAAAGTAAAAAAAAAAAAAAAAAACAAATGCAAAGTACCTGGGAAAGAGTTAAAAACAAGGGGTTAGCTGGTTAGCTAGGGGCATAGAGCACTATACACTCAAGGGTTGAGCAGCCCACGGAAGTTTCAATCTTTCATTCTTTCTTGTCTAGTTTAGTCACATAGTACAAAACTTTTACTTTTTCTATTGTAAACAAACTACAACAGCAATGGAAGGGAAAAAAAAGAAAAAGAAAAAGAAAAAGGCAAACACCAAGTCACCAACGGAGAGAGAGAGAGAGTCACCTGTGTGAGGCAAAATGTTTCTGCAACTGTGTGGGGTACTTGGTAGTGCGACACATCAACAAAACTTCTGACTTCTCAATTTTTCTACTACTGTGATACAAGTAAGCCATAGATGTATTGGAATGAAGATTAGAATTTTTTCCCTTTTATTTGTTGAGATAATTGTTAAAATACCTATGTGTTCATTTTAAAAATGCTGAAAGTTTAATTATTATAATTTGTTAACATATGCATTTATGAATTGTATTTTATTTAAATGAAAATTAGGTTTATTTTTAGATTTTCTTAAATTTGTATATTATCAGGTATGGGGGGCCAAAATTATAAGGTTATTTAAAAATTTTCAAATTATTTAAGATATTTCCAAAAAAAATTTTAATTTTTTTCAAAAATTTGGGGGGGCACCAAGGCCCGGCCCCTCAGTCCTCAAGTAGCTCCGCTACTAATTACAACTCTCTAAAATTTCACTTCTATTTTTAGAAACAATTATATATACTCTACACTGTTTTTTTTTTTTTTAAATAAACTTTGAATGTGTGTGAGAGACTGACTATATCGGTTTAAGAATGCTGCTTGTTTAACTCAAGTCTCAACATCTGGGTGGTGCCAATTGCCAAATGTGATTTTTCGTTCAATGTGAAAGGCATTCTTCTCTCTTTCAATTTTATTTTAAATTTTTGGACAGACGGATAAGAAGATAAAATTCATTAACCATGCAATTCAAACTAACAATTATAATTTATAACCATCAAGATTATGCAGCATTTCATTTCCGGTTACATCTGCAAAATGTGCACCCACGGTAAATCCTAATGTCATTGCCAAAATTATTTTGGAATTGACATAAACATATCATAACAAGAAAATCACCCTTGAATTTCCTGCGGAATTGAAGCACATACCTCATAACAATCTCTTAACAAGGAAAAAAACTAGTTTCTTTCAAACATTAAATATTTGGTAGATGCCATATTGCCATGCATGCCGGGTTTTATTTATTATTATTATTTTTTTTTTTGTGTAGATTAATTTTTAATGTTGTCTCCGGAATTAGAGTGAAATGACAAGAGATTATGGAAGCCCATTGGCCCAAAAGACGGAAAAAGGAAATTAGGATGAGAGGAAGCTGGAATTTTTGGAAAACAATGAAGTGGTCTTTCGGAGAACGAGGCAGGGAAATGTTGTATGATGTATTCCTCTTTTGTTTTTGTTTTGTTTTTTGTTTTTTGTTTTTTTGTTTTTTTTTGGTGTAAAGCTAAAAGGAAGAGGAACAGGAATTAATTTGTTCAATAAGAAATTTATCATAAAGAAAAAGAACAGCATTGAAGTGATAATTTGCACAGTGGTATTATAGTTTTTTTTGGAGCCTATAAAGTATAAACTGGTCCCTAAACCCAAAAAAAAAAAGAAAAAAAAAAGAAAAAAGAAATTGAAGTGTATTATATATAACAAAATTTTAGACAATTTAATAAATTTTAGAGTTCTTCCCTATAAATTCAAATAATATGTTATATTTGTTGTTAGATATATTATGGCCCAAGTAATCTAAACAAATTGTAAGCATGCACTTGTAAAACAAGCAACTTAATTTTGAATTAATATATAATTAGTTTAGAACTTAGTTAAATATTCATGTTTACTCCTCTCTTTTATGTTTCCTCTCATCATTCAATTACTCATAATCACACAACAACTTTAACATGTTATCAAAGCCAAAATTTGATCTTGGCTCTCAAATTGTGTTTGTCTTCTGTCAAAGCCATAAGCCACTATATATAATTCAACCAAAACAAAAAATTACTGCCCCTTGCCATCAACCCATGTCACAAGTTTTGTTGTTCCAGCATAATATTCCTAATGCCCCATGTTGCATGAAGATGACAATGTAGCCGATGTGACACCTATTCTGATCAATTGACTTGTCAACTTTTACATTCAAGTTCGACCTTCTAAACTCGTGCTTTTTGCCTTTAGTTTGAATAGGTGTGCTAGATATATTATGACCCAAGTGACCCAATTGGATTGTAGGCGTATATATATGTATTTGTAAAATATGCAACTTAATATTGATTTAATATATGATTAATTGAAAATTAGTCATGTATTTTTTAGTATATAAATCTTAAATTAAGTTCATTGTCATAATAGACAATGTGTAGTTGTTAAGAGTTTTTCACCATAATCTTTTGTATTCTCTCTCTTTCGTATTTCCGTTTATCATTCAATCACACTCACAGTCACACAACAAAAGTAGGACGATATATAGTCAAAACACATAAATGCCTAGGCCAGGAGTCTGAGTGCATGGTTTTATAGTAAAGAAATTAACAAAACCAGGGACATGTTTCCCTTTGTTACGAAAAACAATGTGCGTTTGTCCACAGAAAGCTTCAGAATCTGCGGATGATTTAAGGGAATTGTCAAAAGGCCATTGTTGTTTGTCCAGCAGCCAAGGGGGTTAAGGTCATCTCGACCTTATACTACTGCCTTTTTGGGTATTGAAAGGGGGACCTCGATCAGATCATTGTGGAGGACACTACTTTTCCATCCTTTGACAAGTGAATTATATATATATATATATATATAGTTTTGATTTTTCATAGTTTGTAGGAGGAAGATTATTATTTTACAACCTACAATATTGCAACGGATTCATTTAAAAATAAAACAAAAATAAGAAAATAAACCTATATTGCAACAAAAAAAGAAATACGTATACGTTGTTTCTTTCACTAGTATATCAACTTAATACGAATGAAGAATCATTTACAAGTTGTTGCCTACTTGCCTTCATTAAAAAAATATGGTAACACACACACACATATATATATATGTCTTCAAAAAGAATCTTTGGCCTCTCTTTTTTTTTTTTCCTTACAATAAGTTGGAACATGGATTTTAGCCAAATTCTACTCTCTATTAGAGAATTAAATAACGTTCACAGACCTGCTGAAAAAAAAAAAAAAAAAAAAAAAAAAAAAAAACGAAATATGGCATAACACAATATAAACATTGTAATAAATTATTATTATTATTATTATTATTATTATATAAACGAAATATGGCATATACATATGAATTATTGGAATTTCGAACTTTTCTTTTCTTTAATTATTAAGTAGAAAAAAATTAGAATTAAAATAAAAAATGCCTCTTACACCCCTTTTAAGAGAAAAAAAAAATCCTAAATATTTAAATAATTTGTCTAGATGAGTTTTTTTTTTTTTAATTGACTATGTAAAAGTAGATGTTTGCATGGTAAAGTTTTTTTTTTTTAAAAAAACTAAGGTATATAAAAATAAAATAGTACGAAGAAAAAATAAAATTTTAAAATTACATATAAGCTGATACGTACTGAGAAAATTATAAAAAGTTATATCTTAATTGATAATTGAAAAATAAAACTGACAGATTAAACCAAAACAAAGATTTTTTTTTTTTTTTTTTTTGGAGAAACAAAACTAAAACAAAGATAAACTAATGCTATTGTTTTTTTCTTTTCTTTTCTCTTTCTTTATGAAAATTACAGCATTTGAATCTCGAAATAGAATATTGTTAACATGGATGTGAGAAATGTTGTGTACATGTGTCGAAAACGAGTCAAGATTAATTGCTCCAAATAAATTAGTTCATTAAATGTTTAAAAACTGGTTTAGTCTAGTAGACAATGTTCAGGTATGGATTCACTGATTGATCCATATTTTCTTTTTTATTTTCTTTTTCTTGCTTTGGCAAAGCTTTTATATAAGCGCCCTTTATGTTGCCCAAAGTGCATGTATCCTATCTAGGATGTTTCCTTTGTCAATCTCTAGAATTAAATAAAGAGGAGTCAACCGGAATCTAATTGCTCATATCAAAACTAGAGGTTTTTTTTTTTTTTTTTTGGGGGGGGGGGGGGGGGGGGGGGGGAGTTAAATTTGGAAATTTTATAAACTATTAAAAAAAAACACACGAAATAAGATTACATACGGTAGTATTCAAATCTAACGCCACAATAACTCTAAATGGTATTTTGTATGATAGTTGCGTATAACCTTCCTCTTATTTGGAGGTGGATCTTATGTTTGTGGGGGCACCTACAAGGGAGAGAGACGTTATGTACTACTGTTGTGCAAAACAATAAATCTTTAAAGTTGACATTATTGAGCTCGAGATCTATGTGGCAAAAGCTATTGCATTGCACATACTTCCACTTCAAAATGAAGAGGATCACTATTACAAGTGATTCATTTGCACATAATAGCGAGAATCTAGTCCTCATGGTCACATACAAAGAGTATTGTAACTCAACGATATTATCTATTCTCCTTTATAAGGATAAAAAAAATTTCAAATCTTCCATCACTCATTATTGTAACTATTAAATTATTAATAACCAAAAAAAAAAAAAAAAACTAGTCTTGTGAGGGAAGAGGGAGATACACCATGAGCTACTATATTATTAGCTTAACCCATAATATATGAAAAAGTATTTTATAAAACGATCTCATTAGACCTCTCTCTCATAATATATGTGGGGTATATGTACCCCACATGGCTTTAGTCTCACATACTAAGAGATGAAAGAGGGTTGCAACTAAGGACAAAGATAGGGTTGGGGGGGGGGGGGGGGGGGGTGCAATTTCTCCCTCATGCACCCGGCCAAAAAATTTAATTCTATTGTTATATTAAATTCATATAATAATGTAATATTATTTTGATTTTTTATTTATTTCCTAGTGATATAACTAATAAATTTGCAGTTTTGGTTGTGATGTGTTACTGTAATAATAAATAAATAAATAAAACTAATAAACTATTCTCTTTTATATGTCAAACTTCAATAAAAACAATTCAAAAAAAAATATTCTTATTTTTTTAAAGTCTTGGAATATTCGATACCTATAAAAGGAAAACAATAGTAGGATAAAAAACAAAGAAGAAAAGGTTTTGCCAAAATAATTTAAGCTCTAAAGGTTAGGTACATATATGTTTATAGAGTGCTTTGGGACAAGTTTATTCCCATTGAGCTATTTTGTTTAAAAATAAATTTATTGTACCAAACTACAATCTATTTAGAAAAAAGTGAGGCTTTAAAAATTATAAATTTATTAGAGATAAAAATAAGTTGGCCTGTAAGCTAACATAAACAGACTTATAGCATAGCTATACCAAAATCACAAAATTTAAGTAAATTGTATATGATGTATATCTAAATCTAAAAACCTTTCAATTAGTAAGTAGACTTAAGAATAAAACTGGAAAAAAACAGATTATTCATGTATGTAGAAATCTTAATAAATAAACATAATATAATGAATAAAAATTTTTATCAGAGATTTTCTTGCATTCAAATATGGCTTAGCATTCATGTAAATAACATGTTCTTTTAAAATTGGTCTCAAATACTATGTCTATGTCCGTCTGCTATGCATAAATGTTTGTGTCAAATGTAAAATTTGCCCCACTCAAGTAAAATCCCAGCTCTTCTAGTGGCAATCAACGAAGTACAACTGCAGCAGCCTTGGTTTGATGTTATTGGTTGCAACTCGTAAACCCTGCTTAGAAGGTTACAAATGGTATTATGGATTTGTTGGTATTGTGAATTTGTGTAGATTTTGTGGGATTATACTATTGGTTGGTGAATTTTTTGTTCTTGAACATTTTTGTTTTCCATACAAGTCAAATGTCTGCAAACATTTTTTTTTTTGAGTATTTTCAGAAACACAATTAATTAGACACCAGAAAGCAAGTTGTTTTATTAAAAATATTTTGCAGTCCTAAAATATTTTATGTTGAAACAAATACATGCAAAAAAGAAGATCAAATGCATACCAAAAAATCAAGTTTAAATTGTAGCACATTTTATTTAAAAAAAAAAAAAAAAAAAACACAATGCTCGAAATGGAATTAGCAATGCTATCACATAGAACAACCATTTTGGAGTCTATCGGTTAAAAATCTCGTACTATCTTGAATTGAATTGTTCTTGAAAAAGAAAAAATTATATATTTTTAATTGATTAATTCAACCAAGTCTATAAATTCAATTGAGAAATCTAATGCAATGTATCTAAGTTTTGCCTAAAATCTAATAGAATCATTTTTGAAAAAAAAAAGTTTTCTTAAAAAAAAAAAAAAAAAAAAAAAAAAAACCCACTTACTCACTAAGCACAAAAATAATATTAAATCCACAAACCTTATCAATAATAAATCCACAAAGTATTAGTAGTAATGTGGTCATATTTTGCAAGAAAAACATTTATTATGTCAATAAATGCTTAGTATTTTATGATTTTGGAATAATCATCATGGTATTAGAACAAAGATATCAATTTAATTGAACCAAAGTTGTTTAAAATAGGCAAATATCAAATTAATGTCATTACAAAAAGGTGTTTATCAAGCAACACTATTAGGATATTGGAAGAAACTACTAATTCTTCATTTCTAATTGTGATCTTATACTCCAAAATGTGTTGAGACTTGAGATAGCTCTATCCATTCATGTCTGGGGCAGCTCTACATTGAGTTCAAGGTTGTCACAAGACTACCTTGACTTAGAAAAAAATAATTATTATATATAAATTTTAAAATTTTATGATTTTTTTTATCCATAAAAAAAATTGTCACCCATCTAAATTTTTTTTGGCCCAACATTATCAAACTTTGGACAAAATTTGGCAACAAACTTAGTTATAGACTAAAACAAAAACTTCACTCAATATATTTTTTACTAGATGTGAATTTTGACAAATCCACTATTTGACTACATTTTTTTTCTTATATTCTTTATACTTGCAAAATTTCAAGAAAATAAAAAATCAATAGTTTTGTTATCAATCAAATATTTAAATTTTGATTTTTTACAGTAAAAAATTATATATATAAAATAAGTTTATGGATCAAATAGTAAATAATATTTAATTGGCATGAAATTTGACATGTGTTTTAAGAACATAAAGAACATGTAATTCAACGGTTATATTTTCAAAATGTGTCAAAATGTTAATTTTTTGTGTAAAAGTTGTAGAGTTAGGCTACAACTAAATTTGTAGTCAAATTTTATCCTTAAACTTTGGTTCATTTAACAATAAGAAAAAACCCAAGAACAATTTTATTTAATTAAAATTTTAAAAGAGATATAGCTTGTAGCATTAATAATGAGATTATCATTCAATAATTCTAAAATAAGAAAATTCGTAAAGGAAAATTGTAAGACCTTATGTATTTGCGCATGTGTGTGTTTTTGTTAATATATGAAGTTCTTTTTTTATATAAAGATTTTGTATAATTTAAGTTTTTTAATGATCATCCTGGAAAAAAAAAAAAAAAATCCTGGAACTACTACTGATTTGTGCATAACTTTCTTTGTAATGTACAAAAAATAATTCAAGAAATTGTGGAAATAGTGATAGAAAATTGTAGGGACCTGGTTCGAGCACTATTCCTTGTGAATGAGTGGACTCAAGCCCAACTGGCCCAATACAATGAATTTGTAGAGTGCGGGTCAAAGAACTAGGCCCTAGTGAGGGTTGTACAATTAAATATGGTAATACATGGATCGGTTGGCAAGAATACAAACTAAAAGTATGAAACTAGGCTCCTCGGCCACTTTCTTAGATCATATATCTCTTATCCCTTCTTTGGTACTAGGTTACAAAGATCATACCAGTGCTACGGTCCTTTTTCTCTCCTAAAAATTGCCGTCCCCCTTTCTGGAGGACTTGTTACATTTTATATCTCCTTCTAGTTAATCCTAGCCCTCCATTTGTTGATCATGCAGGTCATCACTTGAGTGCCTGTCCCATCAGTAACCTTCCCATCCTTCCTGCGGGTGGTAGCAGCTAAGGTGGCACTGTTCAGGGGTCACTTCTCCATTAATGCGGCCAGAACGTTAGTTGTGGGCATTTAATGTGGATGTGACAGTTCCTCCTAGGATTGCTCCTCCACCATGCTTCCATGGCCAACTCGTTGTACTTGCCTCTGTCTTGGATTGCTTTGGAAGGTCATCTCTGAAGGCACTTTGCTCTTCCTTTCAATAGTCCGTGCGGGCCGAGGACATAATTGTCCTCGGCGGTATCCCTGGCGAATGGACCTTCCTTGACTCGTCCTCGAACACCTCTTTCTCCTCGGCGTGGGCCTTAGGCTTAGCATAGAGTGGGCCGAGGTTGCCAAATTCTCTGGCCCCACAATAGCCCCTCAAAATCCTGCTGTCAAGCTCCTCAAACGAAGAGGAGGATTTTGACGTCCTCGGGCCTCTATCGCAGCTTGTCAAGTCTTGTCCTCCATCAGTACCAATGCCTTTTCGCCTGTCCAAGGCACGTTTCTGACGCCTTGGTATGCGAAGCGCACTCACATTAAATTCGGGCGGTCCTGTGCTCCCCACGTTCAACAATGTGATGATAATCTAACGGTGGTGATCCTCTTGACTATATGGGCGGGAAAACTTACACGGTTGTTATTTTTTTATTGGGGGTATAAATACCCATTTGAATTAATCCGCCTCTTTACTTTTGCATTCAAGAGACCTTGCCCACATACTTCGAATTTGGTCACATTTCTAACTAAACTTGCAACTTCCTTCAGCATAAAAAGCCTGCCCGAGGAGTTTTTCCTCATTTCTGTAAGTCTTCTTCTCTTTCTCCAAATTGCACTCTCCCCTCTTCTAGACTTCTTTCTTCGTGTCTCTTAGTTGTCTCTAGGGATAGGTAGGTTCAAGAAATTGGTTGAGTCTAAAGAGGCGATGGAGAAGTTTGTCGCCGATTATAGGATACCCAGTATCGTAGGTCTAAGGTACTGTGAAGAGGGGGAGTGGAGACTTAAGAGGGAAGAGGGAGAGGTGGTAATCCCTATAATTGCCTTTTTAGAGGGTGGTATGCGGATCCCTATGGGTCAGGTGATGACGAGTTATCTTAGGCATTTTCGGCTCGCCCCCACCCAATGCGGCGTCAATATGTTTAGGATTCTGGGCTGTGTAGATGCCCTAAATGAGAAGATTGGGCTGAGGCTAATCCATCATGACGTGAACTGGTGCTACAACCTCTAACTCCTGAAGGGCAAGTCCTACTACATGAAGACGAGAGAGGATAGGGTACAGCTTATCCAGTGCCTCCCTTCGTCCAGCAAGGGACTGGATAAGGACTTTCTCATCGTGTCCGGAGAGTGGCACGATGGCCTTCATTGTCCCACAATGGAGGCCACGCCAGGTGGGGCACTCGGAGTAGGAGAGGGTATTATTATTTTTTTTGAATTTTCGTTGCCTACTTTGTTTGGTTGCTAATAGTAGTGTGTTTTCGCCTCTGCAGATCCACACACTTTCGAGCGTCATTTTGGTTTGGTCAACAAGGAGGACTTGGAGACCATGCTAAAGGCGGAGATCTTCGTGAACGAGGCCGACAACTAAGTTAGGGTTGCTCACAGGATCCTGGGGTTCGACCCTATTTAGAAGTTGTTTGCAGTGCCAAAGTGTGTGATCAGGGCAAAGGACCCTCAGCTTCGAAAAATTACTATAATTGAGGACGGTTTCTTGATCCCGGAAGGGTCCCCTACTATAGAAGGTACTCCGTTGGCGGGCTCCTTTACATCCCGCCGAGCTGTGGAGGTTGAGGGGGGAGGTGAACAAACAGAGGAAGAAGGTACCGGTTCGGGTCCGGCCGAGGACGACTTTGGCGTGTTCGAACAAGTTCACCTGCCCGAGGGTCCCTCTAGTGACTTAGGTGACCAGAGCCTGACCGAAGCAGACTTTCTGTCAACAGGGGACTCTCCTCAGGCTGAGATGGGCTTCAAGAGGAAAACCCAACCCAACTTACTTGACTTGCTTGAAGGCCAGCTGAGGAAGTCTCAGCCTAAGCTTCCTCCTCCTCTACCCAAGTCCCAGCCTGCCCAGACCAGGTCAACTTCCACTCAGCCCAGGCTTCCTCTTCCTCCCTCTCGGCCGAGTTCGCCATCTTGGCCTGAGCCTTCTGATCCTAAGCAAAGGAAGGACAAGGGCAAAAGGCCTATGGGAGGGGACAAGTCCCATTCCTCCTAGGAGGAGGGCGACATTCGGCGACCCTCCAAGCAACTGAAGATAGGGTCTCAAGGTCAAGACAAGCAGGTCACCGCCCGGCCCGAGGCTTATGCCTGGCTCCCAGCCTCAATGCTCCATGGGGGGCCTCTGATGGACGATGCCTCTCTCAGGGACTTCTAAGGGGGCGAAGGCACACTTGTAGCCGATGCGCTGGAGAGGTCCCTGTTACTCCCTGCAGACATGGTTGAGCTGGAAGCTTTAAGGAGTAAGGAGGTCTTCCTCAGCCTCAAGCGATACTTAGGAATGGTAAGACTCTCAGCACTCATGATTCTTCTAACTTCAATTTTCTTTCTCTTTCCCCCCTCCCCCCCTCTTTTTTTGTTTCCTACTTACTTGTGCATTTGTTTCACTTGGCAGGCTATTTAGGTTGGAGGAGGCGTCCATCAAACAAGACAAAGCTCTGGATGCAGAGCGTGATAAGCGCATAGGGGCCAGTCGGACCCTTAAGGCCTCCGAGGCTGATCTCGTGAAGGCCCGGAAGGAGCTGAAGGAGGTGACCAGGGCTCGAGACAGCGTCGAATCAGGCCTGGCTGGTGCCCAAAGACAGGCCCAAGACCAGACGAGGCGTCTGACTGAAGTGGAGGAGCAGCTGAAGATCGCAAACGAGCTGATCGCT
Source organism: Quercus glauca (assembly GCA_023736055.1). Classification (NCBI taxonomy): domain Eukaryota; kingdom Viridiplantae; phylum Streptophyta; class Magnoliopsida; order Fagales; family Fagaceae; genus Quercus; species Quercus glauca. Next base: position 36,522,912 of record CM043319.1, read on the forward strand.
AATCTGAAAAAGAAGGCAGCCGATGTTAAGGAGGCTAAGAAGGTGGCTGAGTGGGCCAGAGAAGAGGCTCTAAGGGCTAAGGCTGAGGCGGACTTTGGCAGAGTGGAGGCCCAGGGCTAAGGCTGAGGCCTTGGGGTATGTAGGATCTACTGCTTCCAGGTTTGGAGTGAGACCCTCAAACAAGTTGGGGTGGAGCCTCGTCCGACCTGTGGAAGGCAGAGAATGTGTACTATCCCCTTACCATTCGCGAGGCTGAACCCTCCAGTTCTGAGGCCAAGGTGGCCGTTGAGGGGACTGATACTGCCACTAATGAAGAAGTCGATGAGGCTGTGGTCCCTACCGAGGTGGTTACTGCAACCTCCAACAAGCCTGCCGTGGAAGCTGGTCTTCCCGGGGTGACTGAAACAGCCAAAGGTCCCAATGAGGAAGCATCCCATGAGGCTGCAAATCCCTCAACCGATGCCCGGGCCCCTCTTACCGAGAAGACAACACCCTCTGCGGCGCCCTTGCAGATTATTCCTCTAAGTTAGGGCTCAGAGGACCCTGAGGCCATCACAAATCAGCTACCCACCGGGGGGAAGAAGATTAGGCTGAAGAAGTAGGCCCCTTGACGCCTTTGTCTTATCTCCCTTTTATTTTTTGGAACAATGTAATGGCACTTTTGCCTTGTCTTTTTTTTTTTTTTTTAGATGTTGTAATATGATTCTCGTTGTGTGTCTTTTATGAACTTAATGTAGGGCGCATTTTGTTTTCCCTTGCTCGTCGAATACTTATAGAATTTGTTGAAGTAGTTAGTTTCCCCAAGGGCTTGAGTCCGAGGACCATGCAAGGCCTTGGTTCTGTCTAACACTTATCTTCTGAAGTAACTAGTTTCTCCATAGGTTTGAGTCCGAGAACCATGCAAGACCTTGGTTCCGTCCAGCACTTATAGGATTTATTGAAGTAGTTAGTTTTCCTATAGGCTTGAGTCCGAGGACCATGTAAGACATTGGTTCTGTCTAACATTTATCATTTTGAAGTAACTAGTTTCCCCATAGGTTTGAGTCAGAGGACCATGCAAGACTTTGGTTCTGTCTAGCACTTATAGGATTTATCGAAGTAGTTAGTTTCCCCATAGACTTGAGTCCGAGGACCGTGCAAGACTTTAGTTCTGTCTAACACTTATCATTTTGAAGTAACTAGTTTCCCTATAGGTTTGAGTTCGAGGACCATGCAAGACCTTGGTTCTGTCTAGCACTTATAAGATTTATCGAAGTAGTTAGTTTTCCTATAGACTTGAGTCCGAGGACCGTGCAAGACTTTGGTTCTATTTAACACTTATCATTATCATTTTGAAGTAACTAGTTTCCCCATAGGTTTGAGTCCGAGGACCATGCAAGACCTTGGTTCTGTCTAGTACTTATAGGATTTATCGAAGTAGTTAGTTTCCCCATAGGCTTGGGGCTTGAGTTCGAGGACCATGCAAGACCTTGGTTCTGTCTAACACTTATCATTTTGAAGTAACTAGTTTCCCCATAGGTTTAAGTCCGAGGACCATGCAAGACCTTGGTTCTGTCTAGCACTTATAGGATTTATCGAAGTAGTTAGTTTCCCCATAGGCTTGAGTCTGAGGACCATGCAAGACCTTGGTTCTGTCTAACACTTATCATTTTGAAGTAACTAGTTTCCCCATAGGTTTGAGTTCAAGGACCATACAAGACCTTGGTTCTGTCTAGTACTTATAGGATTTATCGAAGTAGTTAGTTTCCCCATAGGCTTGAGTCCGAGGACCATGCAAGACCTTGGTTTTGTCTAACACTTATCATTTTGAAGCAAATAGTTTCCCCATAGGTTTGAGTCCGAGAACCATGCAAGACCTTGGTTCTGTCTAGCACTTGGATGGTTGTCAGGGTAAGAGGCATGCAATCACAATAGACTTAGAATTTGAATTGACAAAAACGCTTTCATTAATAATAATACATTCACAGGTTATTTACATTCCATGGACGAGATACAGGTTTTTCATCTAAATCTTCTAAGTAGTATGCACCTATTCCCGCCACTAAGGTGATTCGGTATGGTCCCTCCCAGTTGGATCCTAGCTTCCCATAGGATGGGTTCTTGGCCGTGCCCATAATTTTCCTCAACACTAAGTCCCCTGGTGCTAGTGGTCTTAGCTTCACATTGGCATCATATCCCTGTTTGAGCTTTTGGTGGTAGTAGGCCAGCTAGATCATTGTCTTCTCCCTTCGTTCATTAATCAGATCTAGGCTCTTCCCTAGTAGCTCATTATTACCGTTCGGGGAGAAGGAGCTCGTCCTCAGTGTTGGGAAGTTCGCTTCTAGAGGGATAACAGCCTTGCCCCATAGGTCATGGTAAAAGGTGTCTCCCCTGTTAACCGCTGTGGTGTAGTCCGATAGGTCCATAGGACGTGCGGTAACTCTTCTACCTATCTTCCCTTAGCGTCATCCAGCCTCTTCTTGAGCCCATTGACTATGACCTTGTTAACAGCCTTGGCCTGCCCATTTCCTTGAGGGTAAGTCAGAGTTGAGTACTGGTTCGTGATTCCCAGCTAACAACAGTATCTTCTGAAGGCCTTGCTGTCAAATTGAAGCCCGCTATCTGAAATGAAGGTATGGTGGACCCCGAATCACGTAACAATGTTCCTCCAGATGAACTTCTTAACATCCACATCTCTAATGTTGGCTAAGGGCTCAGCTTCAACCCACTTGGTGAAATAATCTGTGCCGACCAACAGATACCTTTTGTTCCCCGGTGCCTTGGGGAAATGACCTACAATATCCAAGCCCTACTGGGCAAACGGCCATGGGTTGGTCAGAGGATTTAGAACGCCTTCTGGCTGATGAATATTTGGGGTAAACCGTTGGCATTGGTCACACTTCTTAACATACTCCAGGGCTTCCTTCAGCATCTTCGATCACCAATATCCTTGGGTGATAGCTCGGTGCGACAGGGACCTTTCTCCCGTGTGACTCCCACAGATCCCTTCATGCAACTCCTCGAGTAGTAGTTTTGAAGCCTCGGGGTGAATACACAGTAAGTAGGGTCCAGAGTAAGAGCGCTTATATAGTTTGTGGTCCTCGGACAACCAGAATCGAGGAGCGTTCCTCCGTATTTTGTCAGCCTCTAACTTCTCCTCAGGTAGGATATCATCTTTGAGGAACCTCACTATAGGGTCCATCCAGCTGGGGCTTATTCTAGCCTGGTGGACATGGATCGTGCCCTTTGCCACCTCACTCTCCCTCTTCATATACTCAACAAGGATAACTTGAGGCAGGTCTCTTGCCGAGGATGTAGCAAGTGTGGCCAATGAGTCTGCATGGGTGTTTCCGCTTCTGGAGACATGTGACAAGCTGAAAAGGTCGAAGTCTGGCTGCAAGCGCTTGACCTGCCTTAAGTACTCTTGCATCCTCGCGTCTCTGGCTTTCAGTTCTCCGTTTACTTGGCCCACCACTAACCTCGAATCCGAGAATATATCCACTGCTTTTCCACCCATTTTTTGCACCATGGCCATACCTTGCAGTAAGGCTTCATACTCAGCTTTGTTATTTGTGGCAGGGAACCCGAGTCTCAGGGACTTCTCCATGAACAGACTTTTCTGGGGACACTAGGACTAGTCCCACCCCAGACCTTCTTTGATTCGCGGCTCCATCAACGTACACTTTCCAACGTGGGGGCCTTGGAACAGAGATTACCCCAACTGATTTTCCTTTTATGTCTCCTTTTTCGGCCATCACTTCTACCAGTGGTTCGGCAAATTCGACCACCAAGTCAGCCAGGACCTGCCTCTTTATAGAGGTCCGAGGCATGTACTTAATGTCAAAAGCCCCCAGAATCGTGTTCCACTTGGCGATTCTTCTAGTGTAATCAGCAAACCGAAATACAGATCTCAAGGGCAGTTGAATTAGGACGACTACCATGTGGGCCTGAAAATAGTGGGGAAGCTTTCATGTAGCATGGACTACAGCCAGTAGGGCTTTCTCCAAGGGCAAGTACTTGATCTCCGCTTCATGTAGTGACTTGCTCACATAGTAGACTGGCTTTTGAATGCCACTGTCATCCCGTATTAGCATCAAGCTCACTGCATGAGGGGCTACGGCAATGTAGGCGTACATGACTTCGTCGGCTTCGGGGTTAGACATGATTGGTGGCTGGGATAGGTATTCCTTGAGCTGTTGGAAGGCCACAGCACAATGCTCGGACCACTTGAATCCCTTCCACTTGTTAATCAGAGGTAGAAAGGCCTGCACCTATCAGCCGACCTGAAAATGAACCAGTTTAGGGTTGCGATCATTCTAGTGAGTTTTTGGATCTCCTTGGGATTTTGCAGAGGCTTCAAGTTATTGATAGCTTTAATTTGATTAGGATTAACCTCAATTCTCCTGTGGGTGATGATGTAGCCCAAAAACTTGCCTAACCCTACGCTGAACGAGCATTTGGAAGCGTTCAGGTGCAGCTTGTGCTTCCTTAAGACGCCAAAGATACAGCTGAGGTCTCCTAGGTGCTCGGACACCACTTTACTCTTTACCACCATATCATCAACATAAATTTCAATACTTTTGCCCAGCAGCGACTCAAACATTCTCGTCATCATCCTTTGGTAGGTGGACGCAGCGTTCTTCAGGTCAAAGGGCATCGCCTTATAGTGGTAATTCTCAACAGGTGTCACGAAGGCTGTCTTCTCCTGATTATCCAGGGCTAGTAGTATTTGATGATAGCCTTGGAAGGCATCTAAGAAACTCATCTGAGGGTGTCTTGCGGTGGCATCCACTAGCTGGTCTATCCGAGACATGGGGAACGGGTCCTTTAGGCATGCCTTGTTTAGGTCCGTGAAGTCCACACAAACTCTCCATTTTCCACTTTTCTTCTTGACCACCGCAGTGTTGGCCAACCACTCAGGGTAAAAGACCTCTTTGATGACCCCTGCACGCTTAAGCTTCTTCACCTCTTCTCTAATTGCATTTGCGTGCTCCCTTGATGGGCGCCGAGGTGGTTATTTCTTGGGGACGACGGATGAGTTGACATTAAGATGGTGACAGATAAAGGCTGGATCGATTTTTAGAGCATCGCAGGCGTCCCATGCGAATATGTCAATATTTATTTTGAGGAACTCGATCAACTCCTCCCTCTCCTGAGGAGGCAGCTGAGCCCCTACCTGAAAGAACTTCTCTGGATCATCTCCAATGATCATCTTGTCAAGATCTTCATATTTTATTTCCTCAGCAGCTACATCGGGAGGCATTGCCGTATCCTTTGATTGCTATAAACCCCCTTCAGTAGTGGCAGAAGGCCCCGCATCGAGCCGATGCAATGTGGCAGCCACTATGCATTGCCTTGATGTGGATTGGCACCCACTGATTTCGAGGATGTGGTCCCCTGACGGGAATTTTACTTTCTGATGCAAGGAGGAGGCGACAGCCCCTAGGGTGTGGAGCTAGGGCTTGCCGACGATGGCTGTGTACGGGGAATAGGTGTCCACCACTATAAAGTCCACCTCCACTACTTCTAGGCTGGTCTGGATAGGCAGCCTGATCATGCCCTTTGGGATAACCAACTTCCCATCTAAGCTCATTAGGGGGGAGTTATAGGATGTCAAATCTTCTGGTTTTAGCCCCAGCCCCTTGTAGAGGTCGGAGTACATAATCTCGGCCTCGCTGCCACCATCCACCATCACTCTTTTCACATCATAGTCCCCGATTCTAAGGGTGATTACCAGCACGTCATCGTGGGGCTGGGTGGTCCCTACCTTGTCTTCCTCTGAAAAGCACAGGGTTAGGTGAAAATTCCTTCTAACCTTCTTCAGCTCTGATTGGGACTCCTCGGCACACGTCTGGACCACGGATAACACTCGTGAGAGGCGTGCGCCTGTTCTTCTCGGCGCAACCTAGATCACATTGATCGTCCCTATGGGTGCCCTTAAGGCGGTATCTCTCTAGGGCTCCTGATAGGCCTGGCCTTGGTGGCCATTAGAATGGTGCAAGAGGTGCTTCAGCTTTCCTTCCCAGACTAGATGGTCCAGATAGTCCCAAAGGTTCCTGCAATCCTTCGTGGCGTGTTTGTGGTCCTAATGGTACTGGCAGTACAGGTTCTTATTGCGTTTCGTGGGGTCTCCGGCCATTTTATTCGGCCCCTTAAAGTATGGTTCGTTTCTTATCTTCTCCAACACCCTGTGTACTGGCTTTCGGAATACGACGTTGACAGCCTGAGTGTTGGTCGCCCCGGATTGCCCTCCAAAATCTCTCCTTGAGAGTTGCTGTTGTACCGGTCCGACCTGAAATCCCTTCTCTCCTGAGGGATAACCTTCTCTTTTCCCTTGTTTTGCAGCTAATCCTCCTCTACCCGCTTATACTTATCAATCCGATTCATCAACTGGCACGTACTGGTGGTGGGCTTACCGGTCAGAAACTTCCTCAGGCCATGCCCCGTCGGGAGACCATTTTTAAAGATGCTGATGGCGACATCCTCATACTTGCTGTCTAGTTCATTGTATATCTCCCAGTATCAGTTCGAGTGGGCCTTTAGAGTTTCTCCATCATGCATGGATAGAGACAACATCGCACTCAAGGGCTAAGGAGGTCAGCTGTTTGTGACAAATCGGGAGCCGAATGCTTGAGTCAGCTGCCTGTATGAGTCTATAGAATTCGTCTTCAGACCATTGAACCATCTCATCGCCACTGGTCCCAGGCTAGAGGGGAAGACCCTACACATCAGCGCCTCATTCTTGGAGTGGACAGCCATCCTTTGGTTATATTGGCTCACATGCTCCACAAGGTCCATTTTGCTATTGTAAATGGTGAAGGTTGGCTGCTGAAATCGCCGAGGAAGTATAGCCTCTTCAATGTGGTGGGTGAAAGGTGATTTGGAGAGCTGATCCAGTGCCCTACTTATGGCATCACTCCCCACGCCCCTAGGGACGGGCTTTTACGCTTGCGCCTCCAGTAGTGCTCTTCTTTGTGAGAGAATGTCTCGCTTGGGGGGGTCCTTGATCTCCACCTATAGTCATCATCGCCCTCTTCATCGGAGGGTGTGTCGGGACTAGGACGAAATTGCCTTCGTTGTGCATGGCCCAGCTTTCTCCTCAAATTGTCTATCTCTCACAGCTTGGCCACTTTATCATCCTGTCTCTTTGACACGTGGCTCTTGACCTCTTCGATTGCACGGTCTGGTAGTCATTTTGCCTTCGTAACACATGGCTGCCCCCACGAGTGTGGCTTCCGTTGGTCTGTGTGGTGTGTGCACTTCCCTCTCGAAACCTTCCGTTTTCCTCGTTTCGATCGCGCTTGGGGTTGGGGAAGGTACCCTATGGTTGGGACCTCGCTGGTTTGGATTGGTGGGATCTTGCTTGGTGAGGGCCTGTTCCTGCCATGCTTGATCATTGCCTTTACTAACGCACAAGTTCTTCCCCCACAGACGGCGCCAATTGTAAGGATCTGGTTCGAGCACTTTCCTTGCGAATGAGTGGACTTAAGCCCAGTTGGTCCAATACAATAAATTTGTAGAGTGCGGGTCAAAGAACTAGGCCTTAGTGAGGGTTGTACAATTAAACATGGTAATACATGGATCGGTTGGCAAGAATACAAACTAAAAGTATGAAACTAGGCTCCTTGGCCACTTTCTTGGATCGTATATCTCTTATCCCTTCTTTGGTACTAGGTTACAAAGATCATACCAATGCTACGGTCCTTTTTCTATCCTAAAAACTGCCGTCCCCCTTTCTGGAGGACTTCTTACATTTTATATCCCCTTCTAGTTAATCCTAGCCCTTCATTTATTGATCATGCAGGTCATCACTTGAGTGCCTGTCCTATCAGCAATCTTCCTATCCTTTTTGCGGGTGGTAGCAGCTAAGGCGGCATTGTTCAGGGGTCACTTCTCCATTAATGCGGCCAGAACGTTAGTTGTGGGCATTTAATGTGGAGGTGACAGTTCCTCCTAGGATTGCTCCTCCACCATGCTTCCATGGCCAACCCGTTGTACTTGCCTCTGTCTTGGATTGCTCTGGAAGGTCATCTTTGAAGGCACTTTGCTCTTCCTTTCAATGGTCCATGCGGGCCGAGGACATGATTGTCCACGGCGGTATCCTTGGCGAATGGAGCTTCCTTGACTCGTCCTCGGACACCTCTTTCTCCTCGGCGTGGGCCTTGGGCTTAGTATAGAGTAGGCCGGGGTTGCCAAATTCTCTGACCCCACAAAAATGAAGATTAGGAAGGTATAAGAAAATATATTAGGGAAATGTACGTGGGTGAACATGGGCATTGGGCGGTATGATTTAGGTTTACTGTGGGAACAATGGATGACCATTCATTCAAGAAGAAGTTTTTACTTTCTCAAAAATCTTTTGGAAGCCATTAAATTGTACTCTTAGATTAGGTATATGGCTAACTGGAATAATCTTTATAGGAATAAATAATTATTATAATTATCTATATTGGATATTTATTTGACTGAGGTAGGGCTATGATTATTGGACTGTATTAATTAGATCACTATCACCATTTTTTGAGCATATCCCTCTCATTTGTGGATAAAAGTTGTGATAGTGTCCTCATTCTATCCCAACCACTACATTGGAACATTAAGATTATCGGGAAAAAAATGACGTCATCTAGAATTTAGACAATTATAAAAATAAGATCATTTAGAGTTCTTGAGCAGTAATTAAGTTAACAGATTAGAACAAATAAGTTTTTTTTTTTTTTTTTTTGAAGTATTTTAAAGCAGTATAGGTGGCAAAGTGAACGTAAGATAGAATATAAAAAAAGTGAGAAAAAAAGTTGATATTAATAATTAACTTTTTGATTCTCAAAAAAAAAAAAATAATAATTATTAACTTTTTTATATCTTAAAATTGTTGCAAAAAAGTGGTAAAGTGATAGAGAATCGGTAAAAATGAATAATTTATTGTTTTTATGTAAAATAATTATTACAATTCACATATTCAGATAATAAAAAAAATCTTTGGACACAGTCTAAGTAAAAAAAAAATTATAACAAATCAGTTATAAATCATAGCAAAACAAATAACAAAAACCCAATAATCTTTACCTCTAATTTGAGAGCTCTTTGTTCCTCTCAAATGACTTCAACTTATAGTCACAGAGACAACTCCTATGTTGCTAATCACTCCATCCACACACCAATTAGTGTCATTAGCAACTTGGATAAGTTGGTGTCTTTAACTCAACCCATGAAAAAAAAATGTATTTTTTTAAAGAGCTGCTACTCTTAAACACAACACATTTAAATTTTTTTTTTTTTTTAATGATAGAATTTTTAAATTTTTTTTTAATGTTTTATTAACTTTGGAACACACTAGACATGCATGCATAAATATAATACACATGTGAAACAACAATCTACTGTTTTGTATCTTACCTAAACTGCCACCAGAGCATGTGTGTGTTAGTCTATTGGTAATAAACTTAGTGCCTTGGCTAAATTAATGTAGTGATGGGAAAAGTTTTATTATTTACATAGTTGAAGACTTAAAGTTGCTGTTCATTATCATGTGATTGTTTAACAAATCTTTTTTACTTTTCTATTTTTACTACTTTTTCAAAATGGAAAATTTTTAAAGGAAAATATCTCACATCTTTATGCTACCACAACCTTAACCAAGTAATTATAAATAAAAAATTCCTTAATCAAGATACCAATAATTGTCTCACCCTTTTTTTTGCTGAATATTAGTGCATTATGTTGATTAACCATTATTTTAGTTGTTATTTATGGAATACTAGACATGGATTTGAACTTTTAACTATAGTTTTTGGTTTTTTTTTAGAATCTTTTATATAGAGCATTATGAAATTATTAGGTATAGAATTATGTGAAAAGAATAAAATATATATATATATATATTATTAAATTTATAATGTGGATAGAATAAAGAATTGGTCTAACCTCAGTCAAACCTTGTAAATATCAAGACGTGCCAATTGACTTACAAAACTCTTGATTATAAATATCTAATATTGATTTTTACAAAAAGAAAAAAAAAAAAACAAAGAAATTAAAAAAATTAATGCTAATAATGCATCGTTGTCAACCTCTAGTATTAATATTCCAACTTTCTAAAATTCTTGAACAAAGAACTTTGGCCCCCCCCTAAGTTTGAATCCTGGTTCCGTCTCTGATAGCATAGTATATGATATGATATGATATGATATGATTTCAACTCCACTCTAGCACTTGCACAACAAACAAACCTCATGATTTTAAAAATTGAATTCGACTGGTTTTTACATTTATTTTTAGATACATGAATTTACATAATAAATAAATGCTCAATAGATTGCACACATTCATTGTATTACATAGAAACATAATAAATTTGAATTAAAAAAAATTCCAAGTTTAGATACATGAACTAACATGTGAATATAATTAACACACAATTAAAGTATAATTGGAATAATACTTGGCATGAAATTGGTGTGCATTTATTTATTATTATTATTTTGACAGAATTGGTGTGCATTTAAAATCTATAGAGACACTTGGCATCAAATAATAGTAAAATCATAAGGATATTGACAAAATTGGATAGTCATTAGAATTTGATTTGAATTTACCCACCAAAGTTTGGGAATTTGACTTCCCATTGTATTCCGGTTCATCTGTTTGATTTTTAAATGGTATTTTTGTTTGTGTTTGTGATTAATATGAGTCTAGATATCACAATTGGTCATGAGCCATAGCCATAACCTATCCAAATATCAATAGTGGCAACAATGATAATGACACCAAGGTATTCCAAAGTCTTTGTCCCAAACTTGGCTATGTTTTTAAAATACTTTTGCAATTACTTTGGTCCTGAACATTTGCTTCTCTATTTGGTAATCAAATTTGTTTCAATTTGTGGAGCTAAATTTTATTTTTATTTGTTACTTGTAGATATTACATCTTGATGTTGTTTAGTCACTTAATATATTGCCTACAATGTGTTTGATTATAGTTGTCTGCGAGTTTGCTATAAGTCCTAATAGAACAAAAGTTGTTAATCTTAAGGTTTTTGTCTTGGTTTGTTTAAGATTATAATATTGGCAACAACTGTGGTAATAAATTTTTCTTTTGAAGATAAAACCTATTTTCTCTTATATTTCTCTGTTTTTACATTGGTGGTGATTACATTTGAAGAAATGTTTGAAATTTAGATGGTTTTGATTTTTTTTTTTTTTTGGGGGGGGGGGGGGGGGGGTGGGGTGGGGGTGGTTAGGGGTGTTTCTTTTGGATCTTTCCAAGAGTTAGGATTGTGATTATCGGAGATAGCCATTTATTCCCATTTTCAAATTAGTTACTTTATCTTTACTAAAAAAAAAGGAGCTAGTTACTTTATTTTTCATTGCTAACATTCTTTTTCTAATTCTGCTAATAGAACAACTTAATTTTCTTTATACACAATTTGTTTGAAAAAAATACTGATCTTTTGTTTTATTCTAGAATTCTTTATACATGGAGGTGGAAGGGAAATAAAGAATGTGATCTTGCAGGAGTAAATAAATAGTCCCTGCCTCCTTTGTGCAATGTTGATGGTCTTGAGACCTTCCTTACAATTTAGGTACTACCATATTATTAAGTATGGAGCATTGATTGATTATTGAAGAAATTTATTTCTTTTAGAATCATACAAAATCTTCAAATATTTTTTTTTAAAGCAAAAAAAAAAAAAAAAAACATGATTTTCTTTATTGTTATTATTTTGTGAGAATGCTTAAAATCTTTCACGAATGGATTGGTTTTTAAATTTTGAAATACAAGTTCCCTCAAGCAAAACTTTGACCAATCTCACTGTGTTTTGATTGATATTATGAAAATTGAAATGCAACCAAACTTTCACCAATCTCAGCCAAATGCATGAGAATGCTTCAAATCTTCCATCAGATGAGATTATATATTTATGGTTAGGATAGTCCTTATTCATAAGACACTATAAGCCTCTTGCTAATATATTCCAAATCAGGTTCCAAACTATGACTAATGTAAATTTACAGAAATCTATATATATAATAATAGGTGAAGCAGAGAGAAAATCCAATTAGATTTCAATTGGATTCTCAATTTTACACCACTTGTCCTAACCAAAACTCAAAAAAAAAAAAAAAAAAAATCAAATTAGATTATAAATTTGACTCCAATTTTGTGTCATGTATCTTATCTAAATTTTCTAATTTTTGTGCCCAAATAAATGATGCATTAACATTTAACACGGAAGCCAAGAAAACCACGATGATAATGCTTACTAACCTAAGCAAGAACATATTACCTGCACACTTTTATGGAGATTATAAATTGGACTCCAATTTTGTGTCATGTATCTTATCTAAATTTTCTAATTTTTGTGCCCAAATAAATGATGTATTAACATTTAACACGGAAGCCAAGAAAACCACAATGATAATACTCATTGGCCTAAGCAAGAACATCTCACCTGCACACTTTTATGGGTGATCTCAATAGAGTATGGAGCTCTTCTAATTCTACAACCAGAACCAAGGAGTCCAACGAGAAAGACTATAAAAGTAAAACATCATCTTCTCCTAATTCCATATCGTCATCCCATGTCTCCTCCTCTCTCAACCTTTACCAACTAGATCCACACACTACCCTCTCCTCCTTCTTACGGATTTCTCAGAGCAAGGCCGGGTTCAAACACAATGTTCAATCTCACTTTTCCTTGCTTCACACTCTCATACATTAGTGCTTCATTGGCACCTCCAAGAAGATTCCAAGCTCAATGATCAGTTTTTATTTTTTAATGTCTCTTTATATAATTTAAATAATAAAATACAATATTCTCTTTTTTCTTCATTGTAGCATCACTTAAATAATAAAATGCAATATTCTTTTTTTTTTTTTTCATTGTTTTATCTAATGCTATCCTATGTATGATAAACCAAAAAAAAAAAAAGACCAATAGCATTACTTAAATAATAAAATGCAATATATATTTTTCATTGTTTGATTTAATTCTATCATCCGTGTAATAAACCCAAAAAAAAAAAAAAATTTGGCCAATAGCATCATTACAATTAACCAGTCCTGTGCGGTAGCACGGGGTTACATACTAGTATAATAATAATAGGTGAAGCTAAGAGAAAATCAAATTAGAATTCTAAATTAAAGTTCCAGTTTTGCACCATGTGTCCTAAATTATTTATTTTTAAAGAGTTTTATTTCTTAATTTTAGAATCAAATGTGGGACTACATCATAAATATTTATCCAAGTGAGTTATTAAGTACAAAAACCAAAAAGTCTAGAATAAATTAATCGTAAAAAAAAAAAAGTGTTTCACAATAATTTTTTTTTTTTTAAAAACATGGACAATTTAGATTTTATACCTAATAATGTCCTTACAAAATTTTTTAAAGAGTTAACAAAATATAAAAATGATTGTCAATAGTATTTAAATTATATATATATATATATATGAATTATATTATGCATCTTATTGTATATCTTTAAGTGTATCCATGCATATGTATGGAGTTACAAGCTAGTTGTTATAATGTACAAATGTTTTCCTTTTATTCATATTAATTTATTCACATTTTTGCCTCAAATTTAGGAGCTGATATTACTTTTCAAAAAAAAAAGAAAAAAGAAGTTGGATGCTAATATTGATTTTGCTGCTTCATACAGGTTCTAAAAATAGTGTTGACTATGTTGATGACTCTATAGTTGACATCAAATGCTCTAATTTAGCTGATGTTACTGTTGAAAAGTCTTTTGATGGTTCACAAGATAATGAATCTTCTGAGTGCTTCAAATGCCCTTTAGAGAAGGTAATTCTTTCATTCCTTTGGCATAGAGTGTCTATAAAGACCTTTAAGACCTTAGCAAACATAGATCTAATGTTATTGCTTTATAATTAATATCCTTTAAGACCTTAACAAACATAGATAAAATGTTATTTTGGTCTCTTTTGTAGTAAAACCAACATGTCTTCCAGGAATCAATTTCATTAAATTATTAATAGGTTATTCTACTAGAGTTCAAAACCAAAATGTCTTTACTTTTTAAATGACAACAAATTCTATACTATATTAAACAAATCTGCCTTTGCTTATGTTATTTTCAGTCTATTCTATTTAGTTACTTAAGTTAATTTACCAAGAATTTTATTTCATATAATTTAATCTTTTATACCTAATTTGTAAACCTAATTTATCATCTTTGCCTTTCGTTTTGATGACATTGGGAGTGTCACCCTTGATTTTAATAGTAAAATCTGAAAGCTTAATTCTAATTTGTTAACACTGCGTTTGGTTAAATGTAAAATATTTATGAGTGTAAAATATTTTCAAGTGAAAATATTTTACAGAAAGGAAAATATTTTCACTTGTTTGTTTGTGTTTTGAAAAATTGGCTGGAAAAGTATTTTTAGTGTTTGGTATTGCATGTAAAAACCTATTTTCAAATTGCCCAACAACCATAATCACCACCATAAACCCAGTTACCACTAGCCACTACAAACTCAGCCACCATCAACTACCACATAACCAATTAATCTGAAAAATCATAATCAAAATCAAAATCAAAACCCATTAATCTCAAAATCAATATCAAAACCATCTACCAAAACCCATAAATAAATAAATATATATATATATAGAGAGAGAGAGAGAGAGAGAGAGAGAGAGAGAGAGAGAGATAATATTCGAGATAGTCTCCATAGCATTTGGGTTGTTTATGGGTTTGAGGGTGGATTTTGGCTAGATAGGTTTGAGGGGATGTGGATCGGCTTTTGTAGAGGGTGGGTCGGAGGTGTGTGTATCGGAGGTGAGGTGAGGTGAGGTGAGGTGAGGTTGTCTGGTTAAAATGGAGGGTGGAGCAGACTGAAATGAAGGGTGGATCGGACTGATTTAGGGGGTAGATCGGACTGAAGGGTGGATCGGAGTGAATTAGGGGGTGGATCAGACTGATTTCCTGAGGTTGTCGGACATTTTTTGTTCAAAAAGTGGAGGAAACTCACCGTGGGTGGATCAGTGGAGTGTGGGTCGTCGGACTGGAGCTCGGTCACCGTTTGGCATGTCTTGCTCTGTGGAGCTCGGTCAGAACTGAGCTTGAGCTTGGAGAGTGTGAGTGCGTAGAGAAGTGTGTGAGCTCTCACCAAATCCGAAAATGCTTTGAAGGTAAAATGGAAGCTGAAAATATTTTACGCCTTGGGAAGCTTATTTTATAGTCAAACTGAATTCTATTTTCAGTTTGACTGTATTTTCAAGTGCTGCCAAACACACAACTGGGTGTAAAATGTTTTCAGATTTTAGTTTACATGTGAAACAAACGCAGCCTAAGTTCTTCGCCAATTACAATGCCTGGGTAATCTCTAAGAAGAGTTGCTAGAACAAATTGATAAGTTAGGATAGTCTGATTTTCCTTCTATTTATCTCATACTTCGTATTAGATTTTGTCCATTTAGTGTATTTGTGTTTGAATTGGCTTTGATTTGCATGCTTTAGCTAGCTTTTTTCTTTACAAATTGATTTTAATAGCTGAATTTGAAGTTTAGAGTGAAGATCTTGTTAAACACTGTGTTATTGCATAATTACAAATTATTTACTTAGTATGGTTGTTTGGTTTACACAATAATACATGGATCTAAATTTTGTTGAATTGTTCTTAAAAAAAAAAATTATTGAATTGCTGGATCTAATCTTCAAGAAGAGTTGCTAGAACAAACTAATAGGTTAGGATAGCTTGATTTCCCTTCTATTTATCTCATAATTCGTATTAGTCTTTGTCCATTTGGTGTATTTGTGTTTGAATTGGCTTTGATTTGCATATTTTTGCTAGATTTTTTTCTTTAAAAAAAAAAAAAAAACTAATCAATCTAATTCAAGCAAGAACTAGCGCAACAATAATTTAAGATGATAAATATAAACAACTAGCCAAATTACCTATCGGAGGCATTAGATTGATTAGTTTTTTTCCCCTTTTGAAAATTGAGATTGCAAAGTTTTTGAAATAAAAGCACTAATTACCTTTGCAATGCCTAAGATAGTAATCAATATATAGCCTATGTTGTCGATGGTGCAACTCATTTTAGTGATTTTAGGCATTCTTTGTTAGAAAGTTTGTTTTAGATGGGGGCAAATCAAGCTAAGTTTGAATGAATTCAAACTGGAAGTCTTTTATGTATTTGTTATTGGCTTCTCACAAGTTGTTTGATAGAATTCATAAATATGTGTTACTATGGCATGATTTTTTTTCCCACTTAAATCAGTTCCTAAATCCATACTAGAGCTCTATATCTACAGTCCCCCAAACATTTAAATTTTAAGTTTGGAAAGAATCTCCCCCTTGCTAAAATTTCCAGGTTATTTATAGTATACAATACCAGTTTTACTATAATATGGTTTTAAATTTCAAATGTCTTATATACATGAGATTTCAAAAAACACATAATAAAGCACGAAAAGAAGTGCCTTTCACATCTTTAGAGTTCAGACTTTTTTTTTTTAGAGAGTTTTAACCTATGACATCCGCTCTTGATAATAACTCTTTATTATCAAACCAAGACACCAATTAGTTTTTTGTGTATGCGGGGATTGAACCCCAGATCTCTTATACAACTATCAGAGACTTTAATAGTTGAGCTAATTAGAACCCACAGAGTTCAGACTTTAAAGAAACAAATGTTGCACTTCTTTGCTCAAACACACCGCTTAAGCCACAATATATTAATGTCCCTTTATATATTTTAAATAATAAAATGCAATACTCTTTTTTTTTATTCATTGTTTTATCTAACGCTACTCTTCGTATGATAAACCAAAAAATAAAAGAAAGAAAGACCAATAACATCACTTAAATAATAAAATACAATATTTTTTTTTTCATTATTCTATCTAATTCTATCATATGTGTGACAAACCCAAAAAAAAAAAAAACAAAACAAAAAAACAAAAAGAATTGACCAATAACATCACCACAATAAACCATTCTCATGTAGTAGCACTGGTTATAGACTAGTATATATAATATGAGAAACCATTACATATTTTAGAAATGTATGGTTTAATAAATGTGTAAGCTAATGTCATGTATAATTTGAACATCTTCTTAAAAAATATATATAATTTGAATCGTGTAATTATGATTATTTTTAGTTGTACATGTGCATATGCATATGATTAAACATTAGTTAGAACTAATAACAACTTATTTACCACATAGAAACTATTGACTAATCACTTTTAAATTAAGGGCAAAACTTAGATAATATTTAAGTGTTGTTCTCTTAGGAAGAGAACTTAAGAATTGTACTTAAATTTTTACCTTTAAAGTAATTACTAGGACAACATCTTCCAACCTCAAAATAAAAAATTCAGCCTGCCGGTAGGCTTGGGTGCTTGCATAAAAGCATATATATATAGAGAGAGAGAGAGAGAGAGAGAGAGTTGAAATTCCCAATCATCGGCCCATAGCTTTCCTCCCCGAAAGTGAAACCCTGACTAACTAACCCACTCCATCCCATCCCACATTCCCACCTCCTGTTTCTCTCACTAAACCAACGGGCGGCTACACTTATTACAACTTTACATATAAAACCCCCCTCAAAACCACAGCTAAATTACAAATAGACCACTCCTCTCCCTTATAAATACTCTCCTTCAATTTCTCTAGGTTTGCCCAACCTTCACTCCCCAACGCAACAGTGCACACTCTCTCTCCCTGTCGCTTTCCCAAACAAAACAATAAAAACCAATAAAATCAAATCTCTCTCTCTCTCTCTGGGGTAATGGCTTCGGCTCCAAGAAATAAATCCCACGCGCACGATTTCCACGCGTTCCACAAACCGTTCGCTTCCTCCTCGGCTTCCACCTTCGCGTCTAAGTCACCCACGTTCTTCACGCGCCGCTCTTGCTCTCCGTCGCCGTCCGTACGGTTCTCCATCGACCAACGGCCCAACTCTCCCGGCCGTTCGTCAATCTCCGTAACCAAACAAGAAACCAGCAAAAAGATCAACAGTACGGTGTCGTCTTCGTCTTCGTCATCTTCTCATAATGGCGCTGTTCGCAATTTTCAAAAGAAGACGTGCTCGTGTTCTCCTACGACGCACCCTGGCTCGTTCCGGTGCTCTCTACACAAGGCTTCTTCTACTTCGAGTACGCGTGGCAGTGGGCAGAGAACGGCGTCGTATGGTTTGAATTTTAGGAGGTCGGCGATGACGAACTCGTTGGTGAGGATTGGAGCGGTGGAAGGCGGTGATCTAGTGAAACGGGCGTTGTCGGCTCTCATTAGGCCTTCTTCGCATCAACAGCGCCGCCGTGCCGCCTTTCAGCCCAGGCCCAGTCGCCTCTCAACCATGTCCAAAGCCCAAGATAATGATCATGATTCTTGAATTCTTTTCCTCAGAATTCTTTACTTTTTTGAAGATTTTTTCTCGCTGAGTTAACCCAGTCTCACTCGTTGAGAGTTCAGATTATGAAAATTTTTGCAGGATTAGCTTTTTTTTTTTGAGAAAAGGCGCGGGATTAATTTGTAAAATACCGAGCTACTCTTTTAATATTCTTTTCTCAGTGGAATTATTTTTTTAGTTTTGTTAGAGGGGGTTTTTTTTTTTTTTTTTTAAATTAATTTTTTAATTGTTGGATATTGGGAGTTGGTAAAAACTTGAAACAATGAGTGGCTCGGTGCATGGGTTTGGAATTTTGTGGGAGAATTGAATTTGTGATTGTTGAGATTTGTCGTGAATCGAAATGCTAGATTTATGATTTTGCGAGGGTGGTGTTTTGAAGATAAATTTGGATGATTTGACCTGACCACTCCAAGATAATGTACAACAAAATGGAAGAGAAACTATTGGACTTAGTAGTAATGATTGGACAAATATTTTTCTAAACAAATATAATAACAAGGGCCAAACTAGGGGAAAAGAAAAATAAACATAGTTCTTTTTTATCTTATTTTTTTCATTAAAAAACTGAATGAAAATTGATCGATAATAATGATGTGAATATGTGATAAAGTATATTTAACATGGGGATTAAGAGTTTCTCAAAAAAAAAAAAAAAAACATGGGGATTAAGATCAATAACTTATTATAAATTAAATATAAATATTAAAGACATAAAACCATATATATCACAAAATATAAATAAGTTTTTAACTGCAAAGGATCAAAAAAGAAAAAAAAATGTTTTTAATTGCAAGACATTATAACAATAACAATAGTATCCAAGAGCCAAGAGTGCCACATTGCACCAAACACATTTTCTAGTGCTACATGTCTATAGATTCATTTTATTATTTATTTTTAAGTATTTGTGTTACTTTGTTTATCTACCAAAACATTTGTCAAGTTTCTAGTGCTAGATTCATTTTATTATTTATTTGTTAAGTATTTGTGTTATTTTATATATCTACCAAAATGTTTGTAAAGTTTCTACAGGAGAGGAGACTATTTAAAACAAAGCCACTTCCTCCCCTTCCATGTCACAAATATAGTAGCATACACTAAATTTTGAGCACAAGGCACCCCAACCAAAGCAATGCGACCATTGGAATGAACAGAAAATTGGGTACTGGAGCTAAGGATTTATTTTAGTTAAGTGATGGGTTTATTATAAAAAATTTTACAAAAGCCTTTTTTTTAAGCTGTAAATATGTTAAATTTTAGGATCAATTGGGATCACCGAAATACGATTGCAATTCTACCTATCCCACGATTTCGATCTAAGTCTTACTCCATTATTACTAATTACAGACTCTATATGACTCAGATTGTTTAGCAATTCTATAATTGAATATGATCTAAGTCGGAATTTTGACAATCATAACTTTACTCATCTTTAAATTTTGGATATGTCTGAAATATTTGCTTCAATATAAGTGGGCAAGTGACTCAAATGTATGGTCAAAATCTTCACCTCGGTAGCCTAATGCAAGCAAAATTCGTATCACAAATAAAAAAAAAATGGAAAAAAAAAATCCAAATGTCTTGGGGAATAAGAAGCAAATGTTTAAACTTAAAAATAAATAAATAAATCAAGTAATCAAATGAAAGTGGTAGCTCCATGAAATGCGAGTAGATCAGTAGCTCATGAGACTTATGAAGAAAAAGCAATGCTATGTACACAAAAAATTTTCAAAATTTTTTATAACAGTTGAATTAGCAAATTTTGACTGATTTTTATCTAGATTCATCATTGACATCACTTTTTTATTTATTACTAACAAATCTACTATATTAACGAGTGTGAAAATAAACGAACATGTATTTTTTTTTTTTTTTTTTGAGAATAACATGTATTTCCTTTTGATTATTAAGTCAGTAATATGTATCATTTTCACAATTGTTTAATTTTTCCTATATTCAGTTGGTGGTCTTTGTCAGAACTTTGCATTGAATAAATCAAGTTTATAGTCATACCCGTCGGCCCATAGATTGGTCTAGCTTATTTCAGTGGTTTGGGATTAAAAAATAAGTTGGACAAAAATATAGTTGCCGTTTATCAAATTTTATGAATTTTACTTGGGTGGATTAAAATTGCCTCCCTCAAAAGGACTCTAAATTACAAATATAAAATAGTAAAATATGACACGTAAAGGAATTCACACTTAATAGAATAAAACCTTAGTTCGAGCAATATAATTTTTAGTAATGAATTAATTGTTGCGATTTGTGCCCTAGAATTCTATTGTATGATGCTATATATTATATTATGTATGACATGATATATGACTTAATATTGCAATTAATAAAGTTGTTTTCATTATTATCTGAAATAATGGTAACATGAATATTGAACATTATCAAATAGTCCATGGAGATGCATAGTATGTGATTTATGTGATTTAGTCACCGAAGATATAAGTCACAAGTTCTTTGTAAACTCAGAATTTAGTTCTTAGTCAGTGATGAAATTGGGCATTTCATCTGCGAAGACTATAACATATTAACTAAGATCATTTGTCTTGATCATGAAAGTTGTGACTTCTAGTTGACATGTTGATATGTTTTAAGAGTTAAAACATATTAAACTGGACCGCTGTGAGATTTATTATTCTCCTAACAACTGTTAATTGAATAATAAATCTTACGACTTATATTTGCATGAACTCTTAATTCTGAGAGAATAATGGACCTGATCATGAAGTGTAGGTTGCTTTGATATATCAGGAGTGAGATCTAAAATAACGGTCAAAATCTCAGTATGTTGGGCAGCCACATTTAGTGTTGATGGAACATATACTCTCAAAATGGAATTCATAGTTTCTTAACGGAGATACAAAATATTCCATTGAGATAAGTTTAATAGATTTGTTATTCAGAAGAGTTAGGCCTAACCACTTTAATAAGACTAAAGTATATATTTATGAAATTGGATTTCATAAATATATGATGAATAACATTAAATGATTAAACCGGATACTCAAGGATTAAGATGTAGTAATTCACAAAGTGGCAGTCTTCATTCATGACTTTGTGTTACTACGAATATTTTATGAAGGGGTTGCATGTACAATTAAGTTTTGGGATATAATTTATTAATAAGGCCTAGAATGCAATTATATTTATATATTAAATATAATTAATGATAACTTTGGACTTGTCAAGAGTTGACAGAAAAGCCCAAGACCCATTGGAGCTAGAGTCTTATTTGTTCCCTTTTGGTCCCATATCAAGCCACACACTACAGCCCAATTGGAAAGACCCAAAAGGCTAACCCAATTAGATAATCAGTTACGTAGAGAGAAACATACAGAATTTTAAGTACAATGAATAAAATGGAATGTATGTAAGGAAGAGACACTCTCTTTGATTCTCTCTAGAACACACACACATAATTGATTGAGTGACCACACATCTTGGGCATCAAGTGGAATTAGAGTGAAGATTAAAAGTATTCTCAAGTGCTTTTGATTTTCGGTTTTGAATTTCACTATACCAAGGTACACTCTCTTGTTCTCTGATTCTGAAACTTATATGGCACATGTTAACAATTGCGAATGAAATAGATCCGTTAAATTTTCCGCTACACATGTTATTTTCCATCATATGGTATCAGAGCGCGGTCTTCATTTCGAATCTGTATAACATGAAGTTTTGGAATTAGAAATCATAGTTTTATGTTGTTAGAAGATTATATATGCATTTAATTTTCTGCATGGATGATGAAACTATGATTTGAAGAAAAATGATATTGATGTTGTTTAAATTTGAATTTAAGTATATTAAATTGATCTTTAAGGCTATAGCATCAATGGAATTCAGTTTTGACATCAATTTCCATTTGTTATGTTCATATGGTGTTTGATTGTTTATAAAAAAAAACCGTTGAAAACTGTTTATATCAGAACTTGAAAAACTGGAAACACGGGTTTTTCGCGGGTAAGCTTCCCGCGAAGCTACTCGCAAAAAATGCCACTGAAGCACAAAAAAATTTTGTGGTTAAGCTTTACTCGCGAAATAGTCGCGAGACAGTAGCGAAAGTTTCTGTGTGAATTTTTGTATTTTCAAAATTTTGCTTAACTCATTTTTGCGGGAAACGATTAGTCGCAAGATATCCACGAGACAGTAGCGAAAATTTATGTCTAAATTTTTTGGAAAATTGGAAATTCAAAGTTTTTCAAGATATTTTCAATTGTATAAAGTGTAATACTGTGTGTGATTAGTTTACACATGTTTACAATTTAAAAACCTTCTTTAAAACATTTAGTGGGAGAGAGATACAAGGATTGGATCTCACGGCCTCCATTATCGATTCATAGTAATGTGGGGTAAGCACCTCGTCTTGGCGTATATGCCTCGCGATCCCAAAGGAGGGTGTTTTGTTCCATAGTACTATAAGTTTAAACACCATAAAGGGAGATGAAATGTGGCTATACATGATTCTAGATAATGGTGTACACTAGACTAAGTGTAATATTAACCTCCCAAAGGAGCTATGTCATTATTACTTAGAGGCTAAAGATCATACGGCATATTATTAGTGTTTGATAAGAGTTATCATGATTGCACAATAATGAGAATAGTTCTCAATCAATTAATGCGTTTATAAAAAACTTGCTACCAAGGAATTATAGACATGGATTGGGTTGTCGTTGCATATATTATATTATGGTTTTGTTAAGGTTCCATATTATATGTTTATATGCTAAATTGATAATGTCCAATTTACTTATGATATTTATGTTTATTGTTTTTATATTTGAACATGGCATCATTTAGCCCACTTGTTACCATTCTTAATCAAAACAAACTGACTGGATCCAATTATGTTGACTGGAAAAGAAATTTGGACATAATTCTTACTGCTAAAGAGTACAAATATGTGCTTACTAAACCATGTCCTAGCTTTCCTTCATTAGATGCTCATCTTGAGGAAAAACAACGATATGATCGTTGGCAGAAATCTAATGAGATGGTCAAGTGCTACATCCTTGCATTTATCTCAAATGTTCTACAGCATCAAATACAGGATATAGAACTAGCTTCAGACATTATGCTAAGTTTGAAGGAGATGTTTGGTGAGCAAGGCCGTTTTGCAAGGCAAAAAACCATGGGACAAATTTATAATACTAAAATGGCTGAAGGTAATTCAGTGAGGGAACATTGTCTTATAATGATTTCCAATCTGAATACATTGGAAGTTTTAGGTGTCGATATTGATGGAGAATCCCAAATGGATATGATACTCCAGTCACTACTGGAATTATTCAAGGAATTCAGACTCAATTATAATATGAACAAAAAGATTTACTCTTTGTCTAAATTAATGAATGAGCTGGTAGCGGCGGAAGGCATTCTTGGTACTTCTAATGTTGAAGCCAATGTGGGTGAAGCTTCTACTTCTCAACCTAAGTTGAAAGGCAATGGTAAGAAGAAGAAGAAGAAGGACTTCACCAAGAAAGAGGGTAAACAAATTTTCTTAGGAGTTGCTGACAAAGGAAAGAAGCTCAAGAAAAATGTTTCTATTGTGGTGAGAAAGGACATTGGAAGAGGAATTGTCCAAAATTCAAGGCTGCCAGTAATAAGGGTATGAATAGTTCTTTCCTCCTTGAAATATGTTTGGTACAAAATCCCACAGATTCTTGGTGTGTGGATTCAGGTTATACTAATCATATCTGCAATTCTTTGCAGGGGTTCCAAGAGACCAGAAAACTTAAAGAAGGAGAATTGTTTCTTACTTTAGCTAATGGGAGCAGGATTCCGGTTGTAGCTATTGGTGTTTTTAATTTGTGTTTTGAATCTAGAGTTTTAATATTAGAAGATTGTCTGTATGTACCTAATGTTCGTAGGAATTTAATTTCTGCAACTTATTTGGGTAAACATGGATATTGTGTTATCCTTAAAGACAATGTTGTAATAAATAAGGGTAAATTTTTTATTTGTTCTGGCAATATTGTGGACGGTCTTTATATTTTAACTCCTGATAAGCATGAATTATATAATTCTGAATTAGATAATAACTCTCATGTAAAATCATTAAAGAGAAAGTTTCCTTCTACTAATGATCATATCTTTGGCACTTGCGTTTGGGTCATATTAATCCAAATAGAATTCAAAGACTTATCAAAGATGGACTCCTAGAGCCATTAGACTTTGATGAATTCCCAGTTTGTGAATTTTGTTTGGAGGGCAAAATGACCAAACGACCTTTTAATACAAAAGGTAGAAGAGCCCAAGAGTTACTTGAATTAGTTCATACGAATGTTTGTGGTCCTATGTCAACCCGAGCAAAAGGAGGTTATGAGTACTGCATCACTTTCACTGATGATTACTCAAGATATAGTTATGTGTACCTAATGAGACGGAAGTCCGAAACCTTTGAAAAGTTCAAAGAGTTTAGGCCTGAAGTTGAGAATCAATTAGGTAAACACATAAAAGTCATTCGATCTGATCGTGGTGGTGAATACCTTCTTGGGGATTTCAAGGATTACTAAACTCAAAATGGGATCATATCCTAATTGACTGCACCTGGAACCCCCCAACAGAATGATGTAGCAAAAAGAAGGAATAGGACTCTTTTGGAAATGGTTAGGTCCATGATGAGTTACTTAACTTTACCAGTTTCATTTTGGGGATATGCACTAAAAACTGCAATGCATATTTTGAATTTAGTTCCATCAAAATCTGTTCCTAACACACCTAGGGAATTGTGGAGTGGGCGTAAGCCTAGTATGAAATATCTCCACATTTGGGGATGTCCAGCACATGTGTTGAAAAGGAAGTTTGATAAGTTGGAATCTAAAATCGAAGTATGCATGCTTTTAGGATATTCAAAAGAAATAAAGGGTTATTTATTCTATAATCATAAAGATAACAAAGTTTTTGTTCGCACACATGCCAAAATTTTGGAAGATGATTATATGAATAACTTTGATCCTAGAAATAAAGTTGTTTTGGCTGAAATGAATGAACCTGTAGTTGAACAACCAATAAATGAAACTAGGGATGATGCGGTTGTATTGGATACACCACAAGATACTACTGATGAGATGACTAGTACACACGTGTCTCATCGTAGTGGGAGAATTGTTCGGCCTCCTATAAGATTTATAGGTTTAGGAGAAACTTATGAAGTTATCTCAGAAGAGGCTGAATCGAATCCCTACACTTATGAAAAGGCAATAAATGATATAGATACGCATCATTGGGTCAAGGCTATGAAATCTGAATTAGATTCCATGTATTCCAATCAAGTTTGGAATCTTGTAAAGGCGCCTAACGACATTAAACCTGTTGGTTGCAAATGGGTTTACAAGAGGAAGAAAGGGATAGATGGAAATGTTGAAACCTTTAAAGCAAGGCTAGTGGCGAAAGGGTATACACAAAAAGAAGGAATTGATTATGAAGAAACCCTTTCACCAGTAGCAATGCTAAAATCTATCAGAATTCTCTTATCCATTACTGCTCATTATGATTATGAGATTTGGCAAATGGATGTCAAGACTGCATTTCTAAATGACAATCTTGAAGAAGAAATCTATATGATGCAATCGGAAAGTTTCATAGCAAAGAACCAAGAGCATATGGTATGCAAGTTGAAAATGTCTATTTATGGACTTAAGCAAGCATCTAGGTCATGGAACATCAGATTTGATCAAGTAATCAAGTCATTTAGTTTTGAACAAAATCTTGATGAACCATGTGTGTACAAAAGACATCAAGAAAAAGTGGTAATGTTCCTAGTGCTTTATGTTGATGATATTTTACTCATTGGAAATGATGTAGGGGTAGTGTCATCTATAAAGGTTTGGTTGTCAAGCCAATTTGATATGAAGGACTTGGGTGAGGCAATTTTATTCTAGGGATCAAGTTTTGGCAAGATCGCAAGAATAAGATGTTAGGCTTATCACAAGCTGGATATATAAATAAAGTTCTAGAACGGTTTAGCATGCAAAACTCCAAGAAATGATTACTTCCTTTCAGACATGGAATTCCTCTGTCTAATGACTAAAGGCCTAAGGCTCAAGAGGAAGTAGATATGATGAAACAAGTTCCTTATACTTCTGCAGTAGGAAGTCTCATGTATGCCATGCTTTGTACTAAACCAGATATTTGTTATTCAGTTGGTATGGTCAGCCAATACCAATCAAATCCAGGACCAAAACATTGGCAAGTTATAAAGCATATTCTTAAGTATCTACAGAGAACGAAGGATTATATGCTTGTTTATCGAAGTGAGGATTTGATACCCATTGGCTATACAAATTCAGACTTTTAATCGAATCTAGATTTTAGAAAATCCACATCAGGATGTGTTTTCACCTTGGGAGGTAGAGCCATAACTTGGAGGAGTGTAAAACAATCTTGTATTGCGGACTCCACCATAGAAGCAGAATATGTTGCTGCTTGTGAAACAGCAAAGAAAGCTATATGGCTCAAGAAATTCCTTTCTGACCTTAGTGTAATGAGAATGGAACAAGTTCCCATCACATTGTTTTGCGACAATAGTGGTGCAGTTGCACAATCAAAAGATCCAAGTAATCATAAGAAATGAAAGCACATTGAGAGAAAGTATCACATCATTAGAGATATTATTGCTCGTGGAGATGTGGTGGTAACAAAGATTGAAAGTGCAAATAATCTAGCAGATCCCTTTACCAAAGCCTTGCCTCAAAGGACCTTCGAGTCACATTTGGAAGGAATGGGAGTTAGATTAGTGCACAATAGTCTTTAGGGCAGGTGGGAGATTGTTGGGATTCGTGCCCTAAAATTCTATTGTATGATGCTATGTATTATATTATGTATGACATTATGTATGACTTAATATTGCTATTAATAAAGTTGTTTTGTTATTACCTGAAATAATGGTAACATGAATATTTGGACATTATCATATAGTCCATGAGATGCATAGTATGTGATTTATGTGATTTAGTCACAGAAGATATAAGTCACAAGTTCTTTATAAACTCAAAATTTAGTTCGTAGTTGGTGATAAAATTGGGCATTTCATCTGCAAAGACTATAACATATCAACTAAGATGATTTGTCTTGATCATGAAAGTGGTGACTTCTAGTTGATATGTTGATATGTTTTAAGAGTTAAAGCATATTGAACTGGACCGCTGTGAAATTTATTATTCTCCTAACGACTGTCAATTGAATAATAAATCTCACGACATATATATGCATGAACTCTTAATTCTGAGAGAATAATGGACCTGATTATGAAGTGTAGGTTGCTTTGATATATCAGGAGTGAGATCTAAAGTAACGGTTAAAACCTCAGTATGTTGGGCGGTTACATTTAGTGTTGATGGAACATATATTCTCAAGATGTAATTCATAGTCTTTTAACGGAGATACAAAATATTCCATTGAGATAAGTTTAATGGATTTGTAATTTAGAAGAGTTAGGTCTAACTACTTTAGTAAGACTAAAATATATTTATTAAATTGGATTTCATAAATATATTATGAATAACATTAAAGGATTAAATCGGGTACTCAAGGATTAAGATGTAGTAATTCACAAAGTGGCAGTCTTCATTCATGACTTTGTGTTACTATGAATATATATATTTTTTCTTCTTCTCACAGTAGGAGCATTCTCTCTCACCTATGGTGAGTCTTTCCTTTCCACGGCATTTTAGCAGTGGACTTTCAAAAACACAGACGAGAAGCAGATACAGAGATCGATCGTGGACTCAGACTGCAAAATATACGTTTAACAGAGGAAGAAGGCGAAATACTAGAGGTCCGAGCTACACAACGGGAAAAAATTCTTGAAGAATGCACACTTACTTTGTTGGGGCACTTCTTAACAACCAGACCCTATAATTTGAGAGTAGCAAAGGCAATGCTTTGAACTGCATGGAAGCTAGGGAACGATGTCAGGATTATTGATGTGGGAGAGGGAGTACTTCAATTTAAGTTCAAGCTAGAAAGTCAACTACAATGGGTTCAAAAAAAAGGGCCGTGGAGTTTTGAAAATCACCTACTCGTGCTCTGTAGGTGGAAAAGGGGCATGACGGCGAGGTCCATAACATTCTCGGTACTACCTATCTGGGTGCAAATATGGGGTTTGCCATTTGACCTTATCAACGAGGAGGCTGCATGGGATATTGGCAATTGTCTCAGTCTGATAATTGAGGTTGACAGCAAAACTTTCACATCGGAACAAGCTCGTTTCATTCGAATCTGAGTAGAGATACCGCTGGACAAACCAATTCAAAGAAGAGGGTGTGTAGCAAGTCCTGAGGGGGATTGTGTCTGAGTGGGATTCAAGTATGAACGACTAGTGGGGCTGTGCTACCAATGTGGCATCTTTGGTCACAAGTTAAAAGATTGCCCAACACCATCTGCACAGTAGCAGACTGAGAACCTATATGGGGAGTGGCTTAGAGCTGGGTATCGTAAAATTGGAGATACCTCAGATCAAAGGCGAAACAACACTCCACGGCGGGAAACGACGCTGGAACTAGCATAGGGATGATGGGGGCAGCCAAATGAAGCAAGGATAACGTCCACAAGAGGCATTTATGACAATAATGATCAAAACAGAAAGAAACATAATGGTGAAGCAAGTGCAGAATCTCAGGAAATGGTTATTAGACAAAATAATGAAGAGGAGTTAATGCGAGAGGATTTTCAGGAGGTCAATCAAGCCCATAAGGAAAGTGTAACGGATGGGTTTCTGAATGGAAGGGATGTAACGGGAAAGAAGTTATTTCAACAGAAGCAATTACTCCCATGATTGTAGCCGAAAATTTAGTAAATGTCCAAGTTGAATACGTGGGAGTATCTCAACCTACACTCAATAACGCACCCCAGGATCAGAAAAAAATACCACGTGAAGAGGCACGTGAGATTACTAAAACACAAACCAGTCACCACACAGAGAACAAGCCAACATGGAAGAGACTAGTGCGCCAAACATACTCTCCCATGAGGGTTAGCAATACTATTCCTAATAACTCAGGGTCAAAGAGAGGGCAACGAAAGGGGATTGAGATGATGAAGAAGAGGAGAGGAAAAAAAGGAAGAACGAAGATGAAAGCCATGAACAATTTTGTCAAATAGTGGAGGCTGCGGTGCAACCCCGTCGAGAACAATGAAAATCCCAAGCTGGAACTGCCGGGGGCTTGGGAACCAATGTGTAGTGGATGTCCTCTCTCACCTTGTGAGGGAAAAAGCTCCCAAAATTTTTTTTCTCATGGAAACAAAACAATCAGTGGACGAGATGCTAAAAATTCAAGCAGACTTACCATACCGGTGTATGCTAGTAGTTCCAAGTATTCATAGAAGTGGTGGGTTAGCCCTATTTTGGATGGAGGAGATAGACTTGCATATCCAAACTTTCACTCTTCATCACATTGATGCTCTCATATTCAATGGCTCAAATACCTCATGGAGATTGACAGGTTTCTATGGTTGGCCGGATGGACAAAGTAAACATGAGTCATGGCAGTTACTCAAGCACCTTCACACTAGAAGTTCAGCTCCTTGGATTTGTGTTGGGGATTATAATGAGATCATGGAATCGAATGAGAAGCAAGGCGGATTACCAAAACCATTGAACCAGATGCAAGTTTTTCGAGCTACACTCCTACATTGCGTATTGGTGGACTTGGGCTTTCAAGGTAATATCTTTACTTGGAATAATGGTAGACCTGGAGATGCATTTGTGCAGGAAAGGCTTGATAGAGTATGTGCCACGGTCGAGTGGAAGGGAATCTTTCCAGCAGCTCGTGTGACTCACCTTCAATCATCTTATTCTGACCATGTGCCAATCCTTATCACCACACATGATCCAAACCAGCCAAATAGGAGAAGAAAGATACCAAAAAGATTTGAAGAAAAGTGGGCCACCAAATCGGATTGTGAGAGAGTAATTCAGGAAGTATGGATGACTAAAGTGGGGCATGGCAGCCCTATGTCAATTCTTTTTGAGAAAAAAAAAAAAAAAAAAAACCAGATTTGCTTTGGTTAACTGGAGCCGTGCAACATTTGATAGCTCAAAAACAGTAATTCAGGAAAAACAAAAACAATTGGAGGCCCTATGCTCCCTCAATAGTGCTGATCAATTACCTGCAATTAAGGGATTAAAATTCGAGATAAATGATTTGCTGCATCAGAAGGAATTGGCATGGCGCCAATGGTCCCGATCTATTTGGCTACCGGCTGGTGACAAAAATACGAAGTTCTTTCATCAAAGGGCCAGTCATCGAAGACGCAAAAACCAGATCTTGGGGATTTTTTACGAAGAAGGTAACTGGAATACTACAGAGGGAAGCATAGCCTAAACTGCAGAGCACTATTTTCAACACCTCTTCACCTTTTCCAACCCAGAAGACATTGAAGGAGTACTAAATTCGGTGGACAAATGGGTCACCCCAAGTATGAATGCCTCTCTTCTTCAACGGTATACTCCAGAGGCAGTTAGAAAGGCCCTATTCCAAATGCACCCATCCAAGTCACCAAGCCCTATGGTATGCCTCCATTCTTTTTTCAGAAATTTTGGCACATTGTAGGGTATGATGTCACAACAGTTGTACTGTCAGTTTTGAACTCTGGCCATATGTTGAGAAAAATGAACCATACACATATAGTGTTAATTCCAAAGAAAAATGACCCTACACACATGGTGGACTATAGACCCATTAGCTTAGCCAATGTAATATCTCGAATCATTTCAAAGGTTATTGCTAATCGTTAGAAGTTTATTTTGCCAAATGTGATTTCTGATGCCCAGAGTGCTTTTATGCCAGACCATCTAATCACTGACAATACTACTGTAGCATATGAGTTACTTTATAAGCTGCAAAATAGGAGGAAGGGAAAGAAGGGGCAGATGGCGGTGAAATTGGACATTAGCAAAGCCTATGATAGGGTGGAGTGGGTCTTCTTACAACAAATGATGGTGAAATTGGGCTTTGCTCCTTCTTGGGTCCAGTTGGCAATGGAGACGGTGACCACAGCTTCGTACTCAGTTCTAATAAATGGAGAGCTAAAAGGTTTTATCACTCCTACGAGGGAGATATGACAAGGTGACCCTCTCTCACCATATCTATTCCTCATGTGTGTGGAAGGCCTTTCAGCCCTAGTGAGAAAAGCAAGGGAGACGGGAGAGTTAAAAGGAATCAAATCTAGCCAAAATGAAGTATGGGTATCTCACCTCGTCTTCGCTGACGTTAGCCTTTTATTTTGTCAAGCAACAACGGAGGAAAGCCAAAAACTATTACAATTGTTGGCACAATATGAGGCTGCATCCTGTTAAGCAATCAACAGACAAAAGACTTCTCTCTTTTTTAGCAAGAACACGAAGCTGAAGGTAAAAGAGAAAATAAAACAACTATTTGGGGCAAGAGTTATGACAGAATGTGAAAGATATCTTGGGTTGCCAATGGCCATGAGTAAATCAAAGGTTAACACCTTTAAAGATTTACAAGAAAAAATCACCAAGAGAATCATGGGATGGAAAGAAAAAACTATTTCAAAGGCAGGAAGAGAAGTTCTTATCAAAACGGTGGCCCAAGCGATACCTACATACTCTATGAGTCTATTCAAACTACCATCTTCCATCTGTGACAACATTAATTCCATGATGGCCAAATACTGGTGGGGTTGAAACCAAGAAGAACAGAGGATACACTGGATCAATTTGATGAAACTGTGCACTGCAAAGTAGGAAGGAGGGCTGGGTTTCCGTGATCTTCATGCTTTTAACCTAGCTATGTTGGCAAAGCAGGCGTAGAGATTAATCGAGGAAAATCATTCTTTGTTTTACAGAGTGTACAAGGCACGTTATTTCCCAAACTCATCTTTCATGATGGCTGAGCTAGGGAATAACCCCTCCTTTATGTGGCGCAGTCTATTATCAGCAAGGGATGTCATTAAGGAAGGCACTAGGTGGAAAGTGGGAGATGGTCGTAGCATTGGAGTATTCACATACTCATGGCTATCACACACCCTTGTAACACGGATTGAAGTACCACCAAATATGAAGGTTTGTGAGCTAATAAACCAAGACACAAGACAGTGGGACCGGGGAAAAGTAGCTGCCATGTTCACTGCCAAAACCAGGGATGATATCCTCTCCTTGCCACTCAACAACACTAATGGCCATGACTCTGTTATTTGGATGGAAAACAGGGCAAAAAAATTTACGGTGAAATCAACATACAAGGTGGCCTATAGATTACAACATCATCACAAAGCAGAGCACTCAGCAGCCAGAACCCACAGATCCACCTGGAACATGATTTGGATGCTAAACGTGCCGCCAAAAGTGCTCACCTTTATAGGGAAAGCTTGCTCAAATTGCTTGCCTACACAGGACAATCTACATCGCTGAAGAGTGAGCATAGACCGGACTTGCGAAATGTGTAAACAGGAACCCAAGACCACCTCCCATGTGGTATGGACTTGCCCCTTTGCGAGGAATGCATGAGCTTTGGTCAGAGGAAAAATTCAAAGGAGTAGCAACGGTGTAGACAATTTTTTCCTCCTATTTAGACAGATGCAAACAAAAGTAAGCAAGCAAGAACTGGAGTTATGGGCGACCACGGCCTGGGCAATATTGAATGCACGAAACAAGATGATCTTCGAACAGTTCCAGACCCACCCAAAGGTAATCCTGGAAGGGGCGACGTGCTTGCTTGAAGAATATCAAAGTTTGATGGAAACACAAAGGATAGCTTGATTTTGTTTTAAGTAGTTTCCTTTATATTGTATTTAAATTCCCACTGTATGGACTCAGCATAACTAAGTGGCTGGGGCCCCTCATGCCTGTGGTGTTGTCCACGAGTTTATATACCTTTTATATCAAATAAAATTTCTACCATTCATCTCAAAAAAAAAAAAAAAAAAGAATATTTTATAAAGGGATTGCATGTACAATAAAATCTTGAGATATAATTTATTAATAAGGCCTAGAGTGCAACTAAATTTTTATAGTGATATTAAATATAGTTAATGGTAACTTTGAACTTGTCAAGAGTTGATAGAAAAGTCCAAGGCCCATTGGAGTTAGAGTCTTATTTGTTCTCTTTTGGTCCCACTCCAAGCCACATACTAAAGCCCAATTGGAAAGGCCCAAGAGGCTAGCCCAATTAGATAATCAGTTATGTAGAGAGAAACATACAGAATTTTAAGTACAATGAATAAAATGGAATGTATGTGAGGAAGAGACACTCTCTTTGATTCTCTCTGGAACACACACACACATAATTGATTAAGAGACTACACATCTTGGACATTAAGTGAAATTGGAGTGAAAATTAAAAGTATTCCCAAGTGCTTCTGATTTTTGGTTTTGAATTTCACCATACGGTACACTCTCTTGTTCTCTGATTCTAAAACTTATATGACACATGTTAATAATTGCGAATGAAGTAGATCCGTTAAATTTTTCTGCTGCACATGTTATTTTCCATCATTAATTACTTATCAAACTAGTTGCTATATTACTCGTAAGGATTTTTTTTTTTTTTTTTTGAATCACTTGTAAGGTTAAAATTGAGACTAATACTTCTCCTATAATTACATAATAGAAATGTCAAATCGATTGATCTTTGAATGTCAATTCTTTCAATAAGTTTAGGGATAAAAGTAAAATATTTTTCATAATTTCTAACATAGTATATTGTAATTGGTATATATAATAAAAATAATGTTAATGATAAATCCCAATAAAAGTGATGCTTGGCCAATTTACAACAAGTCATATCAAGTTATCAACACTAGTGAAAATGTTATGTCCCTAACTTACTTCCTTTATTTTTGTGTATCTTTCTTCTCAAGCTCCCCTCAATATTGAAAGGACAAAGTTTAGCTACAAAATCGATTGTAGCCTTAAGCTACAAACTCACTTAATATCTTTTTATTGGAATCGAATTTTGACAAATCTACCATTGGATTGCATCTTCTTCTTATATCCTTCATGTTTGCAAAATTTCAAGAAAATTAAAGATCAATAGCTATGTCATCAATAAATTTTTAAATTGCAAATTTTTGTAATTTAAAATTATGCATAAAATATAAGATTATAGATTATATAGTAAATGATATTTGATAGACACAAAAATTGACATGTGCATTAAGAACGTAAAGAACATGTAATTCAACGGTTAGATTTTCAAAATATGCAGTAATATTTATTTTATTAAGTGAGTTTGTAGCCTAAGGCTACAACTAATTTTGTAGCTAAACTTTGTCCATATTGAAATTTCTAGATAACCATTTGTTTTTATTCTTTTGTCCTCAAATAAGAAAATGCCACGTGTTAGCTCTTTTGCTTTCATCAACAACAGCCGTTCACATTTATAATGTATGGTGATATGGTTTTTATATTTTAGCATAAATAATTTTTTTTTAAAAAGTACACAGGAGAAATCAACAGAATAGTCTGAAAATAAACATTAGAGTGTTATTAAACATTTTATATTTTTAATATATTTGGCTCCATTTTTGGTCCTCTGTTACAGCTTTACAGGCACGGTAAAGTTGTGGTTGGATGATTTAGATTTGATGAATCCTTCTAAATAAAAGTGATGACATTGGACTAACATTCGGCCATTTATGTAATAATAATAATAATAATATATCATAGGCGTGCACCTTACCCTTCTTAATTCTTATACATGATTATAATATAGCACTCTGTGTATGGATGCACTGCATATATAAAACTTTGATTTTTTCTTTTTCTTTTTGAGAAATCTGAGTTTTTTTATTGATATATATATATATATATATATGTATATATATATTTGAAAGGCCTAACGAGATTCATTAGAAAGAAACCATTACATAATACAATTCAAAGCATCCTTGTTGATCACATTCACAAACTGATCAGGTAAGGACGATTCATTGACAACCCCTACCACGTATTCGTTTAAAGCAGTACATATGAATTTATTTGGGGGCTGCCATTGAGGCACCTGCCTAATCATGACAAAATGATTTAGGCGCTCCCCTAGTTAAGAATGTTCTTGAGACTTCCTTTTGAATTAGTGATATCAGTCAGAAGGAACGCGCATCCAAACATCACATTTTGCTAATGGTGATTAATACCTACAAATGGAGCTCAGATCAAATTATATGTATTGGTGCGGTATATAGTGTCAAAACCATAACATCTCCAAAAAGAAAATCATACCCAACTCTTCATCTCCCATCTCTCCAGGAAAAAAATTTGTCATGTTGTTTTTTTAATCTACTTGAATTGTGTTTAAAAAAAGGGGGATCTTCTATATGTTCAGACTTAAAATGATTTAATAAGCTTTAAACCTCCCCAACACAAATCATTGTCATCATTTGCACATTAACATGATTATAGCAATCTCTTTGGGTAATGCCTACAATCTCGCTCCTTCCAACTTCTTTTGTTAGATGTAAATAAGCATTTTTTGTACTTGTACTTGCATTTACCATGGAATCAATTATATGTGTCTTAGGTTTTGAAATATGATGACCATATTGATGGGGTAACCAAAAAATTACATCTATGGCTCGTCCAGATGGGTCGTCCATCACCAATGGTTAGCCAAGCATCCAAGACAATCTTATTCGTCCAGAGATCTCGTCCATGAGAAGTTGACCCAATTGAATAAATCTCATAATCAAGGCGAAAGAGTCGTCCATATGCGAAGCAGATGGACGACCAAACAACGGCATGACGAAGGGTCGTCCACAGGGTCGTCCATAGACATTGCACATGGACGACCATACAACACTTAACCAATTCTTGAGCAGGTGACCAACTTGTGTTCATCGCCAACAATTTCTTCTAAGTATGTAACTTCCATCAACGGTTATTGCTTCTATAGCCGTTGGGGAAGTTATCTCCGTAAAACCAGTTATTCCACAAATCTTGGGGAGGTTACTAAACCGAGTAACCGTCCCAAGATCCCCTATATAAAGGACCGGGCTGAAACATGCAAAGGTATGAAACTCTGATATTTTACTCTCGAAAAGTTGGAATTATATTTCCTTGTTGAGAAGACTAACTTTATCATCGGAGAGTATTTGACCGGTCCATCCCGGTCACTTGCTTCAGTGTTTCTTCTTTTCAGGCCTTCGCTACCACCGTAGCCCACCGAAGCCAGCCCACCGAAGCCGAAGTGTTCAACCAACTGATTTCACACATCATCAGTTGGCGCCGTCTGTGGGAAGCGACTAAGTTGTTTTACGATTTCGCTTTCTACAACAAAAGGTTGAATGGTTCGGACTAGGTCGAGGGCTACAAGCCCAGGCCATCAGGGAAGCAGAGACGCTTCAAGCAACCCCCTTCGCGATCGCCAATCAGCGCCTGTCATGCCGTCGCCTTCCATCCAACACATGCAATCCATGGCGGCCGCAATGGCGGAGTTAACTCGCCAGAATCAAGAATTGACTAGGGAGATGGAGAGGCAACGCCGTGAAGGACATGCTGAGAGACAGTCCCAAAGTCAAGAAGATAGAGGAGGAAATGCTGAGCCCGAGGCTCAGTCAAGAGGCACCACTTCGCGAAGGGTGCCACATTTGGAGAAGGAAATGGACCAGATGAAGAAGGTTATGGACGAGATGAAGGAAAACATGAGAAGGGCAAATCCCGTTGAGGATTTGGTTCACCGAACAGATTCCCCTTTCACGGCTTCCATCAATGGGCATCCCTTGCCTCCGAAGTTTAAAATGCCTTCCCTGGATTCATATGACGGAGCACGTGATCCTTTCGATCATATTGCTACTTTCAAGACAACAATGCACCTCCAAGGAGTTCCAGACGAGATTATGTGCAGAGCCTTCCCTACCACCCTCAAGGGACCAGCGCGAGTATGGTTCAGCAAAATACCTCCGGATTCCGTAAGTTCTTTTGAGGAGTTAAGCAAATTATTTGTCAATAATTTCATTGGAGGACAGAGGCACAAACGTTCTTCGTCCAGTTTGCTGACCATAGAGCAAGGAGAGAATGAAAGCTTGCGTTCCTTCATCACACGCTTCAACAAGGAAGCCCTGACAGTAGACGAGGTGGACGACAAGCTACTATTGGCTGCCTTCCAGAATGGGGTTAATTCAGACTTGTTCATTCACAAGTTGTATGAGAAAGAGCCCCAATCCATGGCTGAACTTGTCCATTCAGCCCAAAACTTTATGAACGCGGAAGACGCCATCATAGCTAAGAAGAGGAAGAGAGCTGAAAGAATGGAAGTCAATCCCCCGCGTCACTCTGATCAAGGGCCTCGTCCAAAGAAGGGACAAACGGAAGATAGGAAGGACCGAGACAGGGATAACAGGAAGGCAGGCCCATCAGCAAGAAGTCAAAGTTACACACCCTTGAATGCCCCACTCGACCAAGTGCTCATGCAGATCAAGGATGATCCTTCCTTGAAGTGGCCAGAGAAGATGAAGGGAGATCCTAACAAGCGCAATAAGAATAAATATTGTCACTTCCATAGGGATCATGGGCATGACACGGACGAGTGTTACGACTTGAAGCAGCAGATTGAGAATCTCATAAGACAAGGAAAGTTGAGGCATTTCGTTGGAAGGGATCATAAAGATGAAAAGTTGAAAGCAAAGATGGAAGAGTCGTCACGACCCCCACTAGGAGAAATAAGGGTTATCATTGGTGGGACATCGACAGGACAATCTTCCAAGGCAAAGAAGACGTATCTCAAAGCAGTGCAAAATGTCCAACTCTCTGGACGATCCCCAAGGACGAGGGGGACGGACGAGCCAACCATTTCATTCACGGACGAGGAAGCTGAGAGAATCCATCATCCACACGACGATGCAATCGTCATTACCCTACTCATAGCAGATTACAGAACCAGGAGGGTGTTGGTGGACAATGGAAGCTCAGCAGATATATTGTATTATCCTGCCTTCCAGCAGATGAGGCTTGGACGAGATCAGCTTCGTCCAGCTTGTTCGCCACTGATCGGATTCGGAGGAATGAAAGTGCAGCCTGTAGGTACCATTACCTTGCCTGTAGTGGTAGGATCATACCCACAGCAGATAACTAAGGAAGTAAATTTCCTTGTGGTGGATTGTTCATCCTCATACAATGCCATCATTGGAAGACCAACTTTGAACAGTTGGAAGGCGGTAACATCCACCTACCATCTATCAGTTAAATTCCCTACGGAGTGTGGGATTGGGCAAGCACAAGGAGATCAATTGGCAGTCAGAGAGTGTTATCTAGCCATGTTGGCTATGGACGAGCAGATGCAGACTATGAATATAGAAGAGAAAAGAGTTGTTGCGGAACCTACCGAAGTATTAGAGAATGTTTTGTTGCAAGAAGATGATCCTGAGAAATTCACTAGAATTGGAACAAGTATGAAGGAAAAGGCGAAAGAAGACCTCGTTCAGTTTCTCAAAAAGAATGCCGATGTTTTTGCATGGAGTCATGACGACATGCCTGGCATTGATCCAAGCGTAATCACCCATCGACTGAATGTGTCCCCCTCTTCTAAGCCTATTCGTCAAAAGAAGAGGGTGTTCGCCCCTGAGCGAGAGAAGGCTATCAAGGAAGAGGTTCAGAAACTAACCACAGCACAGTTTATCCGGGAAGTCTATTACCCGGATTGGTTGGCAAATGTAGTGATGGTAAAGAAGGCAAATGGCAAGTGGAGGATGTGCGTTGACTTCACCGACTTGAACAAAGCTTGCCCTAAGGATAGTTATCCTTTGCCTCGTATTGACCAACTGGTTGATTCTACGGCTGGCCATCAACTGTTGAGCTTCATGGACGCCTTCTCTGGATACAATCAGATAAAGATGGACGAGGCAGATCAGGAAAAGACATCTTTTATTACAAGTCAAGGTTTGTTTTGCTACAAGGTGATGCCCTTCGGTTTGAAGAATGCAGGGGCAACTTACCAAAGGTTGGTGAATCATATGTTTCGTCCACAGATAGGACGGAATGTAGAGGTATATGTGGATGACATGCTCATGAAGAGCTTAGATGAGGGAAGCCACTTAGATGATCTTCAAGAAACTTTTGAAACACTTAGGCGATACAAGATGAAGCTAAACCCAAGTAAATGCACATTCGGAGTATCGTCAGGAAAGTTT
Organism: Quercus glauca; assembly: GCA_023736055.1. NCBI lineage: Eukaryota > Viridiplantae > Streptophyta > Magnoliopsida > Fagales > Fagaceae > Quercus > Quercus glauca. The sequence goes on from CM043319.1 coordinate 36,562,379, forward strand.
CTAGGATTCATGGTATCAGAGAGAGGAATTGAGGCAAATCCAGACAAGATCCAAGCCATACTGAACATGGAACCACCGAAGAACATCAAGGAAGTCCAGTCACTAACTGGACGAGTGGCAGCACTGAACAGGTTCGTCTCAAAAGCCACTGATAAGTGTTTACCCTTTTTTAAGATTCTCAGGAAGGCGTTTGAGTGGACGGACGAGTGCCAAAGGGCCTTCCAGGACCTAAAGCACTATCTCACTACGGCTCCATTGCTAAGTCCGTCCGTGTTAGGAGAAGAATTAAAACTGTACTTAGCAGTGTCCCCACATGCCGTGAGCTCAGCGTTGATCCGGGAGGAAGAAAAGGTGCAGAAGCCTGTGTATTATACCAGCCGGGCATTGAGAGGAGCGGAAGGAAGGTACCCATTAATAGAGAAGTTAGCCTTTGCGCTAATAACAGCTTCCAGGAAGTTAAGACACTACTTCCAAGGTCACGTCGTCATAGTCATGACTGATCATCCGCTCAAGAAGGCAATGAACAAACTTGAAGCTGCAGGACGACTAATCCAATGGGCAGTTGAGCTCAGTGAATTTGATATTCGGTATCAACCGAGGAATGCAATAAAAGCTCAAGCCCTAGCAGATTTCATTGCAGAATTCACTCCAAGCTATGAGGACTTAGATGAGAAAGAAGACAGTAAAAAATGGGTCGTCCATGTAGATGGATCATCTACACTGCATACAGGAGGTATAGGAGTTGTTTTGCAGTCACCAGAAGGAGATAAATTGAAGTACAAAGCTCGCCTACAGTATCAGACAACTAACAATGAAGTGGAGTATGAAGCCCTTCTTAAAGGGTTAGAGTTGGCCAGATCTGTAGAAGCAAGCTCAGTACTCGTCCTGGGAGACTCACAGTTGGTCATAGGCCAAGTAAATGGAACATGTGAAGCAAAGGAAGATAGAATGAAGAAATATTTGAGGAAGGTGTTACGCCTTGTGAAGAAATTCAGGGAAGCTAATTTCGTTCAAATCCCGAGGGAAGAGAACACGGAAGCAGACACTCTAGCGAAGGAAGCCTCCGCTGATGAAGCCATGAACGAGTTAGATGAAATACGATACATGCCCAGCATAGACCTTCCAGAAATGTTGCAGATAGAAGGAGAGGAAAATTGGATGACCCCGATAGTCTCATACCTCAAGCACGGAAGGCTTCCAGAAGGGAAGGACGAAGCTAGGAAGCTAAGAGTCAAATCAGCCATATACATCCTTATGGACGAAGTGTTGTACAAAAGAGGTTTTTCACAACCATACCTGAGGTGTTTAGCTCCAGACGAAGCGAATTACATGCTGAGAGAAGTTCATGAAGGAGCATGTGGAAACCATTCAGGAGCTAGATCACTCGTCCACAAGGTCATTCGTGCAGGGTACTACTGGCCGACCGTCCAAGCTGATGCTAAAGCATATGTTAAGGTATGTGACCAATGTCAGCGTTTCAGTAGCATTCCTAGACAGCCTTCAGAATACCTCACCCCAATGATGGCCCCCTGGCCTTTTGTACAGTGGGGTTTGGATATTTTAGGCCCCTTCCCAACTGGAACCAGACAGATGAAGTTCTTGGTAGTTGGCATAGACTATTTCACTAAATGGGTGGAAGCTGAACCCTTAGTGAAAATCACACAACAAAATGTCAAAAACTTCGTCTGGAAGGACGTTATATGCAGATTTGGCGTACCAAGAGTACTAGTATCTGACAATGGACGGCAGTTTGACAACACCCCCTTCAGAGAATTTTGTGATCAGCTTGGAATCAAGAATCACTATTCCTCACCCTCCCACCCACAAGCTAACGGACAAGCAGAAGTAGCAAACCGATCCTTGTTGAAAATCATCAAGACTCGGCTTGAAGGGGCAAAGGGAATATGGCCAGATGAATTACCAGGTGTTTTGTGGGCTTACAGAACAACAGCAAGGACTCCCACAGGAGAGACCCCTTTCAAACTGGCTTATGGGAGTGAAGCGGTCATACCAGCAGAGGTACATATGGCCAGCCATAGGGTGATGAAGTACCAAGATGAGGAAAATAACGAGCAGCTTCGTCTTAACCTTGATCTTATAGACGAGGTAAGGATGGACGCGGAGCAAAGAACAGCAAGGTACAAAAATCTCATGGCTAGACAACACGATGCCATGGTGAAACCCAGGCGCTTCAGCATTGGAGATCTCGTCCTGAAAAGGGTCTCTCTGGCAACCAAAAACCCAGCCCATGGGAAGCTGGGACCAAACTGGGAAGGACCTTACCGAGTTATCAACTCCAAGAGACAAGGATCCTACTATTTGGAAGCCCTGGATGGACGAAAGTTAGAGCACCCGTGGAATGTTGAACATCTAAGGAGATACTATCAATGAAGGGTGGTCATGGACGAGCCCTGACATGGACGAGAACCTTGGACGTTTGAAGTAATGCTTAATATTATTATTTTCCAGTATTTGCTTATTACTATTGTGTTTTAAGTGTGTATGCTATGCTACTCATGGACGAAGTTATGTTGTATTATGTATTTTTAAGCACAAGCTCTTAAGCATGTGTCATGATTGTGGACGAATGATTACATAGTATGGATTTCTAAATATACATATGATGTGTTTTAAATATGTATGAGAATCCTTCATTTTCTATGATTCAAAATGATCCATGGAAGGCGAAAAAGCCAAGGACGAGTAAAATCCTTGGACGCAAGGGGATATCGTCCAAAAGCTTTCCTTTAAAAAAAAAGGATAAAGCAAGAAAAATAAAAGTTAAGGACGAGTAAAATCCTTGGACGCAAGGAAGTATCGTCCAAAAGCTTTCTTTTAAAAAAGGATAAAGCAAGAAAAATAGACAAGGTATGTCCGTCTAAGCTCAAGACGAGACAAACCTGAAGTGCAATCGTCCAGCCCATGGACGAGCAATGTGCACTTAAAAAAAAAAACAGCTCTGTAGACAAATTTAACCAACTTTAACAATCCAGCCCATGGACGAGCATTAGTTGGGAAATTATTATTAAAGACGAATAAACAGTCGTCCAATGAGCAACAATTGAATTTGGTGAAAAGACCTCATTCATGGACGAACATTACAACTCATGATGTTATACATGAAGGAGCTCGTCCATATGTTCAAGACGAGGTAAAGCCTTAGTAAGAGGGAAAATCCCACAACTATAAAAGTGGTATGGACGACATGAATGAAGCTTGTTCACAAAAACTTAAAGAATATTCAAACACAATGAATAGTGAAAAGGAAAAGCGTTCATACATTTATAAAACTTAAAGGGTAGACGACCATCGTCCAAAAACCCTTATGTATTGCTTGTTCATAAAACTCGTCCATAAACTTGGACGAGGAAATTGTACTCAAATAAATTTCAAAAAAAAAAAAAGAGAAGAGAAAAACCCAAGACATTGGGCACCACTACATAAAATACAAAGCTTTTCAGAAAAAGTTATCATTGATCACTGGGAGCATTCTTTGGATCGTCTTGTGTCACTTCGTTATTGGCGTCGTCCACCACATTGACGTCCTCAGAACTCGTCCCTAGCACTGAGCTCTCCGTTGCAAGAGGAAGCTTGAAAGAATCGAAGTTGAGGTCAGGGAAGGCATCTTTGGCATCAGCACGGAAGTCCTCATATCCAGCAGCATAATGACTGTCTAGACGATTCTTATACTCGTCAGACTTCTTGAAGGCTGATATGGCTTCTTCACGTGCCTTTTCCAAGGACGAAGCATGCCCTGAAACTTGTCCTTCCAAGTAAGTGATGCGGGTATCTTTCTCAATAGCATCCGCCCTAAGTTCTTCAACTTCGTCCTTCAGCTTCGCCTCAATCCCCAGCAGACGGTTGACCTCGTCCTTCAGCCTGATCACTTCCCCCTTCTTCAACAAGACTTCCTTGTTCAGCTCTTCAGTCTTCCCCTTCGCCGTCTTAGCCTCCTCGGCGAGCTCCTTTGCTTGGCATGTAGCTGTATAGAACTTTGACATAGCCTGTACATGGACGAAGGAAAGTTAGAAAATTCAACTCTTAAAAAATTCTTTAAAAGCATTTCAAGACGAATGGAACTTTACCTTGAAGAGGTCATGGACACCAGAGCGTTCAAATTCTTTCACTGACATATTGTAGCATTCATTAACTTCATTGTCAGTGACGATCCCTTTGAACGTCCTCCATGCATAACCTTCGTCCAGCACCAGGTTGGAAGGACGATCGGACGGCTCTGACGAAGAAGGCTTCCTTGGAGTCTTAGTTGGAGGGGGAGTAGGATCAGTCTGAACAGGACGGACCATTTGGACGGGCTCCACAATGACAGGAGGGTCGTCCAGGTTTACCGTAGGAGTGAACTTGGGAACCTTGGGAAGGGAAGTTTGAGTGGTCTTTGGCTTTTTAGGACCTCGACGACTGGGGAGGTCCTCCAGGTCCACTCCACTTGAAATCTTCTTAGATTTCCTCTTCCCAGCCTGGACAACCTCTTTCTGGACGACTGGGGGCACGGAAGCTCCCTCGTCCCCACTAAGTATTGTCTTATCTTTATTTTCTCTCATTGTGATTATTCCTGTGACAAGGAAAATCAGTTAAAAAAAAAAAGAGAGAAAAGGAAGGACAGAAGTAAAAAAGGATGGACGACACTTACTTCGTCTAGTGGTTTCTTCGTGACTCAGGTTCTCAGCAGTGGGTTCTGGACCAAGCCCCCAAGTAGCTAAGCTGCTGAAGGTCACTAGCTCGTGAAAGCTCCTTCTAGGGAAGGCACGAACTTTATCTATTTGATCTAAATAAAATCTGTCTAAACGTGGACGAACAACAGCTGCACCAATAAAAGAAAGATGGTTAGACGATGGAAAGTTAGAAAAATTGTAAGGAACAAAATGAATAACATGGAAGGAGAACATACCCTCAGGACGAAGGCGACCTATGGGGCTGGTAAAAGGAGGGAAGGGGGCATTACTAACATCAGTTGGGTCCCCAGCCCAGCTTCCAGAAATGATAAAAAATTCTTGTTTCCAAAGCCTATCGGACGAGCTACGGCCCGTTATTAAACTATAATGTGGGCCTCTGGACGAGAACTGGTAGAACCCAGCAGATTTCTTTATCTCTGAGGGCTTATAACAGTAAAGGAACTCGTCCACCGTTAAAGGACAGTTCCCTTCTAATGCCTCACGCCATAACACTTTCATGGCAACTATCGTCCTCCAACCATTAGGATTAAGCTGGTTGGGACCAATACCTAATCTATGAAGGAGACCTTTACAAAACGAATTAAGGGGGAACCTAAGACCAGCTAAAAGATAGGACGAATATACTCCCAAACCAGAAGAAGGTGAACAACACCACTCTCCTTCCCTGGGCAGACGAGGTTCAAACTCAACAGGGATTTGATATCTATCTACTAAGGTTTTTAACTTAGGAACGTCTAAGGTGGAAGCTACCTCAGGTGCACAGCTATAAATAACATTTTCCTCCTCTTCCTCCTCCTCGTCCTGAGAAGGGCTAGGTGGCGCTCTGGACGAACTAGCTCCTGTTCCAGAGGCCGTCCTACGTTGCATTTCTTGAAATTCTTCTAAAGAAATGCCAGGAACTCCGGACGAGTACTGCTCGTCCGAGGAACTACTACTAAAACTAGTACTACCCTCATCACTTTCATAACTCCCAGATGAGACGTCCTGATACTCGTCTATTTCTCTCTCTATACTACTAGACGAAGACATAACTAAAGGAAAGATGAAAACGAAACCTAAAGGGAAGAGTAAGTACCTGAGAACTAGGACGAATGCTAGACGAGGGTCTTGGACGAGAGAGCAAAAGGAAGTTTATGATGAGGTGAAGGGCAAGAAAGAGAATGTGCTTATTTATAGGGCCCAGGAGTAGGGTCAGCGAAGCGACATCCTCCACTAAGAAAATGACACGTGGCAATTGCATAGGGAAATGCAAATCGATTTAACTGCTCAACGTATTAAATCACGACACGTGGATGTATGAACGGGATAAAATCCCTATAATGTCCCTAGACGACACCCTGGACTAGGGGGCAACTGATGGGGTAACCAAAAAATTACATCTATGGCTCGTCCAGATGGGTCGTCCATCACCAATGGTTAGCCAAGCATCCAAGACAATCTTATTCGTCCAGAGATCTCGTCCATGAGAAGTTGACCCAATTGAATAAATCTCATAATCAAGGCGAAAGAGTCGTCCATATGCGAAGCAGATGGACGACCAAACAACGGCATGACGAAGGGTCGTCCACAGGGTCGTCCATAGACATTGCACATGGACGACCATACAACACTTAACCAATTCTTGAGCAGGTGACCAACTTGTGTTCATCGCCAACAATTTCTTCTAAGTATGTAATTTCCATCAGCGGTTATTGCTTCTATAGCCGTTGGGGAAGTTATCTCCGTAAAACCAGTTATTCCACAAATCTTGGGGAGGTTACTAAACCGAGTAACCGTCCCAAGATCCCCTATATAAAGGACCAGTCTGAAACATGCAAAGGTATGAAACTCTGATATTTTACTCTCGAAAAGTTGGAATTATATTTCCTTGTTGAGAAGACTAACTTTATCATCGGAGAGTATTTGACCGGTCCACCCCGGTCACTTGCTTCAGTGTTTCTGCTTTTCAGGCCTTCGCTACCATCGTAGCCCACCGAAGCCAGCCCACCGAAGCCGAAGTGTTCAACCAACTGATTTCACACATCATCACATATCTTAACAAATCTCTCTCTGATGGCAATGTAAGTTCATGATTATGCTTTATATTAATTGCACTAACCCCCAAACACCATTTTCAACCGTGAAACAAACAAATACTTTACAACCAGTTTTAGTATCTAGTTCTTAGAATATTTCTCTTCACAGATCTTCATCTAGTTTAAGAACCTCATTAGAACATAGAAATTCATGTTGTTTTATGTTCTTTGTCCCATTATAATGTTGTCTATATAGGTATATACATGGATTGGTTGTAATAATGATGTTTGAGTTTGGAGAGTATTGTTTCATAAAGTCAATAAAGTGAAAATTCAAATCCTGGAATTTTTTAAGTGATAATTTGAAATTTAATATTTTCGATCGGTCAAAACTTTGGCTTGATTGATCAAAATGGTAAGGAAATCTATCCTGAAGTCTCTGCCTGTTTCGATTGATACTCGATTCCTGTTCAATCGTTCTATCAATCAAAAGGAGCTCTCGACCAATCGAAACTCACATAACTGAATTTTCTAGTGACTGTTCTGAAAGATTGAAGAGGTTTCAAGCCTTATGAACGGTTTAATGAAACTTTTTGACTTTCCAGACGTGTCTTTTGATGAAATATAACTCTATGGGTATAAATAGAGGTTTATGTTCACTTAAAAAATAACTAACTTCACAAAATAGAAAGTTAGAGAGAAACACAAAAAATCCTGTGGTTATTTTCCAGAATTGCTATTTGTAGAACCCAACAATTTGATTGTATCCTGTGGACAAATTTGCAATAACCCATTAGCAACAAGAGTATGGGGGCAAATATTGTCTAAGGATAACAATTTTGTACCTCCAAGTTATCTATTTCTGTTTGTCTTTTGTGTTATCCTTATTTTTCCTTTATTACTTTGTGCATTATTCCCAACATATAATAACTCGACTTTCCATTTCAAATATTAAAACCCGTTAATAATGCATAATCATTGTATAAAACATATGATTCATGTGAACTATGCACCACCTAATTTAGTAAATTGCCATCACTAATTTAAAGTAGAAAAAAAATAACTTTATTACTTTGAAAGTCCATTTCTTCCATACTTGGTTGTTGAAGCAAAAAGAGTGTGACAATTATATTATTGTCTCATTCGGTACCTTCCCTTTTGCTTTTTCTGCACTATAGCACACTAACGAAGCTGGGCATTTGTTATCTTTTTGGCTTTATGAGAAGTTGAGAACCCTAGGATGGTTAAACCCTAGGATAGTTTTACCATTCTCTCACTTATTTTATCTAATTATTGATGTTGGCCCAAAATTTTTGAAACCCTTTGCAGCCTAGGAGCTTCATGTCCCGCCATCCTAATAAATTTGAATTTGCTTTCAGGCAATAATAAACATTAGCAAAACAACAAATATTGCGTTGAGCTGGCAGGTAAGTTGATGAAAACAATTTTTAATTACACCATTTGTGGCATATTCTTATTGATTGGGACTACAAGGTCAGCATCTTGATCTTTGAATCCTGAATTATGTAATAATTTCTTATACCCTATAATGAATTTATCTCTATTATAATGAATGCATCTCTTTCATATGCATTTGCATATTAGTATGGAAAAAGAAATTGTGCCCCATGTTGTCTATGGAATGATTGTAATTTTAAGTACCTTGTGTTCTATCTTCGTTGAGTGTAACTTTTAATCTTTTATTAATTTTTTAGTTCAAACAAAAATGCATATTACACTGTCTAATAAGTTTGGGTTCCTTTCTAGATCGAAACCTAAAATTAGACCAAATAATCCAAAAATGAAATGGCTACATAGCCATGACAGCTAGTGTCTACTGTCTATGCATATTCATCCCCTCAATGTTCTCTTGAAATATATACTTGTATAAATATATGGCCTGTCGCCAATAATAGCAATGATAATGCTTGGTTATTGTTCCCTGGACCAGAAAAAGTGAAAAGAACAAAAATGATAGTCAATGTAATGCAATGCATCTTGAAATATATACTTGTATAAATAAATGGCCTGTCGCCAATAATAGCAATGATAATTCTTGGTTATTGTTCCCTGAACCAGAAAAGGTGAAAAGAACAAAGTGATAGTCAATGTAATGCATGCAATGCATCCATGTTTCAGGAGAGGAGACATCTGCAGGGATGTGCTTTGGCGAATCTAGGACATAGCTATGTGGCTTGGATAAAGATTCTATCTTTTTTAAACATGTGGCTTCATCATGTCTAATTTTCAAATCAATAAGCCTGGCTATATAAATCTACCCTGTTCCATTAAGTACTGTCAGGGACAAACTTTGTTCCCAGTTTTTTTTTTCTAACGGTTGACATTTGCAGTTATAACTATCACTTAGAATTCTTTAAAAAAATATTCACTTTGAATATCCCAAGTGTATATCTTATTTTCTCTCAAATTCTACCCACTAGTCTTTTTATCTTCTTAAGAAATATAGTTAATTTTATGTTTATCATGTGAACTTAGTTTATTTTTTTTTAGAGATAGTTTCAACATATGGTGTCCGCTTGATGATCGTTTTTTATCATCAGACCAAGACATCAATTAATTTTTGGTGTAAGTGAGAATTGAATTCCATATCTTTTATTCAACCATCAGAGACTTTACTAGTTGAGCTAACTGAAACCTACTGTGAACTCAATTTATGTTTTTTTTTGTTTTTCCCCCCTTGAAATGAAAGTTTATGTTGACTAATCTACTTGTTGTGTTGTTCATGTTTTTGATTTTTGAAGTTAATGTGTTTTTATTATTGTAGATTAAAAACAGTGGTTGGATTTTCATATTATTCATTTGTTTTGAATGAAAAAATATGGGCTGGATTTCAAAATTGGGCCCTAATTTAGGGCATTTAAGCTTCAAGAAAACCAATTATATTTATAAAAAATAAAAATAAAAATTGTAAGGTGGGACGGGACGGGCTCCCATGAGATCCCATAGGGGCAGGGATAGGGGCAAAAAAGCCCCCGTTTAGTTAATGGGGCGGGTGCAGGTCACAGGGGTAGGGATAAAGATACCCACCCCATACCTAACTTGTAACCACTCCTAAATGAGAATAATATATGTTGAGCTTCACTAAAACTATGACTAACACTAACAGTATCATAAAGAATCAATCCAAACTAAAGCATATTTACAATATTACTCAAAATCATTCTCTCTCTATATTTTATTTACCATTACCAGATTCGTTATTGATAAAATAACCAATGCTATCATCCCAATCCAAATCCTTCGCCTTCTTTGTCGGTGACGGCAAGGCACATGTCATGGCAGACCCACGATTCGAACCTTAAACCTCCTTTTGGACATTCCTACTCTCCTCCTCCACCACAGCCTCCAATGCATTTAGCATCTCTTCATTCTAATCTTTCATCTTCTTGCTCCCGTAGCTCCCTTTCTCAGCCCCAAATCACTCTCATTCCACCCCCTTTCCTCCTTCCTATTCAAATATAAACAAGGTGGGTTGTGTTAGAGGCTTCTTGAACTTCAAAGTTGTCTTTCATTTTTGGTTGCTAGGAAAATAATGGAAAAAGAAGGAGGTTGAGCTTTCAATTTGGGGTTTTTAACCCCTGTTTGGTTCCCAAGAAATCTATGTAAAATGAAATGAATGAAAAAGATAATTTCAATCCTGAAAATTAAGTAAACTTTTCTTTTTTGTAAGTTTATGTTGACATGGCAATACATGTGGCATAAAAATATTATTTTATTTTAAGCGTTAGCCAAGACATCATTTTTCATCCATCACTTAATAGTAGGGACCTTTTTTCACACAATACCAAAAGGTTAGGGACTAAATTGACACGTTTAAAATGTTAGGGGTCATATTGACAAATGATGTAAAGGTTAAGGACCAAATATGTAGTTTACTCATTTTTTTTTTTTTTGGGTTGATAATATCCTTCCGGAGTTTGGAGCATATTGTTTCTTTTTTCACTTTACTTTTTAATAGACCCATAAAGCCCCCCATCCAAACATCTAGAGTTTGTTTATAAGATTGAGTACTCGTTTGGATACAACTGCTTTTGCCAAAGTTTGCGTTTTGGCGTTTTCCTTTCTTCTTCTTCTTCTTCTTCCTTTTTCTTTTTTCTTTTTTTTTTTTTTTTTTTTTTTTTTTTTTTTGGAGAATGTGCACTGTGGGTCCTGTGCAGGAAGAGAAAAGTGTTTTTTTGCTTTTCCAGTGGGTCTCGTGCACTGGTCACGGGACCCACAAGTACTTTATTTAGAAAAGAAAAAAAAACTTTAAAACTGGGTTCCACGGTACTATTTACATATTTAAAAATTATTTTGCTATAGTATTTTCAGTTTTCAGTTTTTAGCAAAACTAGTCGCTAACCTGTGCGATACACGGGAAAGCTATTGATAACTTCCCTAATATGAAAAAAAAAAAAAAAATCAATATCATGGTATAATTTATATACCAAACCAATAGAATCTATCACTTACAAAGTAATAGAATCTATCACATGCACTGAGATATTGTGATAACCAAGAGCTTGAGATCATATTTAAAAAATATATAACTGATATAAGTACACTCCAATACAATTAATTACACAAATATAGTTAACTCCATACTCATTCAATCATATATCTTTCATAAATTATATTAATCATTCTTGATGTCCAAGATGTATCTAAATTCTAAAATTGCCAGTAAACAAAGATGCTAGACCTTAATGGGATTGAAAAGGCAACATAATGCCAATTTACACAATTGCTAAAATCATCACTTTCCACTATTGAGAGAGAGAGAGAGAGGGCTATTGTGTTGCATCTCTTAAGAAGAATCTACCCTTTACATTTCTTTTGATGTAAGCGACCCATAACAAAATAGATGTACCACGTTCAGAGCATACACATTTGGGAGATTAAAAGTAAAGGAAAATGAACCCATCTAAAGTTTTTTGCTCTTCCACTTGATGTTGACTTTTTTGGCATCATCCAGAATCAAATTTATGTACTCCTCAAAACCCTATAAGGCATAAAAATTAACATTTGAACAAATTTACATGTATTCACTTAAAATTGTGAAAAATGCTAAAAATTAGATTGATATAAACCTTTTAACCAAAATTCAACATTTTAATGATGTACATTGTTAGGACATATGTGTTCACATGTTAAGAACATATGTCATATTTTATGTAAATTGGTTAATCCTTTGACAAAACGCACTCTACTTGTAATTGGGTAGTTGTAGGTGTTTTTAATACTTCAAGAAACAAGGTTTCAAGATCAAGTGTTGAAGTCATCAAGTCTGTCCAAGAAAAAGCAAGCTGAAGTGCAGAATTTTTAAAGCTCGACACCTGCTGGACACCTACCTCGACACCTGCTATCTGTCGAGAATTAAAAAGTCAGATTTCTGTTCTGATTTTCTTGGGATCCGTGAATGTGTTTTTGGGCCTTCTTTTCTTCTAACCCTAAACATATTTAAGGAGTGTTTTAAGAGCCATCAACATAGACACAAGTTGCATAAGCATTGAGCAATCCTTGTTCAAGCAAATTGTGATCTAAGACGAAGTTCTTGACCTAGTTCATCTTCTTCAAGAAGTTGCTGTGTATTTTGCACCGTAGGGTTTTGTGACCAAGCATCTTCCTGATCTTCATTGCATAGGATGATCTGAAGAACTTTGCAGCCAACCTCTCTTCCTAAAGTTGGTGTTTGAAGTCGCGTATTGGGATCTGCGCATCTGGTTAGTCACGTACTTGGGAGCCGTGCATCAAAAGGGGGAACTGTCGCTACAGATCAAGTCCAATTGGGTATTGGGGTAAGGGTTCAACTGTAGGTTGGTAAGGTACTTGGGATTCCTTATTTGTAACCGCTTGATATGATAATACTGGAGTTTCGGGAGTGGTGACCTGAAAATCACCCGGTGGGGTTTTTGCCATTAGGGTTTTCCCCATTCGTGAACAAATCACCGAGTTATTTATTTTTCCGCTGCATATTTAGTTTTGGTGATTTGTTTGTGCTGCCACGCGTTTGCATGATAAATTGATTAATTAATAACTTGGTTAAATTAATTAATTAGTTTAAATCACAAGGGGTCATTCAGTTTGTGGCCTATCATACATCAATCTGCAATTTTGCCATTGTTAGTTGCAACATATATCTTTTTATTTGTGACAAATATGGTGCAATTTTGGCCATCAAATTTTACTCAAAAGCCGAGATTAGACAAAAAAAAAAAAAAAATTTACATGTTCACAAAGATTTCAAAGTTCTCAAGATGTAAATATGACAATATCACCCATAAACTTACTTAATATATATAACATTTAGCAAAAATACTCATCGTAAACGTGATTAAAAAACTCAAACAGTAAATTACAACCCTTTGCATAATATATATATATATATATATATATATATATATTAAAAAGACTATCCTTAACATTTTAATAAGCACTATGAAAAGCAAATATATAACAAAATACCTAATCTACAAAAATCTGCAAAACCAAATCAAACACAAAGTCAATAATTTTTTCATCTAGCCAAAGAATTAGACAAAGACCTAACACATCCTCAGAAGCATAGTAAATTGAGAGAGAAATCATCACTTCAGAATTAAATTCAATCCTAAACAATGAAAAGAACATGAGACCTAAGATTAAGATTTAAAACCCATTTTCTTTTTCCCTTAGTCCTAATATCAACAAATCTATATTAATCATTAAACCATTAACTAATGCAAAGTTAATCAAAATTAAATAACCAGATAAAATATTTTAACATAAAAAAAAAAAGAGAGGAAAATATCATACCCGAAGGTCAAATGTTGTTTCCAAACTTTTCAAAGGCTTCATACTCCTCCATCTCCACCTCGACCTCTAACTCTACTTTTTCGACCAGTTCTACACCTAAAACACGAAAATAACCAAACCTCCTAAAATGATGTCATTTAATGCAATTTTTTAAAAATTGAGTCATTAAAATAACAGCAAATGATCACTAACAGCAAGATCCTTTAGAAAACCAAAATTTGAGACTTTCAAGTTTTTTCTAGATTAGATAATTATAAGTTAGGTTGATTATACTCTTTTGGTAGTATTGCCTGGCAGATCTACTGTTCAAACATTACAATGGTTCCAAATCAACCCTTCAATATTCTATCATCAAAGTGGACTTCGGTTGGTAGCTTCGAAAAGAATTTGATTTGCAAAGGAGGCCACCTACCATTATTCGGGGCTCTTTCAAAGACAGAAATCAGTCAAGAGCATTTATGAATATAGGATAATTCAGTGATATAACAATAGGGGAAGTGGCAACATAAATAACATCTAAATGCATCTTATAGAGAGTAACAATTAGCATAGATGCTCCTTTTGGAATTTGGATCAAACATATTTTTGCAGCTCTCCAAACCATTTTAAATCATAATCATATCATTGAAAAAATTATAACACTATAAGAAAAAACTCAAGTTGTTATACTTACACACCCAATTGTATTGGTCCACTCATTGAAACAAGATCCAAATACCATAGACAGATAAAAGAAACAAATATAGCTCAAAATATAAATGTAATAACAAATTTGTGAAAAATAAAAATTATGCAATAAGAAAAAAAAATAAAAGAAGAAGAAGAAGAAGAAGAAGAAGAAGCAAGATGCTTATCCACAAATCTATTGGATTGAATAATCTGCAGAAAAGATAAGTAATGAAAATCAAATAGAATACCATAGGGCATACACATATCTTAGTAGAAAGAACATAAGAAAATGGTTATTAGAAGAAAAAAAAAATAATAACAGCAAAGCTATAGTTCATTTCTTTGTTAAATCTCTACCTAAAAAAATGTCAACCAAAACCTATATAGTAATCCACAATTGGCAAATTAACAAATCAAAACTCACTGTTTTTTTTGGATAGGTAATCAAAGATTTATTGCATAAAAAATGGTATCATGTTCACAATAGTGAACACTCTGAACATTAACAAAGCAAAACTCATAGTTCGCCAACGTATCTAAAAAACCCCTTCACAACTAACTGTGCTTCAATTTACTTTTGCTTCACTGTTTTTTTCCTCAACACCCAAACATATGCTCAATTAAAATTTTGAGAATATAATCCAACATGCCAAACCCAGCCTTTACATGGAACTTTAAACAAAGAAATAACTCAATGTGTGGCTTTTTGAAAGGCCACACATTTATAAACAGCTTTTACTTATCTAACTCTCTCACGGGAACCTCTATTTTTAATAAGATCATCAAGTGACATATCCAATACAGTAGCCATAAAATCATTAGCCAAACTAATAGTCTTCGAGAGAGAAATGTGAACCTGTAAAAGGAAAGAAATGAGAATAATTATTAACAATGTTACTATAAAAAATTAGGCACTTGAGGATTGAAGTATAATGAGTGTGTATACTGCCAAGACACAAAGAAAACGAAGGTAACAACACAAATCACTTCACTACCATTTCATTACACAAATCCAATATTCAAGGGAATCATCACAGTAATAGATCAGCGTGAACTGGACAGACCAATTTCATTACTAATTCATGTGCCTGTTAAAGTCTATTTATTAACCATAGTGGATCATACATCCCATTCACCTCAAGATTTTTAATGAGATCCCACCCATCGACGGTAGGTTATTCCAGCTTCTTAGTGAGTTCATCCCTCACTCCAAGGTCAACTATCTCTACAAAACCTAATGAATATATCAAAAATTCTAAAACCAAAACATTCCCATAAAACCACAATTCACAGTTTAGTTGCAAATAGAATGTAATAAATCATTTAAAAACAAAAACCCAATACAAAATTTTCTCAATTAAGTCTAAAAAGCATATTACAAATCCATTTAACAAACAAAAAGGCAATTAAAAGATCTAAACTTATATGTATGTATATTATAACTCAAACCCAAAGAGACAACAAAAACAAGGGTAGGTATATAAGCGAAAGAATCAGATCAAACATGTATTTCTATTTTTGCTTACTTTGAGATTGAATTCCAAGACTAAAACTTAAAATCCATAATTCCAACAACAAAAACACACAAAAACCTCTCTATCTAACAGATCAGAAAATAGAAAATCAAAATTTTTGTTTTTTTATAGGGTAGGGTTTTGATCGCATACTGTTGTAGGGAAGAAATTGTCACAGATGGGAGTGGAGACAAAGGAGAAGGATTTGCGTCTAGGGTTTTCAGTTTTGGGGTTTCTTGCGTATTCTCTTGCAAACTCCAATCCTGTTTCCAGGTTGAGTTTGTGTTTGTGTCTAAGGCCTTTTTTTTTTTTTTTTTTTTAAAGATAAGCATCGTGTTTTGTTTTTGAGTGAAAAGAGTTTTTAATTTTATTTTTTAAATTTACCAAAAAAAAAAAAAAAAAAGATAAGCATCTGGTTTTGTTATTGAGTGAAAAGAGTTTTTAATTTTATTTTTTAAATTTATCAAGAAAATTTTATTTTTTAAATATTGTGCTGGCGTGAAAAATTGTAAGAGTTTCAAAAGTTTCAGTTATATATATATATATATATATATGTATGTATGTATGTATGTATGTATGTATAGATAAGCGGTATCCAAACACATTTTGAATCAATATCCAAGAGGACCAAAACCAAGCAGGTTTCTTTCTTTGTTCGATCTGTATGGCTGTTCCTTTATAAAAGGTTCGCTAGATCCATGTGCGCATCTCACTCCAAACTCCAAAGGCAATGGCAAAACTATGAAGGCCTAGGTGTGTAGCCTAAATTTCAAAACTGTTTTGGTTTGCCACTACTTGTCAGAGAATTCGCAAAAAATATGAATACAGTAATAGCTAAGGCCAGTGTTTTACTGATTCTGCAGTGACCTGTGACTAAAACGAACTAAAAAGAAATCAAGAATAACTAGCTAGCATATATAAACAACCACCTCAACAAAAAATTCATACAAGAAGACACTTCCAGTTAACTCATTTTTTGATTATGTACGACTTCCAGTTAATTCATGTTCTAGTCATCCAAAAATTTCTTTCATACTTGTCGAGAAATTTTACCAATTCTTACTATCAATAACATTCTAAAACAACTTAAATATTTTTTTTTTAATGAAAAAGACATTCAATCACATCATATAACAATGAAAAAAAAAATCAATTTCTACCATAAATCATATCATTCTGGGTTTCGCCTTGGGAGCAAAATTTTTACTTAAAGAATGGTGAAAAGAAACCTTTCTGAAACCAGGGGTGAGTATCACCTGAACTAGTTTCAGGGCTGCATGGCTCACCATTCTGTTCATAATTAAAAAATATATATATTATCCAGAGAAAGAATGACAGATGGGACATTGTCCTCATTTGTAAACAATGAAGAAGCCATATTTTTCTTGCACATAATCTTGCCTGTTTAAAAGCCCACCTACTAAACCAAAAGGAGAAGACTTCTACATCTGCCATGTTCCTTTCTCATTCGCATTAGCATTATCATCATCCACATCCACATCCACATCCACAGGTAAACTATTATGCATATCCACCACAGATTTATTATGCTTTTCTCGTGACAGTGGGGACTCAATAGGAGAGGGCTTGTTGTTGACTTCAGATAAAGCAGAAGATACAAAAGTGAACCAGAAACAGACGCAAGCAGCAAGGAATCCAGATTACCCAGAGATCATGGGTCGTCTTCAAAAAGCTCTGGCTCAAAAATTCACGAGGAAAGATTGGATCAATGGCGGATGAAAAACCTAAACTAGTGGTGATTGTGGTTGCATTTGGATTAGTAGTAGACAGTGTAAACGGTGATAGTAGCCCAAAGTTCATTGGGTTATCATATGATTGTGATATAGTTGGTGGTCTGCCTATGATGCCTGGTTTTTGACGATGGAACAATAGATGATGATTTTTTAGATTTTGGTTCTAAGAGTACCTGCAGGTTATAGCAGCTCAGTATTTTAACAGCATTTCTCCTAATAATGCTTGACAAGCGAACTCAACAATTGTAAGATGTATCATCTTATGCAAAAATTATTGTATATTTTAGAATAAGAATTTATTTTTTCTATTTTTCAAAAAACTCACATCTCAATATCTATTCTATATTTTATTTTTTATTAAAATATCAACTTTTATTATTATTTTTAATTATTTCTCTCTGAAAAGTTGCTAGATTTTGCTCTGTCATATTGTCTTAATTTCATTTATTAATTAATTCATTCCAAGTTTCATTCAATTATCTGTCTTGACAGGCTGAATTTTAATAGGTATTCAGTTCACAAGCTTCACCCAAACAATTTCACTCAAATAGGTGCGTGACTCTATCAAAGGATTGAACAGAACTCCAGTTAACGTTAGATTTTCCTAGTGGTTGATTTGTTGTTAGCGTTAGGGGGTTTTGATTACCCTTGTAGCACCTCTGATGGTTGTTGACTTGTTGTTGATGATTTACCAGAGACTTCCACAACTCAGGCCTCACGTCATTCATTCTCTTTTTCAATCTTTCATAAAAAAAATTTTAAAAAAAATTCTCTTTCTTCACTCTAGGAAAAAGTTAAAAAAAAAATATATTGCATAAAAAAATTTGGACAAGTACCTAACAAAATCGCATTTTGCATAATGAAAATGATTTTTTGAATTCATTGACCAAATTTAGAGGGTTATACTATTTTAGTCAAATTGATGTGAATGTTACAATTCAATAAAAATGGACAAATTACTGAAATCACATAAATAAGCAGCTAGTATTATGTATACTATCATTAAAATTAAGTTTTAAAGAAATCATTCACAATCACAAACACACCATATAGATAGCATTAGTGTTCTCTCCTAAATTAAAAAAAAAAAATTTAAAATAAACATTAATCAGTTTAGGGTTTCCAAAAAAAATAAAAATAAAATAAGACGATAGTTGTTCGGAGCAGCGATTTTTGACATTTTATGGATTGAAGAGACTTGCAGATTGGGTGTCCATAGCGAAATACAATGGCAACCGAAATCCCACGAGCCGATTTGGTGATTGTAGGGTTGAAATTTGATGGACTAAGCAATAACTTCTCGTATTGTGAACCCAACAAATCCCCAACAATAAATTTGTAGAGAATGGGTTAAACAGCTGGGCTGATTATGGATTTAGCAACGGTTCATGCAAGCAAAGCAGGGTAAAAAGACACTTAGGCTAATATTTAATAAAAGTTTCTTCGGTCCGAAGAGATTTTGCATTTATCAACTTCGTAAATACAATTTTTCTCCCCCCTCTCTGTGAGACCTATTTCCTTTATATATACATCTTTTATCTCATCTTCACCGCACACTTGTTCTTCATCTAAGCATCCACTTGAGTATTAGTCACATCAGAAGTTTGCTTTAACCTGCAGTGAGTGGTAGTGGTTGAGGTTGCACTGTTCAGGTGTCTTCTCCACATAAATGCGGCCAGGAAAGTTGCTGCAGTGTATTAAATGCGGTGGTGGCAGCTTTATTTGTAAGATATTTCATGATATCCCCGCACTTAGGCATGACCAGGACTAACTCCTGACTGAGGAATCTTCTACTTGATCAAGTTCTCTGTAGATCCGACGAGTGGAACCTCTTCAGACCAGCCAGGTTGTTTTCGGACGCAACACCCGTCCTTTCTTGGTTGCATTTTCACCAGGACGGTAAAGCGTTGATCCCTTTAACCTCTTCGGGCAGGAAGTTACATTCAAATTGGGCCCCAGGCCCAACATATGGCGTTGGGCTTTCTCACCTACAGTGATTTTTCAGGTTTATTTAATTTGATTGTTCTTTCTTACCAGCGAAGAAACTGTGAACATGTTAAGAAAAGAGAGAGAGAGAGATTTGATGAATGTGACATTGTGATGGTTTAGTAGGTTTATTTGACTGAATTTGATACTAGTAGCTAGAATGGAAGTGAAGCTAAAAAAAAAAAAAAAATCTGATATTTATCTTTAATACTTAAAAAAAAAAAATTTGAGAATCAGATATTTATCTTTAACTGAAAAAGGGATTTGATTCTTAAAAAAATAAAATAAAAAAATAACTGGAAAGGGATTTGGGAAACGTATAGCAATGAGCTAGCTAGAAGATTTGCTGTTTTTATGGTTTCACTTTTTGCAATACATGGGGATCTCATTCTTAGTTGATTTTAGAGACAATGAGTGGTGTTATATAAATTTTATAAATAGATGTGTTAATTTATAAATACAAAATATGTTATTATCATGTTAATAGGCAAACATTTTCATAGTAAAATGGATTACAGTTTTAGCATTTTTCTTACAAAATACTACTATATATAAACTAATATAATTATTGCTTCTACAGTTCTACTTAGTTCGCTTGTGCAAGAAATTAATAGTGAACAATGGTTTATTGAGCACATGATTATTTTTAACTTTAATGTATAACCTTATATATGAGAGATCAACTTGAAAAACAAAATGTTAATTGCATGTCAATTGTTGTGAAGCGATATTATTAGTGCTTATGATCCTCGAATTGGTTTAAATATAACTGATAAGTGATAATTCGTAAATTTATAAAAAGGACGCCAATTTAATCACATGATAATCTTTTTTTAGTAAAAACCTAATCATTTCCAGATTAATGTTAGCATTAAGATGTTTTAGTTGATAATTACATGTTCTCTCAATGGGTGTACTTCTAGGGGGCGTTTGGTTCGCCGTGATATTATATTATAACGTAATATTATATTATTGTAATATTATATTAATGTAATCTAAATACAAGAATACAACATTACGTTGTTTAGGAAAGTGATAAGATTAAAATAGTGTGATATATTTTGTAATTTTAGATTATAGTAATGTTAGAAAAAATAAAATAAACCAAAAACTTTAATGTCACATTATCATAATGTACATCACATCAAGGGCACATCACAATGAACTAATTAAACATGCCTTAATATAACCATAAAAGCTTCTACCCAAATTATGCTTGAAGTGTGATCATGAAATATATACATTAGGGTTTTGTGGTAATTAAAAATGGTAGAGTTTAATATTATTTCACTTTTTTTTTCCTTTTTTTTTTTTTTTTTTTTATAACCAAAGTGATAGGGATAAATCCCAAAGCAGACGGATCCAATTAACAGAGTTTGTCATAAGCAACAGTGTTGCCAAAATAGATGGTCTAGATAGCCTAACAGTCAAAGAACTGGTAGACAAAATCGTGTCTTGGACAGAAAGGCAAGAGACTGACGGACTCAAGGGAGACGGGCGTGGCAAAGCCAAAGCCATGTGGCCTAAATGGTCTCCAAGGAACCTAATATGGAAATGTCTTGCATTCTATGCTCAACCGTAATCCCTACAAGGAAAGAATCCTACGATATACGAGCACTGAAGAAGATCTTCTCTACAAGGAAATACCTTCTCCATCAAGAAACAGATGTAAGCTCTGCACTACTATAAAAACCCCAAAGCCCTCACAAATTGAGGTACACGTAATTTTCCTAGCTCTAACACTCTAAAGTAGAAATTCTCTCTAACTTAACCTTCTGAAGGTATTTGGCCGGTACCACACTTGTACTCTCTATAAGGTCTTCTTTGTTTTTGTTTTGCAGGTTCTGTTTAGGGCATGTGAGGACTGTGTAACTCACTAACGATTTTTGGCATCATCACAAAGAAAAATATTAGAAACACAAAAAATAACACAACTTGCCACGTGGCTAGTTGTGAGCAGTGGAGAAAAAATGATGGGTCCATGTGGGTCTATATCTCCACCACTTACAACTTGCTATGTAATGGGTTGCAACAAAAGTTGCATAATTTTTTGTAGTCCTAGCATTGTTCTAACTTCTAACCGTTTAGCAAAAAAAAACTTCTAACCAAAATAAGCTTTTTTTTTTTTTTCTTTTTTCATCTTAAATGGCAGGTGTGCAGGGAAATATTACATTTTTTATTTGAATTATTTAAATAAATAAAAAGATGAGTATAATTATCAGCTATATACAAACTACAAACAATGAATTTATTGGCTAAAGAGAAAGAGAACAGTAGAAATCAGAAATGTGTCAAATAGTAAAAAAGGATTGATGAGAATAGGATATGTTCTAGGCTAAAGAGAAAGAGATTGGAGCATGTTGTTTCTTTCTTTCTCACTTCGCCTTTTAAACTGGCCCATAAATTAAGCCAGACCCAAAAAAAAAAAAAAAAATTTGGATTTGTATCACCTCGCTCAGGCCTATGTTGATTAACATATGGCCCAAACTTCCATTCTGGTTCTTAATGTGTGTGTATTCACCGTACAAATCTAAAAAACATTAGGGCCCAGATGGACAATATGATAGGCGGAACCGAGCCTTAGTACGGTGAATGCACGCACTGTGCCTTTTGATTTTTGATGCAACCTTTTCTTTTTTATTAAATAATTCAATTATCGGGAAGTGAAGGGATTATAATCCTGAATGTCTTTACTGAAAACACAAAAAAAGTGCTAGTTTAGTTTTTATTTTTTATTTTTTATTAAATCAACTTTTTAGATGAGAGAGAGAGAGAGAGAGCATATTGATGCAAATAGTATATTGTGTGTATTATGATTATATTCATTGTTATCTTTCGGTTGAATTATTTTATTATATTCCCACTCTTTTTTTATTAATTTTCTCATTGATTTGTGAGATTTCATTTAAATTTATCTTATATTTTTATATTTCTTATAATAAATTTATCAAGATATCCTGTGTGAGATTCAATTAATTTTTATATTCTTCTCTTTTTTTCCATAAGTTTTTTGTATACACATCAATGTTTCTATATTTCTAATATAAATTTTCAATTAAGAAATATTTACATATAAAAGAAACACTATTTACAACATAAAATTAAAAAATAACTGAATAAAATGAATAATATAATCTAATTTATAAAGTCACCATTACAACTCCATTTAATAACATAATCACGTAACAATCTCAACTTACTAAACAAAGACAAATTTGATAAGAACTTTATGAGTTAATACCAACCAAATCAAGATTATTTGTTCGCAGAGAATCAAATATATCATGTTTTATGTACAAAGTTTAACCAAAAAAAGTGATAAAATGTTTTTTTTTTAATGAGTTTTAATTTATGTGAAATACACTACTGTCAGTTTTTTTAAAACCTTCTCTTTCCTTTTCCCCTCTTCCCGTGTGTGTGTTAAAAATACTTAGTATTTTCAAAAAAAAAAATTATGTGGAATAAAGTGATACAATGTGATGAAGAAAAGTTGAAATCTAATTACCAAATTCAATTTTGATGTTGAGAGAGAGAGAGAGATTATTTAGTGTGTGACCATGTGAGAGATTGGATGACTTGACAATCTACTACGTCAGAAACTGACTTATAAAATTTGAAGTCTCAAGTTGTAATGGAAAATTAATCATCAACGACAGCTTGGTACAATCCCACACACACAATGTTGGATTTTAATTGAGTTGGATATATATTGATAAGTGCAAAATATATTGTCCAAAGTCGAAGAGCATCGTCTAGAAGCAGCATTCATAGTTTCTCCAAAAAAAAAAAAAAAATGAAAAGAAAAGAAGGAGAAGCAGCATTCATTACTGGCATTTATTTGAGATAGTATATTATGTTTCGGGTGTATATGTCATCTTTCTCACAGCAGCTAGGTCCCACACAGCTGTGAGACCCAACTGCTATGAGAGAGATGGCATATACACCCGAAATAAGATATAATTTTTTTCATTTATAGATGAATAAACAGCCAAAGATCAACATTTATGGCCAAGATCTACAGTTACTCCAAGCAACAAACGATTAGTCATTGCCACACTAAATGAGCTAGACATTACACTAATCTCATAAAGAACGACATTAAGGGCATATTTGGTAGACTGTAATAGGCGTGGTAATTTAATAGTTATTCTTATGAGTTAGTTATTCATTAGTTTGATTATATTTTTATTACAAGGAATAATTATTCCTTATGAATAACAATTCTTCAAAATGAGGAATAACTATTTCTCTTTAAAAGATTGTATTTTCTATCTTTGACGTCAAAAAAATGTTGTATTAGCTATTTCTTAGTAAGTTCAATAATTTCAAAACTTAATATATTTCCAAGTAAACAAACTTTCCATATACATATAACAATTATAAAAATAAAAAATCATAAAAAATAACACATATCTCTCTTAAATTTAAAAATAACAAATTTTAAGGAAATATAATTATATGAGTAAAAAATTTCCTACAATAAATGTTAAGTTTCATTCTAATGTTATAACTCACAACCAAACTAATGAATATGTTTAGTTATTACATTACAACACATTTTATTCATAATAATAAATATTACAATTTTTGTCGTAATTCTCATTCAATGTACCAAACGTATTCTAAGGGAATTAACAACAAATGGATACAAAGGCTCAACCTATAAAAGGAAACACCACTCCACGTTGAGAGGTACACTTTACACAACTTATAATTATGCTTTCTATTCTATACCTCAGTCTCACAAACACTGACAAAATCATCGAAGGGTCTTGGCCAACACCCGACCAATGTTCAAGCCATAACCTCTCACTTGCTCTTTATTGCAAGATTCGTCTATCTGAACCTAGCTAGACGAAGAAACCTAACTGTGAGTTTTCACGCTAACATGTATTAGCCCACAATTTTTGGGGCCTGCTTGAATAAGAGAGCTCACCTATGTTTTTTTCCCAAACAAAAATAATTATTAATTTAAAATTTTCGGGGCTTTCTTCTATTAGAGGCCCTTGGTAATGGCCTAAGTGGACATGCCTAAATGTTGGCCCTGATAACCATACAAGAAGAGAATGTATCTTATAAATCTAATATATGCATCATTCTTCCTATATTGTGTGGGCCTTACAATGAGGTCTATAAATTATAAAAGGGATGATGCATATTTCCCATACATGAGATATTTACTAATACATGACAGGATCCCTAATAACCACTTACTATATAAATACATTTTTTAAAATTCTAATACAAATATGTGCACCTCAAATATGCTATTGGGATTATTATTGTTTATTCAACATCATTTTTATAATGTAATAGCAAGGTTGTCAAAATCACAACTTAGATGGAATGATCCTACCTACCCAAAAAGAGTATCACGATCGTTTATAACCTAACATCATAAGAAGGATCACGTAAGGTCGTGTAGGATTGTAGGATTTCACTCAAAAAAAATTGGATTGGGCTAACAAAAGCCTAGCTACCTTCAACGGATACTAGTGGCCTATTGGCCCTTATGAGTATTGAAGTGTCAAAATTATCCCTAGGTGAACTTAAAATATTTTAAAATTAAAAAAAAAAATAATAAATCATCACGTTAAAACTCAAAAATTCCTATTCACTATTCAGTAACTAAAAAAAAAAACTTATGAAAGTTTAAAGACAAACATATTATAAGTTACACGAGGCGATTATTTGAATATGATAAGTTGTTTGGCAATTGGAATTGTTCAGTCTCTTTATCTTAGGCTCTTAGCTATCATTGTTATCTCATAGCATTCACAGCAGTGAAGCTAAAAATTTAGTTATTTGCCACCACAAAAAGTTGCTTTATTTATTTTATCTACACATATGTTACAGCAGTGGATCTATTTTAGCTTTCAACACAATAAAATAATATAAACATCACAATAAAATAATATATCCACTACAATAAACAACAATCACAACCACCCGCAACCACTACCGCTGCCACTACCGCCACCACCACCGACTCTTCCATTGCAATTGCTACCGGTGCCACTATCGTCGCCGCCACCAACTCTTCCACGGCCAATGCCAACGCCGCCACCGCCGACTCTTCCACCACCAACGCCACCGCCACTGTCACCGACTCTTTCACCGCCGCAGCCACATGATAGCAAATAATCGTCTAGTGTTAGCACATGATTTTTTTAACCCCAAATTATACTTATACATTTTTTTTTTACTAAAACAATTTCTCAATCATCATGATAGCAAATAAGAAACTAGAGTAGCAATAATATTTTGTTTTAACCCCAAATTATATATATACAAATTTATCTTTTGACTAAAAAAAATTTCTCAATCGTCATGATAGCCTATTATCGACTTAATTGTCTAGAAGCAATCTTAGAACAATGTGAACTATGAAATGGAGGAACTTTATAAGAAAACATATAAAATAGAACACATATTATAGCTAGAACAATGTAGTCCATAGATTACTCACATACATAACTCAAACTAAATTACAATAAAACTCACACACTCACACAAGTTCCTATGACTTATGCTTCTCAATATATAAAAAAGGAAGTTCCTACGACTCGCCTTGCAATTGCCATAAATGTTCAATGAGGTCCAACTGGAGTTGAAAATGAATTTCTCAGTCTCTAATGCGTCCATACCTCTCAATGTATGACATAAATCCATCACTTTGTTCACGTAACACTTGTATAAGAGGATTATCCACTCCATCAATTTGTTCATAATCCAAGTCTACCACTTCATTATCATCCCGCTCATCTTCAACAATCATGTTATAGAGAATTATGCACGCTTTCATGGTCTTTTGGAGTGTTTCAAGATGGAAAAATCGTACAAGTCCACGAACAATTGCAAAACGTGCTTGAAGCACTCCAAATGCACGCTCAACATCTTTCCTACACGCCTCTTGGGCTGCTACAAATAATTTTCACTTATGTCCTTATGGAGATGGGATTGTTTTCACAAATGTTGCCCACTTTGGATATATACCATCAGCAAGGTAATATCCCATTGTATAGTCATGACCATTAATTGAGTAATGTACTACAGGAGCACATCCTTCAGCAAGTTCATTAAATACATGAGACCACTCTAACACATTAATATCATTATTTGACTCAGGTAACCCAAAAAATGCATGCCATATCCAAAGATCATATGATGCTACTGCCTCCAAAATGATAGTAGGCTCACGAATATGACCATAATATTGACCTTTCCATGCATATGGACAATTTTTCCACTTCCAATGCATGCAATCAATTGAACCTAACATACTTGGAAAACCTCGACATTTGCCATGAGCTAATAGTCTAGCAATGTCTTCATTGTTTGGCTTTCTCAAGTATTCCTCAGAAAAAACATCAATTACCGCAGTAACAAATTTTTTCAAACTTTCTAATGTAGTAGTTTCTCCAATCCACACATATTCATCCATCAAATAACCCGATACTCCATACGCAAACATTCTAAGTGCAACAATTATCTTTTGTAATGAAGATAAACCAAGTTTGTTGGCACTATTTCTTTTTTGGACAAAGTAAGAGTCATGAGCTTCTACCTTAGATTGAATATGGAGAAAAAGAGAACGCTTCATCTGAAATCTCCTACAAAATAAAGCGGGTGGATATATTAGTGTGGGAGCAAAATAATCAAGAAAAAACCTCTCATGGCCTACCAAATGATTACGTCGGATAGAGTGGCGACGTTTAGGTTGTGATGTTTCCATAACAAGTTCTTCGATTATCTCATCCTTATCTGAGTCATCAAGAGGCAACTTGAGAAACAAAGAGCGATTCATGGATGCAACCTTCAAGACAATTGGAAAGCAATTATTACTATAGATGCAAGATTAAAGTCAAGTGACATAAGCCACAACTCCATGAATATAACCAATTCACGCACAAGTCACAACACAAACAAGATAAACAATAAATTTAAAGGTTTATACATACATCCAGTTTAAGATTAAACTCAAGTGACATAAGCCACTACAAAATACATAAAGGCCTACATAAGCCACTACAAAATACATAAAAGCCTAAGTTACATCCAAAATGCAATCAAACACATTAATTACGTGAACTTTGTCTTGCCATGATTTCCTCTTGGAGTTGTTCATAAAAAGCTTTTTGTGCTCCGGTCAAGCCACTTGTATCTTTCATCATGATTCTCTCTTCCTCTAACATATATTCCATCTCAAATTTTTTTCTTCTCAATCATGAAATTTTCCTACTCAATCTTAAGTTTTTCTTACTTTTTTCCTTCTCAATCGCAAGTTTTTCCCTCTCAATAAACATTTTTTTCTCTTCCAATCGAGTTACCTCCTCAATAAATTTCTTTTTCTTGGTCAAATATTCCTCTACATCATTTCCGGTGGCTTTGTTCTTTCGGATGGCCTTTTCGGCCTCCCTACCAATTGGCCTCTCAAAATTGGAAGTGTCACCAAGTCCGGACCCACAATCTCCTTTGCCAATAGATGTTGACTCCAGAGTTGGAGGCACGGATGCTCTCGATCTTCCATTAGGATCGACAAACTTTGGTTGGTCCTTTAACATAAGCCAACAATGATCAAGAAGAAAGGGTTTCTTGTGCGTCTCTTTATACAAATCCTTCGCATTGGTAATCTAAAAAGATTAAAAGAAATATAACATGATTAATATCTTTAAACTATTGGTGAATAGGTATGTTAACACTATTGCAATATAATTTATACCTTATCTTGTTCGGTTATACCACTTTGATGATGTGCGTTAACTTTAGCCATGCACCTGGCAAACTTATTTGTCTTTTCACTAATCGTTCCCCAACGACTTAGCAAGGAGAAAATAGTACGTGTGGTACCAGATGTATTATACTGCGTAAAGTATTCCCAAACTTTTTGACGAAATGTATTTAGTGTTTGTTCATTACTTTGTATGGCATCAACACTAGTATTGAGCCATGTTGACACTAGGAGTTGATCTTCCTCTACACTAAAGTTAGAGCCCCGTTTTCCTTTTGTAGAAGAGGCATTTTCAACTTGAGGTGGAGAATTAGAAACTGACATAGGATCATTTTGAGATGTTTCCAAAAGTTGTGAGTCAATTTATATATCCCCATTCATGATACCCGTGTAATATGTTAGGTCTCTATATGACTCCATGTTTCTACGTAACTCCATAAAATTAGAAAAAAAAAATGTAAACTTCCCTGCACATAGAAAATTCCCAAACTAAAATTTATATCAAAACTTAAAATACTATGAATTATAACAATAGAACATGATTATGCATAAATACTTAATTTGACATGTAGCTTAATCCCACTAATAAAGAAAACAACAAATTCATTTTGGAGCATCTCAAAACCAAACTAACAATTTCTCATTAAAATGACCACAAGAAATCCTTTTTGTGTGCTTCTATTTCTGGTTTTGTGCAACTGAACATAAAATTAAGACAAGAACTTCTATTACAAGAAAACCACACAACAAATTCCTACAAATTCCCAATACATTCCAATACAAATACATTATGTCCATTCATGGATGCTCTGAATCAAAATGAATGGATGCTCTGAGATCAAATGACAGAACTTTTCATTGAGCAAGAACAGCAAAAAAATTATTGCATCTAAAATAATAAATTGAAAGAACAAGAAAAAGAAATCATTGACCACATTCTTTGATGTTATACCTAAATAAAAAATCCCAATTCTTTGATGTTATATCCAAATCAAAAATCCCAAGCATCCACATGAAGAAGACAGAGACTGACCTAAAGTGGATCGGCGTCGGAAGAGAAGTGGGTCTAAGGCGGATGGCGGCGTGGGTTTGAGGTTGATCGGCAGCTTGGGACTGCTGGTGGGTCAATGATGTCGAGCTTCGATGGCGGCGACATTGAGGATGAGTAGGGTCGGCAGCAGTAAACAGAGAGGTGAGAGTTTGAGAGAGTAAGCTTGAGAGAGTTTTGAGAGATGAGAGCTTGAGCTTGAGCTTCAGATGAGATGAGAGTGACACTGAGAAAGAGCACGGTGAGAATAAAAGAAAGTAAAAAAATGAACCAAAGTATATAATTTCAATCTGAGCTGGAATTTTTTTTTTTTTTTTTTTTTTAGTTCTAAGCTATAGTGCACATCCATAGATAAGTGTGCACTGTAGCAATGATGCTAAAAAAAAAATAGCTTTAGCTCCACTGTTGTATGGTTATTTTTGTGTTTTGGTGGAGCTAAAATAGCTATATAGCTTTTTAGCTCCACTGCTGCAAGTGCTTTTAGCTATTGTTGTTATCTTAGGCTCTTAGCTATTTAGTCAATAACTCCAATTTGGGAGTTGTCCAACAGAGCAATAGGATAGCAATTGTCTTTATCCTTATGACCTTATCAGATTAGTAGGAATGTAGGATAGCAGTTGTTTCTACCTTGACCATTTAGGCGTAAGAAATGTTTTATTCATAACATTTTCACAACAAATTTTATGTAGCAGATTGTTATGAGTTGTTATTGGTGGGGTAGAAAAGTAATTTCAGTAATAGATTCAAATTAGAATCAATAATAACTAACAACCTATAATTTGTTATGAAAATGTTGTGGACATAGCACCCCTCTTTAGGCGTTGATTATTATTATTATACATTTTTTTGTATTTATAAGGTCTATTATCAATAATAAAGAGGTATAAGAATATTTATGAGAAAAAAATAAGCTTATGTTTGTTGGGACTTGGGAGGTGTAGGGATGTTAGGCCTAGTAGAATATATTGGGCCGAGGGCTCAGTCCGAGGACGGGTAAACATGTTATAGAGGTCAGCATTAATAAATAAAGGAAGGGATCTAGGCATGATGTTCCAAGGAGGTGATCCGAGGAGGAATGCTTCCTCGGCTGAGCAAAGCCGAGGTTAGAAGGTGCGGTTTGACATTAAGAGCAACGTTCCGAACAATTCCACTAATTAGGATAAGTATCATGAAGGAATAGGACAGAGGGAGGCTATGAAATATCTAAGAGAAAGCTACTTTCACCACATTAAAGGCTCTGTAGCTAACTCTCTGATCACATTAATAAGGAAGTGATACCTGAACAGTAATTTTCAGCCTTACAGCTATCCTCAAAGACTTCAGGAAGGTGCTGATAGGACAATGATCAACACCAGCAATCTAATCTACACGTGGAGGGTGGAGATGAAAGAAGGAAGATAGTATAAAATAGAAAGAAAACCATGAGAAAAGGGGATCAGAGAATTAAGAGAGAAACACTGTAGCAATAAGAACTGTACTTATAATTAACTTTAAGAATTATATACAAGAACTGATCTCCTCGGACTGTGCCAAAGACGATTTTCATTGGATACAACCAGTCCACTTTTACTTTATTGTCATTTGGATCCACTATAATCGTTACCCAACTCATTAGAGCCTAATTTTCCAACCCATTCTTTACAAATTCATTGTATTGGGCTCTTTGGGCCTAAATCTTTTTAACTTTTGGGCTTAGGACTCAAACTATGTCCTTACAATTGGTGTTGGATGGAGCTCAACTCCGTAGTGATGCCTCCATTCAAGATTTTCAGCAAGGGAAGGCTGGATACGTGGCACATGCAATGGAGCAGTCCCTGTTGTTGCCCAACGACATGACTGACCTCAGATCCATGAGGAAGCATGAGGTATTCCTCGACTTGAAGAGGGACCTTGCTATGGTAAGTCTCTTAGTCTTAATTTTTTTTTTTTTTTTTTTAACTGTACTTCCTTCCCCTCTTAGGCCATCCAAGCCACGTTCAGGGTCGAAGAGATGGTGAATAGTTTCCATCAGATGATGAATGAGGAGGAGGGAAGGCGCATCGCGGCTGTAGATGCCTTCCACGTGGCCGAGAAGAGTGTGTAGGAGCTGAAGGCTAAATTGGCCGAGGCGGAACGGGATAAAAAGAGTGCTGAAGCTGCCTTGGAAGGGGCTGAAAGGCAAGCTGAAAGTCAGCGAAAGCAACTTCGCCAGACTGAGGATCAGCTGTCTGCCTCCAAGGAGCAGATTGCAGTCTTCAAGAAAAAATTTGAGGAGGCCGAGAAGGCCCGGGATTAGGCAAAGAAAGCCAGGGATCAAGCCGAGCAGGACGGGTATGATGTAGAAGTGGTGGAGACCAAGGAAGCCCTTAGGGCTAAGGTTTCGGAGGTATGTAGGAACTACTGCCTCCAGGTACGGAATGAGGCTCTCAACCAAGCTAAGGTTGAGGCTTCTTTTGTACTTAGGAGCGCAGAAAATGTATACTACCCTGCTGTTATCCGAACATCTGGCCCTGCTAGCTCTAAGACTAATACCACTCCCGAGGCAGCAGACATGGGCAAGGCCAATCCAGCCAAGGCCCTAACCTCCTCTGACAACCCTTCCGAGGTGGCCGAGCAGTCTGGGGTTGTTGAAAAGGAAATAAACATAACCAAAGGAGTGACCCTTGATGCCACGAAGCCCCCAACTGCTTCCTAGGAGCTCCCCATAGAGAAAGAAGTTCCTACCAGGATAGAGATAGTCCTGGCCACTCTTCTCGTGCTTGCTAAGGGTGACCTCGCAAGCAAGGGCCCTGAGGCCTCAGAAGCAGCACCCACTCAGCCCACCAAGGCCCAAACCAAAAAAAAAAAATTTGTAATAAAAAATAAATAGTTCTCAGTGTAGCCTTTTTTTTTTTTTTTAACTGTTGTCTTTATTTTCAAAGTTTGTAATTAAGTTACCATTTTGTAACTAATTTGCCTTTTTTTAAGGCTCAACTTAATGAAAATTATGAACATTTCCTTTATTCTTGTGATATTCATATAAGTCTTGATATGATTCTTATCTTGTTTAGCACTTTAACCAATTTGAAAATGAGACACAATTTCACTTAGCTATCTGTGTAAATGATGATGTGTTTGAAATCCAAACAAAGTATATCCTTTACTCCAAAAACATACACAATGGTAAAAGTATCCACCCATGTCTGATTCCACTTAACCTTCCACCTATTAGTAAGTTTAAGGAACTAAAGATGATAATCAGTTCTTAAATACCTTCAAATGCTTTAAGTGGTGCTCATGGGTGTCCATTTTATCATGTTATTACAATGAAGATGTCTACCATTCAGCATGGCTGGTTCTATTAACACTTAGATAAATAACTTAAAATATCAATTTACCCAAGGTATGTGGTCCGAGGAGCCAGGCATAACCAAGATTCTGTTTGATACTTAAAAAAATGATATAAAGTATTCATTTACCCAAAGTATGTGATCTAAGGGGCCAGACATAACTAAGGTCCTGTTTAACACTTAGAAAAAATGACTTAAAATATCAATTTACCCAAGGTATTTGGTCCGAAAAGCCAGGCATGACCAAGGTTCTATTTGATACTTAGAAAAATGATATGAAATATTAATTTACCCAAAGTATGTGGTTCGAGGGGCTAGACATAACTAAGGTATTGTTTAACACTTAGAAAAATAACTTAAAATATCAATTTACCCAAGGTATGTGGTCCGAAGAGCCAGGCATGACCAATATTCTGTTTGATATTCAAATAAATAGTAGGACGCATAATGCATAATGTAATAAACCGAAATATGGCAAAGAAAACTTTCATTAATAATAATACATTCTCATGTTGTTTACATTGGTACAACCTTTTCATCTAGATCTTCAAGATAATATGCACCTATTCCAGACACTGAGGTGATACAATATGGCCCTTCCCAGTTGGGCCCTAACTTTCCCCATGCTGGATTATTTACAATACCTAAAACCTTTCTTAATACCAGGTCTTTAGGTGCTAATGGCCTTAGCTTTACGTTGGCATCATACCCTTACTTGAGCTTGTGTTGGTAATATGCTAGTTGGACCATGGCATTTTCTTTTCGCTCTTTAATTAAGTCTAAGCTCTTCCTTAACAGCCCATCATTGTTGCTCGAAGTGAAAGAACTCGTTCTCAGTATTGGGAATTCAGTCTCTAGAGGAATAATAGCCTCGACTCCATAAGTCATTGAAAAGGGTGTCTCTCCTGTTGATCTACGAGGTGTGGTCCGATATGTCCAAAGGACGTGTGACAGCTCTTCCACCCACTTTCCCTTCACATCATCCAACCTCTTCTTGAGTCCATTCACTATGACCTTATTGACAGCCTCGACTTGTCTATTCCCTTGTGGGTAAGCAGAGGTGGAATACCTATTTGTTATTCCCAGGTCACAACAGTACCTCCGGAAGGCTTTACTATTAAACTAAAGACCATTGTCCAAGATGAGGGTATGGGGGATCCCAAACCGAGTGACAATGTTTTCCTAAACAAATCTCTTGGCATCCACATCCCTGATATTTGCCAATAGTTCAGCTTCAACCCACTTGGTGAAGTAATCCGTGCCAACTAGTAACCATCTCTTATTTCCTGCTGCCTTAGGGAAAGGCCCTACAATATCCAAGTCCGATAAGCAAAAGGCCAAGGGCTAGACAGATGATTAAGAACATCCCCTGGTTAGTGAATGTTTAGGGCAAATCTCTGGCATTGGTCACACCTCTTCACGTACTCTTGGGCTTCCTTCTGCATGTTCGACTACCAATATCCCTGAGTGAGGGCCTTATAAGATAAGGATCTGCCTCTTGTATGGCTACCACAAATCCCTTCATGTAACTCCTCAAGGAATAACTCTAATGCCTCATTGTGCATGCATAGCAAGTTAGGGGAGGCCCAACATAATTTGGGGCCTAAAGCGAAAAATTTATGCGAGGCCTTTAATATGTAAATATTAATTAAACAAAATTATTTAATACTAATCAAATTAAGGTTAATTTGATACATTAAATACATAAATAATACCAACTAGACTAATGTTAATTTCATATAAAAAAATTGAATATTATAGTTGAACCTATAAATATTAATAAAAAGAAATAAAAATATATTGCAATTGAAAAAGATACTTTATTTTGGATATAAGACGATGCATAGTTAAATAAAGTTATAATCTAATTTTTAATTTTATATTTTGATTTTAAAAGAGAGAGATAGATATTATTTGGTGTGTGGCTTTGTAGGATATTATTTTACAAAAATCAAAGTCTCAAACTATTAGGAGATGTTAATCTATAATTGATGATTTATCACATTTGCAACATATTTTTGAAATATTTTAGGGTTTCAACTGAGTTAAGGTTTTATTGGTCTTATGCTTTGGGAGTCTTAATAGAAATGAAAAAGAAAAATGTGCTAATTAAAAGTACTATAAAATGTTCAAAATATAATGTGATATTGTCTCTCAATAACATGACAATTTGTGATTAATAACATGGCAATTTGTAAGCTAATAGTAAAATTTGTAGTATTTTTAACATCACTAATAAAAAAAATGTACAACCTTTAGAAAATAAATAAATATATATATATATATATATAATTTTATAAAAATTTGGGCCTTTAACTATGAAAAGTGGGGCCTTTTTTCTTAAGGAAAATTTTGTTTTTTGGTGGGGCCTTAGGCCTAGGCCTAACTTGCCTAGGCCTTAAGCCGGCACTGTAGCAAGTACAGCCTAGAAAAAGAGTACTTATACAACTTTTGGTCCTCAAACAGCCAGAACTGAGAAGTTTTTCTTTGCACTTTTTCAGCTTCTAACTTCTCCTTGGGCAAGATATCCTCTTTAAGGAATAACACTATAGAGTCCATCCAGCTAGGTCCCACCCTAATTTGATGGATATGGACCATCTCTTTCTTCATCTCAGTAGGCTTGCACAAGTCTTCAACAAGGATAACTTGAGGCAAGCCCTGTGTCGAGAAGGTTGCAAGAGTGGCCAAAGAATTAGCGTGTGTGTTTCCACTACTAAAGACATGCAATAAGTTGAAGGACTCAAACCCTATTGCAAGTGCCTAACCTGATTTAAATATTCTTGCATTCTTACATCCCTGGCCCCTAAATCTCCTTTCACCTGGCCCACAACTAATCTTGAATCCAAAAATATCTCCACTACTTTTTCTCCCAATTTCTGAACCATGGTCATCTTTACCAACAAGGCCTCATATTCAGCCTCATTCTTTGTGGCCAAGAAGCCCAATTTTAAGGATTTCTCAATAGTGATTCTCTCAAGAGAGATTAGAACCAGCCCCACTTCAGATCCTCTTTGATTTGCTGCACCATCAACGTACATCTTCCAGGATAAAGGTTCTTGCAAGGAAACCATGCCAACTGATTTTCCATCCATGTCATGCTTCTTTATTCTCTCTTCTAATGGGGATTCAGCACACTTGGCCACCAAAGCTGCGAGAACTTGACCCTTAACGGAGGTGCGAGGCATGTACTTGATATCAAAAGCCCATAGGATCGTACCCTACTTGGCAATCCTCCCAACGTAGTCAGCACTCCGAAGAAGTGATTTAAGCGGAAGTTGAGTTAAAACAACTATTATGTAAGATTGGAAATAGTGGGAGAGCTTACGTGTAGCATGCACCACTGCCAAAATGGCCTTTTCCAGTGGTAGGTAACGCACCTCGACCTCATACGGCGACTTGCTCACATAATATACTGGCCTTTACACACCACTATCTACCTGTATTAGCACTAAACTCATTGCATGGGGAGCCACTACGATGTGAGCAAACAAAACCTCATCCATCTCGAGTCTAAACATAATAGGTGGTCAAGAAAGGCATTCCTTCAATTACTGGAAGGCCAGGACACACTCCTCATTCCATTCGAATCCCTTCCAATTGTTGGAAGAAAGGCCTACACCTGGCTGCTGACCGAGAAATGAATCGGTTTAGAGCAGCAGTTATCCCTGTCAACTTCTGGACCTCTTTGGAATTCCGAGGTGGTTGCAAACTATTAATTGCTTTAATTTGGTTAAGATTGACTTCAATTTCACGATGAGTGACCATGTACCCCAAGAATTTTCCTGAACCAACCCCAAAAGAACACTTAGAAGCATTAAGGCATAGCTTATGTTTCCTTAGTATTCCAAAAATATTACTGAGGTCTTCCACGTGCTCGGACACTACCTTACTCTTCACCACCATATCATTAATATAAACTTCAATATTCTTGCCTAATTGTGGCTTAAACATCATGGTCATCATCTTCTAATAAGTAGACCCTGCATTCTTCAACCCAAAGGGCATTACCTTGTAGTGGTAGTTTCTAATGGGAGTAACAAAAGCTGTTTTTTCCTAATCATTCAGAGCCAGTGGTATTTGGTGGTATCCCTGGAAGGCATCCAAAAAGCTCATTTGAGGATGGCCTATAGTTGTGTCCACTAGCTAATCAATCCGAGGCATGGGGAAAGGGTCCTTTAGATAGGCCTTATTCAAATCTGTGAAGTCCACACAAACCCACCACTTTCCATTCTTCTTCTTCACCACTACAGTATTGGTTAGCCACTAGAGGTAAAAAAAAACCTCTTTAATAGCTCCGGCCTGCTTAATTTTGATCACATCATTCCTGATGGCATCAGAATGCTCTTTAAATGAATGCTGAGGTGATTGTTTTTTGGGAATGATTGATGGACTAACATTCAGATGATGACAGATAAAGTTTGAATCCACCCCAAGAGTTTCATAAGCACTCCACGCTAACACGTTAATATTCCTCCTGAGAAACTCTATCAGCTCTTCCTTCTCCTGAGGAGGCAGCTGAGCTTCGACATGAAAAAACCTTTCTGAATCATTATCTACCACAATCTTCTCTAAATTATCACACTCTGCCCCCTCGGCTATCTCCTCCAAGGGTAACCCTGGAGTCCTTGATTGCTATAAGCTCCCCTCAGCAGAGGCCAAGGACTCCATTTCTAACTGATGCATTATTGTAGTGACCAAGCACTACCTTACCACAGACTGGCTCCCAACTAGCTTCTCAATCTGGTCCCCAGACAGATATTTCACCTTCAAATGCAGAGTAGAGGAAACAGCTCCCAGGGCATGAAGCCAAGGTCTTGCTACAATGGCCGTGTAAGGAGAATAAGCATCCACTACAATAAAATCCACCTCCACCACCTCTGATCCTGCTTATACGGGTAGTCAAATTTGGCCCTTTGGAATTACAACTTTCCCGTCGAAGCTTACCAGAGGCGAATCATAAGCTGTCAAGTCTTCAGGTTTTAAGCCCAATCCGTTGTAC
Source organism: Quercus glauca (assembly GCA_023736055.1). Taxonomy (NCBI): domain Eukaryota; kingdom Viridiplantae; phylum Streptophyta; class Magnoliopsida; order Fagales; family Fagaceae; genus Quercus; species Quercus glauca. The sequence goes on from CM043319.1 coordinate 36,599,889, forward strand.
AAATCAGGGTACATAATCTCTGTCCTACTGCCTTGATCCACTATCACCCTCTTAACATTGTATCCCCCTATCCTGAGGGTGACTACCAGGGTATCATCATGTGGCTGTACGGTTCCAACCTTGTTCTCCTTAGAGAAACTCATCGATGGCCGGTTCTCGAAAATGACATTGATGGTACCTAAAAGGGCTCTGGAAAAAGCATTTTCCTGAAATCTTGATCCTGTCTGACCTCTTAGTTTATTGGGCTGATGTAGAAATTGTTTCAGCCTCCCCTCCTTAACCAGTTGCTCTAGATGACTACTAAAAGTTCTACATTCTTCTGTGGTGTGCCCTCGGTCTTGGTGGTATTGGCAATAAAGGCTTTGATTGGGTTTCATGGGATCACCTTCCATCTTATTTGGCCATCTAAAGAATGACTCATTCTTAATTTTCTCCAAGACTTGGTGTACTAGTTCTCGAAACACCGTGTTAACCATCTGAGTAATGGTAGACCCTGATTGTCCAGCAAAGTCTTTTCGGGATTGGTTATTGTTGTAGCGATCCGACCTAAAATCCCTCTTCTCACCCTCACTGGATGACTTCGTCTGCATACCACTAGCCTGTTTGGCCCCCCTCTAAGGCTCAACCTCTTGGGAGGGGTGGGTTCTTCCTACTTGCACCACCTCTTTACCTTTCTGCTCCATCTTCCTCTTGTGATTGACAAGATCAGATCGGAGGGGTTAGGTGGATGGAGGGGTGGGAAGCCTGGTCTGGGCTGCCTTCCCAGGCGTGTTTCCCCCAGGTTGGGACTTCAATAGCTCTTGGAAAGTGGACCTCGGCTTGCGCTGTATCCCCATGGCATCTGGTATGTTCGTAACTTCTTGGTTATGGCTGGCTTGGGTTGGGAAAGGATGGCCGAGGTCACCAGTTGGGATTTCAGGGGACAAAGGCTGGTTAAAGACCAGGTATTCATCCTCTAAATCCAAGATGTCTACTATCTTTTCTTTTTCTTTTTCTTCTTCTTCTTCTTTGTTAACAAGATGGGAAGGGGTGGCCTCTTCGCTTGTATACTGAAGTGGCAGAGTTGCTAGAGGTATGCCTTCTAGAATATGGTTGGTGGTAAGGAAACCAGGAGCTGCTACGCTTATCTGGTGCAAGCGCGAATCCCTTGCCTTTATCAGGCACTTCGACGCCTGGAAGCTGGACGACAAAGGCTTGTAGCCGAGGATCAGGTGGGCCGCTCTCAATTGATCGTCTTTGTGAACAAACACCTCGGCTTGGAGTATCTTGTCTAGGCTTGGCTGGTTAACAAGGCTAAAGTTTAGAATAGCGGCGTGATGATCTACAAACCCATTAAGAGAAACAATCAGAGAAGGGAACAGTGCAAATCAAAGGAAATTTCAAATACTGACACAAAAGGAAGAAAATAGGAACAGAATGTGTCAAAGTGAAGAAAAGGTAACTTAAAAGAAATGAACCTAGACCTAAAACCCTACCTAGTTGCCCCTCTCTCGTTGAGCAGGGAAGGCCATCGTGCCACTCTCCTGAAATGATCAGGAAATCCTTGTTCATGCCTTTGTTGGAGTCAGGAAGGCATGAGATAAGTTTAACCTCGGGGTGCCTAGTTTTTAAGTAATACTCCTGACCCTTTAGGTGGTGAAGGTTGTAAACTCAGTTAACGTTGTGGTGGGTAAGGTTTAAGCCCATTTTCTCATTAAGAGCATCTACACTACCTAAAATCCTAAACATGTTGGGGGCACACTAGGTGGGAGCTAACCTATGAGCTCTTAGGTAATCTCTGGTGACTGTACCCATGGGGATTCTCAACCCCCCCCCTATGAAGGCGATCATTGGGATTATCACTTCTCCCTCCTGCCTATTGGTGTGCCAATTCCCCTCCTTACAATACCTAATGGAAACTCCAAGTGAGATTCTGTATTGAACTTTAAAGTTCTCAATACTTTCTGTGGAATCTACCAAGTAAACAAATCTACCCATTTAGTTGGAGATAGGTGAAAGTGAGAATGAGAGAAAGGGAAATTAAGAGGGCCGAGGAGGAAAGAACTGTGTGAAAAGAAAAATAGAAGGAAAAGTAAACATAAAGGGTTAAAATGACTTACGAGAAATAGGAAACTCTCCTCGGACTAGCTCTTGGTATTTATGAGTGCAAATGTTCAATTTATGAGTGCAGAGGTTCAGTGTATGAATGCTAAAGTGAGGTAAGTGAGGTATTCGGGCAATATTTATATCAGAGAGAGAGTGATGAGCGAGAAAGTTCCTGCCCGAGTTCTAATAAAATTTCCAGCCGTTAGATCCGCATCACGTTGTAGAACGTGGGAAACATGGAGCCGAAAAAATTTAATGAAGGCACGTCTCAGATGCCGAAGCGTCAGGAGCGTGTGTTGGGTAGTTAAAAAGGCACTTGCACAAATAAAGGTGATGTGTGATAAGTGCAGAGTGGTTGTGACGATATCGAAATCCTCCTTTTTGCCTGAGGAGCAAAAAAGGGGAATTTTGAGGGGCTATTGTAGGGATGTTAGGCCCAATAGAATATATTGGGTCGGGGGCCCAGTCCGAGGACGCCTAATAGTCTGAGGACGGGTAAACGTGTTATAGAGGTCAACACTAATAAATAAAGGAAAGGATCTAGGCATGATGTTCCAGGGAAGTGATCCAAGAAGGAATGCTTCCTTGGCTGAGCAAAGCTGAGGTCAGAAGGTGCGGTTTGACATCAAGAGCAACGTTCCAAACAATTCCACTGATTAGGATAAGTATCAGGAAGGAACAGGACAGAGGGAGGCTATGAAATATCTAAGAGAAAGCTGTTACCACCACATTAAAGGCTCTATAGCTAACTCTCTGATCGCATTAATGAGAAAGTGATACCTGGATAGTAATTTTCAGCCTTACAGCTACCCCCAAAGACTTCAGGAAGGTATTGATGGAACAAGAATCAACACCAGCAATCGAATCTACACGTGGAGGGTGGAGATGAAAGAAGGAAGATAGTATAAAATAAAAAGAAGATCCTGAGAAAAGGGGATGGGAGAATTAAGAGAGAAACATTGTAGCAATAAGAATTGTACTTGTAATCAACTTTAAGAATTATATACAAGAACTGATCTCCTCGGACTATGCCAAGTACGATTTTCATTAGATACAACTAGTTCACTTTTACTTTATTGTTATTTGGATCCACTATAATCGTTACCCAACTCATTACAGTCTAATTTTCCAACCCACTCTCTACAAATTTATTGTATTGGGTTTTTTGGGCCTAGATCCTTTTAACTTTTAGGCTTAGGACTCAAACTGTGTCCTGGTTTAGGTTATCTCTCGAAGCATAACAATAAAATTTCTTCGATGTTTAATTTTTTTTTTTTAAATAATTTTTTCAATGTTTAATTGTTTTCCATGCTTTTGTCTTTAGGCTATGGCGGAGGGGGTTGTATCAATTTTGGCCAAATCAAAACCACCATTCATATTCAATATAAATTTTTTTTAAAAAGGCATTTAAATTTTTTTTTTTGTGTGCATATACGGCATGACAATAGTATAACCACATTGCTGGAAGAGAAATTTGTTTTTAGAATCTATAATAATATATGTCATGAGAGCGTAAAGTCAATTTGATAGAATCGTTATCAAATTGAACTTCTCGTTTCTCTTAACTTAGGTGGCCAACGTTGGCGGCATAGCCAATTCGTTGGAGACATGTTCGAGCTAAAGTCAATTTGATTGAATCACACACTCAAATTGCGGTTTGGTCTCGCTGTTAGCTGGCCTTTCCCACATCAAATCTAATAGCGACAAATATCTAAATCAAATTGAACAAAGGCACGGAAGTAGTTTGGTCCCTAGTTTTTATTTTTATTTCTGAATCGCCCTAATTCTTAATTATTGGATCCACATATGCAAAGAAATGCTTAGATTATTTCATCTTTATTTGTAAATAATATAGTTATAAAAAGGTAGCTCCTGTGAATTTGGCACGTGTGATTAGTGAATACCACACATTAATACTTGGTATAATAATAAATAATCACACAATTCTTTTTACTTAATTTTAATAAAATTTGAAATACAACTAAATCCTTTTTTTTTTTTTTTTTTTTTTTTTTGGTTTTTGAGATCAAATACAACTACGTTTTTCCATTAAAATTTTTTTAAAAAAATACAACTACGTTCTAACTAGCATCATTTGCGCAAGTGATAATAATAATTAATAATTACTAATAGAAAATGACTTAACTTTTTTTTTTTTTTTTAAGAAACAAACAAACACAGACTGACACACATAGAAGAGAGAGAATGAGATTCTAACAAAAAAAGTATATCACAAATTCCACTCAAAAATCATAATAACTTTAAAATAATGACTTTCTTTTAAAAGAATATCAAGTTTAATTATTATTATTTTAAATTTGGAATGTTAAGCTTTAAATAAACATAACATTCTTTGTTTTTTAACATATTAGGTGAGTAATTATTCTATATTACTAAAGTGTCGCTCCATAGTACTTATTCCTCTTATATGAATGATAATGTTATGAATTTAATTAATAAGATTTATCATTTATATGAGAGGAGTGAATACCACGTTTTTGTATTCTAAGAATACCAAATAAAGGTTGCATTCTATTCTCATCGTTATTGCTCCATCTTCCCACCTCTCTTCTCTATTTCTCATTGTATCTATGGAAGATGAATAGTATAGGAGACAAAATAAGTACCGTATGAGTCTCTCTATCTCAATTCTCAACCTCTTTTCATTCTCTATCATGTTTATAATTCAATAGTTGTGTGGGGAGATTGAACCTTGGACATTTTTGTTAAAAATGCTATAGAGCGCTTGGCCTCTTTTCATTATCTTTATTCTACTTTATTTATTCAATCTACAAGTGAATAATAAGAGAAAGGCGGTTTATATTTTGCATTTAATAGCAAGTAATTGATCCTATGTTGTATTGAAGTCCATCTATTTGTGTTCGTTTTAATTTTGAAGTGATGTCTTGGATTTAATTATTTACATTCAAAAAAAAAAAAAACAAAAACAAAAAAGCCTTTTTTGTAATTTCAGACATAAAGGATTTATATTGGAGTAGTCGCTATTAAAAAATTGTAGGGCTCAATTTGTAATGGACCCTTAACAATAAAAATTTGTAGAGTGTGGGTAAGAGGGCTTGGCATCATCGAAGTAAACGACGGTCGATACGAAGTTTATAATAAATGATAGATGACATGAAATTCGTAGGAATCTCATCAAAGAAATTTGGCTAAGTGTTTTTGTAAAGAATGATCATCACTTTGGTTAAGTGTTTGCGAAGCATATTTGTCCTCGGCTCAGACCGAGGATCTCTTTTTCTTAGAGCTCATCCTTATCATATCCTTTTTCTTAGGACTTATCTAGATCCCCTCCCCCCCCCCCCCCCCCATTGGTGCTGGGAGTTTTATTGGTTATATAGTCTCATTTTAGTTAATCTTAGCCATCCATTTGTCAATTATCTGAACTCTATGTACAGGGGTTTGTCCCATCATCTGCAATTGCAAGCTTTATGTTAGTTCCTAGCCGCCTTTGCAGACTTTCTAATAGTTGAAGTGACCGAAGCGTTAGGGTTTGCAGGTCACCTCATCATTAAGGCGGCCAGAATGTTGGTAGCGTTCATTTAATGGATGAAGGATATTTTCCCTTCATCAAAGTCGGTTTGCCGAGGATGTGGGCATCCTCGGCGAGGCCCTTGAATGACTTGGGCTCTTTCTCATTATCCTCGGCATTTATATTGTCCTCGGCGTGGGCCTTAGGCCGGGTATAGAGTGGGCCAGAGTAGTTAATATTTGGGGCTCCACAATAGCCCCTCAAAATTCTGCTGCACGTCCCCTTGGGCGGGGAAGAGGATTTTGACTTCCTCGGCGTATTTTCGTGCCCTGTTGAGCCTTACCTCTCTGTCAGTGTTATCGTTGTTTCAGCTGTTTTTGCAACTTTCTTTTGGCGTAAAGGGCCTGTTCAAGGAGTATTTCCTTGTTAGTTCCTTCAGGAGAGGTACGCTGGTTCTGCTCAGTGCGCGAATCGCCCTATAGTGACTAACTTCCACATAGGTTTTGGTCCGAAGACCATGCAGTGCTCAAGATTTGTCTAACACTTGGTTTTTCGTCTGAAGTATCTGGCTTCCCCTGAGACCTGGGTCCGAGGACCATGCAATGCCTTGGTTCTGTCCAGTACCTAGTTTTCTCATTTTCATCTGAAGTATCTGGTTTCCCCTGAGGCTTGGGTCCGAGGACCATGCAATGCCTTGGTTCTGTCCAGTACCTAGTTTTCTCATTTTCATCTGAAGTATCTGGTTTCCCCTGAGGCTTGGGTCCGAGGACCATGCAATGCCTTGGTTCTGTCAGTACCTAGTTTTCTCATTTTCATCTGAAGTATCTGGTTTCTCCTGAGGCTTGGGTCCGAGGACCATGCAATGCCTTGGTTCTGTCCAGTACCTAGTTTTCTCATTTTCATCTGAAGTATCTGGTTTCCCCTAAGGCTTGGGTCCGAGGACCATGCAATGCCTTGATTCTGTCCAGTACCTAGTTTTCTCATTTTCATCTGAAGGCTTGGGTCCGAGGACCATGCAATGTCTTGGTTCTGTCCAATACCTAGTTTTCTCATTTTCATCTGAAGTATCTGGTTTCCCTGAGGCTTGGGTCTGAGGACCATGCAATGCCTTGATTCTGTGCAGTACCTAGTTTTCTCATTTTTATCTGAAGTATCTGGTTTCCCCTGAGGCTTGGGTCCGAGGACCATGCAATGCCTTGGTTCTGTCCAGTACCTAATTTTCTCATTTTTATCTGAAGTATCTGGTTTCCCCTGAGGCTTGGGTCTGAGGATCATGCAATGCCTTGGTTCTGTCCAGTACCTAATTTTCTCATTTTTATCTGAAGTATCTGGTTTCCCCTAAGACTTAGGTCCGAGGACCAGGCAATGCCTTGGTTCTGTCCAGTGCCTAGTTTTCTTATTTATTTATTATCTTATCTACTTATCCGTTGCCATTTAATTCTACATCGCTATAATCTACAATAAACATTAAACGAATACACTTTTCACGCAACATAATGACAGACGCAAGTTGGAGTTGGGGTAGGATAAAACCTTGCTCTGTTCTGCCTCTTCGTTTGACGTGACTCTTCTGATTACGAGGCGTCTCTTGGGTCGATTGAGTAACGCGTTTTGACGCTTCAGTGCCTCCTCGTTAATGAGGTGTCTCCTCATTAATGTCAGTCATGGATCCACGAGGATCTAACGGCGGATAAACCCCCTGGAAATTTGGGCGGAATTATTGCCTCCGAAAATCTCTCCCTAGGAATTAATATGGATTGGCTCTCACCAACTTTTCGCCCTCTATAAAAGGCGTTCTTGGGGCAACCTTTTTTCTTCACACTTGACAAACATCTGTCTTAAACCTCTCCCAGAAATGCTGCCTAGAGATTCTGCAAGAAATAGCAGCTTGAGCCCCCTCTAATGCATTGGCCCTTGGAAAGGGCATTTGCGAGGATGCTGAGCCCCTATCAGGAGCCGAGGATGGCACCCCGACCCTGGACGCCACATTGGGGTTGGGGTAGGAGAAATCCGAAGATTCCCCTTCTTTTCAACCTAACCAGAGGAGGAACCCTCCTTACCGTCTGGAGGAGGATCCAGGAAGAACGTAACCTCTTTTCCTTGGGTATGGGTCGGTGACCCTCCAAGCCGGCAGTAATGGGGGTGGGAGGGAAACCAGGCGGAACCCAGAAGTGGAGCTGTCCTGTGTCGCGGCCTCTTCCGCCTTCCATGTTGCCTTCTTTTTTCCTTTTCCCTTTTATCTCTTCTATTTCCACTCCTCAACTAGTCTCCCTTTCTTCATTTCCTCTTCTCTTGCTTCTCATCCAGCCTTCTTTTCTATCTTTTGTTCCTCTGCTAGCTTTCTTTCCTCCCTTTCCTCCTCTCTTGCTTCACTTCTTTCTACCTTTTATTCCTCAACGAGCTTTCTTTTCTATCTTTTGTTCCTCTGCCAGCTTTGCCAAGCGTCTGTCTTTGTAGTTAGCTTTAGAACAAGCCCTACGGGCATCACTTGTAAGAGATGTAACTTTTTCTTCATTTATTAATAAAGAAGTAGACTAGCTTTGTCTCTTTTTATTTTTCGCATATTCTTATTCTTGTGATTGCTGACTTTTGAATGAATGTTGTTGCTGTAGATTGTATTGTTTTGGTATTTTATTTTTGAAAGTGTTGCTCTTGATTTCTTTACACCGACCACCGCACTTGCTAGCGCACAAATCCCTTCCCACAGACGGCGCCAATTGTAGGGACTCAATTTGTAATGGACCCTTAACAATAAAAATTTGTAGAGTGTGGGTAAGAGGGCTTGGTATCATCGAAGTAAACGACGGTTGATACAAAGTTTATAATAAATGATAGATGACATGAAATTTGTTGGAATCTCATCAAAGAAATTTGGCTAAGTGTTTTTGTAAAGAATGATCATCACTTTGGTTAAGTGTTTGCGAAGCATATTTGTCCTCGGCTCAGGCCGAGGATCTCTTTTTCTTAGGGCTCATCCTTATCATATCCTTTTTCTTAGGACTTATCTAGATCCCCCCCCCCCCTCTGGTGCTGGGAGTCTTATTGGTTATATAGTCTCATTTTAGTTAATCTTAGCCATCCATTTGTCAATTATCTGAACTCTATGTACAGGAGTTTGTCCCATCATCTGCAATTGCAGGCTTTATGTTAGTTCCTAGCCGTCTTTGTAGACTTTCTAATAGTTGAAGTGACCGAAGTATTAGGGTTTGCAGGTCACCTCACCATTAAGGCGGCCAGAATGTTGGTAGCGTTCATTTAATGGATGAAGGATATTTTCCCTTCATCAAAGTCAGTTTGCCGAGGATGTGGGCATCCTTGGCGAGGCCCTTGAATGACTTGGGCTCTTTCTCATTATCCTCGGCCTTTATATTGTCTTCGGCGTGGGCTTTAGGCCGGGTATAGAGTGAGCCAAAGTGGTTAATATTTGGGGCCCCACAAAAATAATTGGCATATTTGAATTACTTAAAATGAAATGACATCCTTTTGATTCTTTAATATTGTTATAAGAGATAACAAAGTTAAATATAACGGGAAAAGAGGATTTAAACTTTAAATATCTCCTTTGGAAATACCAAGATGTAGCAATTGAATTATAAGGCTTTTAGTTCATTTCAATTATCTTATAAATGAATTAAAGTTTAAGAGATAATCAATATATATATATATATATAACCTTTTAGTATTGAGGTTTTAGGGGTTAGCCACATCACTGTCACAATTATTATGTTAGAAGGGGAGAGGTAAGGTAAGGCGAATGAGTGAGACATAGAACTTTGAGGTTGGGGAGAGATTCTAGGCAACAATGGGATATAGAATCTAATGTCACACATGGCAATAGTTGAGAAAGACCTCCAGATATCTTCGACATTCAAAGTTCAAAACTTGTTATATCTACTAAGTAATATCTATTATCACATTTTAGAGAGAAATAACCATTCCCTACAATAAAGATGCAATCAAATAACTAAGTAATTATTACATATTAATAACAATTCCATTATTAGATCTATTATTGCCTTACCAAACATGTCTTAAATCTATTAGGAACAGAAAAAGGTTTTTCTCTAAACTAGTTTGGATTGAAGCCCTTCAAACTTTTCTTACATCCTTTTATTGGGTATGAATTTTGAAAATCTAATCATTAGATTATACTCCCTCCGTCCCACTTTTTTTGTCTTGTTTGAAAAGTCAAACTTTTTAAGGGAACATCATTTATTGTCTTGTCTACCTTTTAAAAATGTATAAGTTTCCAAAATTACCCTTAAAAAAATTTATCAAAAAATTGAATTAGTAAATTAATATGGGTATAATGTGAACATTAGTAAATTAATGACTTTTATTTTTAGAAATAGGACAATATTTTGGGACATCTCAAAATGGAATAGAGGACAAAAAAAGTGGGACGGAGGGAGTATATTTTTTATGTTCTTAACATGCATGTCAAATTTCGTTTAAATTAAATGTTATTTACTATTCGATCAATAAACTTATTTGTTATGCATAATTTTATACCACAAAATTTGAAATTTATTTGATTGTGACATAGCAATTGATCTTTAATCTTCCTAAAATTTTGCATACATGGAAGATATATTAAGAACGTATAATCCAATGGTTAGATTTTCAAAATTGACACAATAATAAAAAAAATATAAAAGGAGTTTAAAAGGTTTCTCTTCAAACTAATTTGAAGAAAAACATTAACCTAGTACGAAATTTTTAAACCAAAAACGACCCTACTCGATCCCCTGCATCTCCCAACATAGACCATTTAGTAGTAGGTCTCTCCATAGCAAGTTAGCTTTACAAGTGGTTGAAGCGGTTTGGGATCTTGGGATGTTGAGAAAGGATTCATGCAAGAAATAACAGCCTAGTGTTTGTAGCAATAGGGAAAATGTCAAGATGGTTGGGTACTTGGGGCCACACCCACTAAAGCCGAGTTCATCAAATCAAAGTAAGTATGATTTTGTTCGTGCATTGATTGCCCCCTGATTTCTTAGGGGGGAAACGATTGTATCCCAACTCCTAAGTGTTGAGGTGAGCTATATATGCGCCATATGATGGCAGTCCCTCCTGAAACTAAATGACGCAAATCTATCAATCCTCATTTTCTTGTTTCTTACTCTGGATCCTCCTTATTTCTTCCTCCGTAATCCTTCATCCTTTTAATCTGCTTTTTTCAGTAACATCAAGAAATAGAAATAATCCTTGATGCAGTTTTTGACACACAATAGCATCTCATGGGCTGTTAACCTTGAGAGAACCAACCCAATTTTCTCTATCCTCCTTCACATCTTGTCTTTTACTCCGTTTAGAGAAGCGAAAGAAATGGAAAGAAAACAATTATTTTGAAATATTCATTTTATCCCTTAGGAGTTTTAATGAAGAAAATGAAAAAATCATTCATTTGTTTGAGAGTTTAAGTGAGAGAGAATTGAATAGTTAAGAGAAAACACCAATTCATTTATTTTTTTCTCAGAATCTCAAAATTTCATTCCCAAAATTGGAGAATTGGGATGAATGAAATTGGATTTAATGAAATTTTGATTAAAACTCTCAAAATACTCCTATACAGTAAGCCTTTTGAGAGAGAGAGAGAGAGAGAGAGAGAGAGATATATATATATATATATATATATATATATAAAATAGTACGACAATAGTGTTTTATAAAATGATTCTATTTCATTAAATTCATTTCATGATACTCCTAAACAATATTACTGTTATTCCATTCATTTTTATTATTTTATTTTAAAATATCTAAACAAAATTACTTAATTTTATTTCATTATTTTTTCCCATTTTCTTTTCATTACTTAAATATATTTTATTCATTTCCATTATTTTATGATTTATTCATTCTATTCTATTCAATTCATTTATGAACTCCCAAAAAAAAAAAATGTTAATTTGGGAGAAAAGAGTTGTTTCCCTCCTCACTCCCTTGTTGTCATATTGTGTTTATAATAAGTTTAAGATTTAGTTTATTTTTGCCATCATTTTATATGAAACTTTTTAAAATTTTGTTTCTTTTTATATGGGGAAAAAAAGTAATTAATATTTTAACAACTTTTTTCATTTCTCATAAAAGTAGTTTCAAAATTTTTTTTAAATGAATTGTTAATTAATATCTTAAGGACACTCGTTAGCATGACCCATTATAATTATATTTATTTTTGCTCGACATAGTATTTTTTTTTTCTGGGTTCAACATAGTATTTAAATATAAAATAAACCAATAAAATTACGAAAATAAATTATCTTAACCTTTCATCTTACAAATTTAAAAAAAAAGTCCCACTCAATGTATGTCATTAAGACATACATTAACCATCCACTTTTAAAAAAAATTTATAAAAAATTGAATAAATTATTAAAATTTTGTTTCCTAAAATAGTTTTACTGATTTTGGTAGACGTTAATAAAATCCATTTAAAAAAAAAAAAAAAAAAACGGATAATCATCGTGACGCGGCCCGTAGCGCAAAGGTTGACTGTCATTTTTTGCATTCGACTCGTATATCAAAGTTCTTTTTGAACATACCTCTATAAAGTACGGCTCGAAGGAATACAGAATACTAGTACAGTAATAAATTATTATATTTATCTGATCGTGTCCTTGCTGCGCCATTTATAATATATAGTGGAATTTTAAACATGAAACCATGAAGATTAATTGTGTCGTGCTTCTCAAAAAAAAAAAATTGTGTCGTTGTGCTTGTTGGGACAATCAAAGGAATAGAAAATGTAAAAAATATAGATTGGATGGCACACTAACTACTTTACCCACCTAAGAATAAATACCCGGATATTCATTTACTGAACTCAATAAACTTGGATTTGTCTTCTTTTCTGTTTTTTCTCGATTAAAGTTGGATTTGTGTTACAAGTTGAATAAGAGCACCATTGAATGATCAATTCACGTGACACAAAATTAATTAGGGGCCCAATCGTCTTAACTTAACTCTAATGGACTCTTCTCACCTTATCATTTCTATAATCACATGGAAGTAATACTATAATAATTGAATTGCAATACATTTAGGCATCATATGATCATATCTAACCCTCCCTCCAAAACCTAAGAGCTTGGAAGCACTATGAGCTACGAATAGTTAACCAAAAGGAAATTTAAAAAAAAAAATTATATATACAGCTGTAAGGACTCAAATTGTATTGGACCCTAAATAATAAAATTTGTAGAGGGTGGGTAGAAGGGCTAAGCACCGGCAAAGTAAACAATGGCTGATGTGAAATTCGTAGGAATAATACCAAAGAAATTAGACTAAGTAGTTGTGAGGATAATGACCATGACTTTAGCTAAGTATTTATGAGGATCTTTGTAATGATTTTGGTTAAATATTTGGGAAGCAAGTTCGTCCTTGGTTTGATCCGAGGATGTCTTTCCTTAGAACTGACGAACACAAGGGTTGTCCTCGGACCACACAAAAACCCCTTTCTCCTCTTTCCCTCTCGGGTCCTTTGTAAGCTGGGGGTTCTATCTGTTATATAGCCTCGTTTAGTTAACCTCCGCCGTCCACTTGTCGGTTATCTGAACGCTGTGTTTAAGGGCTCGTCCCATCAGCCGCTTTTGCAGGCTTTCGCAGGCTTTCTGTTAGTTCTTAGCCGCCTTTGCAAGCTTTCTTTTAGTTGAAGTGATCAAGGTGTCAATATTTGCTGGTCGATTCGCCATTAATGTGGCCAAAAGGTTGGCAGTGTACATTTAAGAGGTGAGTGACAGCTTCCCCCCATTAATGTCGCTTCGCCGAGGAAGTGCGCATCCTTGGCGAGATCCCTTGGTGACTTGGGCTTCTCCCATTTATCCTTGGTTTCTGTATTGTCCTCGGCATGGACCTTGGGCTGGATATAGAGTGGGCTGGGGCTGCCTAAATATTGTGGGGCCCCACAATAGCCCCTCAAAATTCTACTGTCCGACCTCTCGGGCGGAGAGGAGGATTTTGACGTTCTCGGGCCTATATTCCTGGCCTGTCGAACCTTGCCTCTCTGTCAATGTCACCATTATTTCAAATGCCCCTGCAACGGCTAAAGGCTTTAGGCCTTTGGAGTTTGTTTGTTTGTTTTTTTTTAGGGCTCGTCTTCGCTTGGTTTTCGTCCCTAGCAGGATTCATCGCTTAGCACCCAAGGGATTGGCTTTGCCGTAGGTCTGGGCCTATGGTTAGTATACAACCCTATTTTTGCCCAGTGCTTATATCGCCGTATAGTGACTAGTTTTCCCATAGGTTTGGGTCCGAAGACTATGCAATGCCTATGTTTTGTCTAACACTTAGTTTTTTTCATTTGAAGTATCTGGTTTCCCCAGAGGCCTGAGTCCGAGGACCATACAATGCCTTGGTTCTGTCCAGTACCTAGTTTTTTGATTTTAAGTGGTTAGTTTCCCCAGAGACTGGTGTCCGAAGACCATACAATGCCTAGGTTTTGTCTAACACTTAGTTTTCTCATCTGAAGTATCTGGTTTCCCCAGAGGCCTGAGTCTGAGGACCATACAATGCCTTAGTTCTGTCCAGTACCTAGTTTTCTGATTTTAAGTGGTTAGTTTCCCCAGAGGCTGGTGTCCGAGGACCATACAATGCCTAGGTTCTGTCTAATACTTAGCTTTCTCATCTGAAGTATCTGGTTTCCCCAGAGATTTGAGTCCGAGGACCATACAATGCCTTGGTTCTGTCCAGTACCTAGTTTTCTGATTTTAAGTGGTTAGTTTCCCCAGAGGCTGGTGTCTGAGGAGGGGATAATACTCTGTTCTAGCTTCTTCGTTTGGCGTGACTCTTCTGACTATGAAGCGTCTTTTGGGTTGTTCGAGTAACGCGTTTTGACGCTTCGGTACCTCCTCGTTAATGAGGCACTTCCTCATTAATGTCACTTGTGGATTTACGAGGATCTAGCGGCCGATAAGCCCCTTGGAATTAGGGCGGAGTTATTGCCTTTGGTAATCTCTCCCTAGGATTTAATGCGGGTTAGCTCTCACCAATTTTTCGCCTTCTATATAAGGTGTTTCTGGGACAACCTTTTTCTTCACACTCAACAAACATTCGTGTTAAACTCTCATAAAGATAATTGCTCAGGGGTTCTGCAAAAATAGCGGCTTGAGCCCAACCAAATGAACTGGCCCTTGGAACGGGCAGTTTCAAGGAGGCCCAGCCCCTTTCAGGAGCTGAGGATGGCACCCCGACCCTAGACGTTATATTGGGGTTGGGGCAGGAGGGAACCGAAGATCATTCTTCTTTTCAACCTAACCAGAGGGGGAACCCTCCTTACTGTTTGGAGGGGGATCTAGAAAGAACGTAATCTCCCTCCCTCAGATTTGGATCCGTCAGCCCTCTAAGCCGACAATGATAGGCTTGGGAGGGAAACCAGGCGGAACCCATAGGTGGAACCGTCCGGTGCCGCGGCCTCTTCCGCCCTCAACGTTGCCTTCCTTCCTCCATTTCCTCTTCTCTTGCTCCTCAACCAGCCATCCTAGCCTTCTTTTGCTCCTCAACCAGCCTTCCTATCCTTCTTTTGCTCCTCAACCAGCCTTGTTAGGCGTCTTTCTTTGTAGTTAGTTTTAGAACAAGCCCCATGGGCATCACTTGTAAGAGATGTAACTTTTTCTTCATATATTAATAAAGAAGTAGACCTATTTTATCTTTTTTATTTTTCACATATTCTTGTTTCTTGTGATTGTTGCCTTCTGAAAGAATGTTGTTGCTGTACACTGTATTGTTTTGGTGTTTTTTTTTTTTTTTTTTATTTAAAAAAACGTTGCTCTTGATTTCTTCACACCGACCATCGCACTTGCTAGTACACAAGTCCTTCCCACAGATGACGCCAATTGTAGGGACTCAAATTGTATTGGACCCTAAACAATAAAATTTATAGAGGCTGGGTAGAAGGGCTAAGTACCGGCAAAGTAAATAATGGCTGATGTGAAATTCGTAGGAATAATATCAAAGAAATTAGACTAAGTAGTTGTGAGGATAATGACCATGACTTTGGCTAAGTATTTGTGAGGATCTTTGTAATGATTTTGGTTAAATATTTGGGAAGCAAGTTCGTCCTTGGTTCGATCCGAGGATGTCTTTCCTTAGAACTAACGAACACAATGGTTGTCCTCGGACCACACGAAAACCCTTTTCTCCTCTTTCCCTCTCGGGTCCTTTGTAAGCTGGGGGTTCTATCTGTTATATAGCCTCGTTTAGTTAACCTCTGCCGTCCACTTGTCGGTTATCTGAACGCTGTGTTTAAGGGCTCGTCCCATCAGTCGCTTTTGCAGGCTTTCGCAGGCTTTCTGTTAGTTCTCAGCTGCTTTTGCAAGCTTTCTTTTAGTTGAAGTGATCAAGGTGTCAATATTTGCTGGTCGATTCGCCATTAATGTGGCCAAAAGGTTGGCGGCGTACATTTAAGAGGTGAGTGATAGCTTCCCTCCATTAATGTCGCTTCGCCGAGGAAGTGCGCATTCTCGCCGAGATCCCTTGGTGACTTGGGCTTCTCCTATTTATCCTTGGTTTCTGTATTGTCCTCGGCGTGGACCTTGGGCCGGATATGGAGTGGGTTGAGGCTGCCTAAATATTGTGGGGCCCCACAACAGCAATATTAAATGTTTTTTTATTTTTATTTATGAGATAATAATGTTAATATTGATTAATTTTTTTTTTAGAAAACAGTAGTACTTATTAGAACACACAGACACGAAAATAATATATAAAGTTTTTTAAACAGAACTATAATATATTATATAACTAAAGTACCACTACAAAATGATCGAACATTAATTAATTAAGTGTGAATCATGTGGATTCTCAAAAAAAAAAAAAATGTGAATCATGTGGACTTATACCTTGATTAATTAAATGTGAATCGTGTGGATGTGTAAGTGAATCTCGCATCCCAACATATATTAAGTTAAATTAGGCTTAATAAAAAAAACTTCAAATGTGATTAGACTAGGTTTAAAGTCAATATATATATATATATATATCAAATATGACAAATAGTAGATTAGATACCTTTTATTTTTAACTAGAGTGTCACCATTATTATTCTTCTTCTTCTCTTTTATTTTATTTTTACCTTTTCACTTTATGAAGTTCTTGCACAGAATTTAGTGTTCATGTTAGAAATAGCCGCATGAATTATCCAAGCGAATTTTGCTAAGAAGACGACCCATTTTTAGTGAAAGGGAAGTGTGTGATAATGTGACTTTTTTTTTTTTTTTTTGAGAAGAAACGTGTGATAATGTGACTTGATGTAAAGATTATATGAAATACAAAGTGTCATTGTGTGCTATTTAAAAAAGGCATGATGACACCTGTCCCTATTTGAAGAAAGAGGAAAAGATAGCAAAAAATGTAGCTGTCCACTACCGTACAAAAATGAAAAATGTGATTGTCCATTCTCAAAAACGTGAAGAAGAAAGATAGCAAGAACGGTAGATGACAAATGTAATCAAACGCATTTTAGGTAATGTTTGGTTAGGAGGAAAATACGATAGCTGAAAAGGAGGGAGGAAATGAATTTTTCTCTTATTTCATGGAAATGAGAGAAAAAAAAAAAGGAAAAAAAAAAAGAGAAAATGTGGATGGAGATTTTTCCACTCAATCTACTAGTATTGCTACCAACATCATGACCGAATTGTACGTGGGCAATCCAAGATGAGTTGAGATTGACTGGAGGCGTGTAAAAATGAGTAAATTTATAATATTTGCTTTAGATATCAATTGGTTTTTAATATCAGTGAAGTTCGAACACATGTCTCTTAATCTTCAAGGATGAAAGACATTAGTTGAATTAAACAATTAGTATGTTTCACGATTAGGGTTGGATCAAGCATGGCTTTAGGAAATCATCCATGGAGAGGTTGCAAACATATATTGAAGCATTTGTTCCGGACCAAGATTTACCAATTAATGTTGCTTTACCTTTTGTCTTTTTTTTTTTTTTTTTTTTTTTTTTTTTTTTTTGAGAATCCAGACTAGAAGTCCCTGTATTATTGAAAAGATAATATAAAATAAACGAACTACAATGAGTCACAAGTGACTAGGGGAGCTATATCCTTAGAAATGAAATTAAACCAAACCTGCAGCTCATTACCAAACTTGAAACTTCTAGCTAAAAAATGGGCAACTGAATTGTTTATGCATTTTACATGGGTAAAACAAAAACTACAAAACTGGAAATCTCTAGCTAGTGACAGAACATTATTAACCACATGTCCATATTCCGCACGTGTTGAATCCTTATTCCTGATTGCTTGAAAAATAACCTCAGCATCACCCTTAAAAATGCAGTCCATGGCCCTTAATTCTTTTGCAAACAGTATTGCCTTACGAGAGGCCAGAAGTTCAATAGTTGCAGAGGTATGGAGCTAGATTCGTTGGGATAAGGCTCCAAGGACACTCCTTGAGCAATTATGAACTACAACACCTATCCCTGCAGTTCCCATCTCATTGAAAGTAGCCCCATCAAAGTTAAGGAGAGATAGGAGGGATCCCCAGGGGCAGAGCCGGGGGGGGGGGGGGGGGGGGTGTTGAGAGGGGGCAACTGCCCCCCCTGACTCCTCTAAAACTTTCTTAGCTATAGGCATATGAGAAAAATTTGCCCACTCTGATTCATTAACATAGGGAAAAAAAAAAAAAAAAACAACAACACTTAGTAAAGGGAACCAAAAATTGACACAGTCTTCCTAAAAAAAAAAGCAAAAGAACATGGCACTGTAACAAAAAGAGTAAGGAGTTACTTGACATGTCAAAGTCTTTTACTTTTTTATTTTTCATTTGGACAGAGCAAAGTTAACAAGTCAAAAGAACTTTTAGTTTTGGCTTGTCCCACCTTTTCACTTTCTCACTAATATACTGTCACAGACTCATAACATTTTTGCCTTTTATTTTTTATTTAATTTATTTAAATGGTAAGAAACACAATAATTTTCACAATAGTTGAGTTGGTAAATTTTTACCTATTTACAATTGTATATTTATTTTTTTATAAATATTTATTAATAATTTCAAATTAATTTGGCCCCGAACTAAAATCCTAACTCCGCCACTAGATCCACATGACACAGCTCGAGACCATACTGCTGGAGCCCGAATCTGAAAAAGCTGAACTGTGCGAAAATCATGGACGAGAGACTTTGCTTTAGTTCGAATCCTGCAGAAATCAACAAAAGTTTCCCCAAGTCTGTTTGAATTTCTTTTAGTCCATATCAACCAGAAACAGCTCTCTAACAGGTTCAAATCAATACGTTCTCTTATCAAGAAAACCATCCCCAACAAGTCTGAGAATTCAAGAAACTTGTACCTGAGAACCTTCGTTAACACTTTATCATTAGACCAAACTGCAAAGAGAGAGGGCAATTCCAAAGGGCATGTAAATCCCAAATGCCAGATTGTGGAATGTTGCTTTACTATTATCCTTATATTTGTCAAATGTTGTGTTTACTTGGACGGTACTAAGTGAGTGTTTGGATTCACGTTTCCTCACGTTTGCCTTTTTCTTTTCTTTTTTTTCTTTTTTTTTTTCTTTTTTTTTTTTTTTTCAGCGCGTATGAACAGTAACTGCACTGTTCATGCACATAGATTCACTGTGCAAGAGACAAAGTGCACTGTTCACGCGTCCTACGACACTATTCACACATTTAAAAATTATTTTGTTACAATGTTTTCAGTTTTAACAAAAATAAGTTGTATCTAAACGGACCCTAAGAGCCTTGTAATTTGTTTAATTAGTATTGTAAGGACCAGATTTAAGTTCCTAACCCACCACGTGGATAGACTTAGGCCCAAAAAGCCAAAAGCAATGAATTTGTAGAGAATGGGTTGGAAAACTAGGCTCTAGATGATTAAACTAACTTTGGATTAGGTTTGGATGATAAAATAATGCAAAAAGACAAGGTTACAATGAAGAAAAATGGTCCTCGGCGTTATCCGAGGTGATCTGTTCATGTATATTCTCTCCAAATTAGGTTACAAGTCTTGCTTCCCAATATTACAGTTTTTTTTTCTCTTTTTTCATTCCCCCCCCCCCCCTAAATTCACGAAGGGTCTTCTTTCTTATATAGTTCTTTTCCAAGCATCTTGATCTTACACTTGTTGATCACCTGCGTTACTACTTGAGTGGCTGTCCCATTAGAGACCCTCTCTGGTTGTGTAGATTTTGGGGAAGCCAACTTCACACTGTTCAGATATCACCTCCACATTAATGCGGCTAGGAAGTTAGATGCAGAACATTTAATGCGGAGGTAGCAGTTTTAGTAGATATTTGTAGCCTTCATTTACACATTCCTTATCTAGCGTCTGATTTCTAACCGCGATGATACCTAGTAGAATGCTCAGGGTGGTAGGTTATTCCTACTAATCTCGGATCCACAGTTTCGATATGACCGCCCTCCTTGGATGTCTTTCGGACTATCACGTACGATTCGTATTTCCTCATCCCATACAATTCTCATAATAATGTTGCTTGATCATCCTCTGACAAGTATGTATCCTCGGATTGGGCCACAGGCCCAATATATACAATTTTAACAGCCTCTTCTGGTTATCTGGCCCCCACAAGTACTTTCTGATATTTTTAATAGAAACATTTATGATTTAAATCTTCTATCTCCAACTTCCAACTCATAAAAAAAAATAAAAATAAAAAAAAAATCTTTGTGAACTTATGCTTAAGATTACGTGCTATTTCTTTCTTAAAAAAAAAAATTACTTGCTATTTTCAAATGCGCATGCTTGAATTCAAATCAAGTTTACCTTTGGTCAAGAACTCAAGATGGAGAAAACTTTTAGAACTACTTTTATACATGAAAAGTTGACATTAAGCCAATAATAATCAGTTAATATGGTAAACGTGAATACATCATCCCCCTCTCATGAATATATTTATAAAATCTTTTGTGAATGTATAGCATTGCTACAAATAAAATAAAAAAAAAAGTTAATTGCCCATTAAGAACAATTATTTGTCAACAGTCTAAAATATCATAGTCAATTGCCTAGTTAACCAATTAATACTTAGTTCAAACTGACTCAAAACAATCAATGAGGCTTAAATTGATTGAGTTTGCCACATTTATAGCATAAGAAAGTGAGAGAGCTCAAATGAATTTATATATAAATAAAGAAAAAGTTAATGAATGCTATAAGGGAATTAGTTTATGAAATATTTATAGGAACTTTTATCGGAAAAAAAAATTGATTTTTTCATAGCTTTTTATAGGAAAATTATTAGGAACTCCCGGAGTACCATAAATGCGTGTTCCCTCCTCTCACATAAATGGTGAGTTCCACCATGAATTTAATTAATGGGACCCACCATTCATGTGAGAGGAGGGAGCACGCATTTATGGTACTCCGAGAGTACACAATAATTTCTTCTTTTTATATTTCCTATAAAAGTGGCATTAAAAGTTGTTTAAAATGGCCCACTAACAAATGCCTAAAAACAGGACCCTATAAAATAATCACAAAGCCATATTAAAGCTCCATAATAACTACAACCCAAAGTATTTGTTTGGAAAGGCTTAAATTTATTGGCTTATTTAGTTTAAAAAAACAAGCTATGTCACAATATATCTTTGGTTAGAAAAATCCAACCGGATAGAAAATTGGAAAGGGAACCGAATCTTGGTTCTCGGTCTCCCTCTTGAACCCCCAAAAAATGTTGTGCAAATTCATCAAATCCATACAAATCATCAAATTCATCAAACACATCCCAAATCTAGATCTCAAACTCATCAAATCCATATACAAATACATTTAAATCATCATAGAAGAAGAAGAAGAAGAAGAAGAAGAAGAAGAAGAAGAAGAACAACAACAACAACAACAAGAAGCAACCAAGAATAAGAAGGAGAAGGAGAAGAAGAAGAAGAAACGGTCAAGAAGCAAAAGCAGAAAAAAGAAGCAACAGTAGCAATGGTGAAGAAGCAGTGATGACAAAGATGTAAGAGAGGAGAAAGTACTCTTTTGAGAGAGAGGTGAGAGACATAGAATTGAGAGAAGAGAGAGTTTTCTTTTGATATTTGAGAGAGAGAGAGAGAGAGAGAGAGAGAGAGAGAGAGAGAGAATTAAACTAATAATAACAAAATGATTATTTTAATAAAATGGAGTGTATAATTGATAATCTGACGTAAGTGTTTTTGAAAAATAATTGTGTATAATTGAAAAATTAAGTTCCTATGCTAAAGTAGACAGAAAATTTTAGACAAACTAATGTAAGTGCTCTAATGTTTTCCAAATTCCCACCCATTCCTTTGATTTATCAAAGTGCAAATCAATTTTGCATTTTCCTCCTAATTCTCTCTCACTCTCTCCATTGAACCCTAATTGAAGTTTGGTGTAGCACAACCCAATTCTTCTTCCTTTAAAATCCAACAATGTTGCTTCTCACTTTCACCACCATAGCGTAAACACAAATGCACAATCAAAATACAAACAAAAAGTTCTTAGATATATTTTCAATTCTCACTTCTCTAAACCTCATTTCACCCATAAATTTTAGATTTTCCCCAAATCTCATTTTACCATAAATATGAGATTTTTCAAAATGGAGAAATCCTACACTTGCCTCGTCCAGGCCCATTGCCTCAATCAACAAGTATCTAAGAGATGTTAAATTGATGTAAAAGTGTAATGGTCAAACAACCGATATAATTTTGTTTTTAAAACCTTGGATATAATTAAGACTATAAACATAGGACATCACAAATGATACTATTTACTATGGTTTCTATATCATACTATTCCCGAGTATTTGACTATTTTTGATGATAGGAACAAGTAATTACGAACTTAAAATGTTACTAATATCATGAGACCTTAGGTACCATTGAACCAATTCCTTAGGTTCCCCTATCTTTTAAACCTAATAATTTATGTAACACTATTTTTACCTTGTGGGTATGGCCATGCGGCTATGCTGTAAGGTTGGCTTGGAACTACAGCATAAGAACTGATATGGGAGGTAGGCTCTACCCGAAGGCCTAAGAAGTCGTGCCGCTATGAACATGGTAAGATTTCATTGGGTGGGACTATGGGGGTTGGACCACACAACTTCTAAAACAAAAAAATGACAAAACAGAGATGCCCTTTCGGCTTGTTCGACCCAACTCGCGAACACGACACGAACCCGACACGGGTTTTCTCGGGTTAGGGTTAGGCCTTAATGGGTTTGGGTCATAAACGGGTCGACTCGAAAGCGACACGATAAGAAACGGGTCATAAACAGGTCAACCCGCATAACCCGCAATAGACACGTTTGACACGCCAATTTATTTGTGTCAACCTGAAATGAACCACTTAACACAACCCATTTAACTCATATAACAAATAAATATTTATTTTATTTTAGATTTGTCAAATACCTTTTATATCCAACATATATTTTAAATTTAAAAAGAAAAGTAAGTAATTACAAAAATTTACAAGAGATATAATTGGAAATTGAAACTTTACAGACCTTAGAACTACTAATACATTTTTTTTTTTTTTTGGGCATAGAACTTACACAAATGAAATTGGATGAGCTTGTGGAAGATGTTATGAATTTGGACATCAACAAAGAATCTATGGATGATAATCGTGGTCATAGTCAGGATTAGTCTACTGTTTGCTCAAATTCTTTCAATATTGATACTTAGCATTTGGTGAGTTCCAAGAATATTATATTTTTGTTGAACTATGTTATTTTATTTTTGTGAAACTTTGTTATTTTGAATTTGGGTTGAAGTGTATGCACTTCTTTTGGGGTGTAAAGAACTTATTTCTAGATGAATGTTATATTTTTATTGAACTATATTATTTTGAATGTGGGTTGAAGACTTGAAGTGTATGCACTGTTTTTTGGAATGTAAAAATAATTATTTCTAAATGGATATTATATTTAATATTATGCATGTTGAAATGGGTTGTGTTACATTCGTGTCAACCCAACACGGCTCGTTTATTAAGCGTGTCAAATGGGTTGGATCAGGTCAACCCGCCTTATTAACAGGTCGGGTTAGGGTTGAAGGATCATGACACGATTATTAAATGGGTCGGGTTAGGGTTGAGCCATTTAGTTGAATACCCCTACCTCAACATGACACGAACCTAACACGCTAACCCGAATTGACACCCCTACACATGAACAACACCTCTCTGTCCTTGACCCTTCAAATCCTCTCTCTCTATCTTTGTCTCTTCAACAGTCCCAATAAGGCAAGAAATTCCCTTATAAATTATAATACCTCTCTTTTTCCAATCAAAATCAAACAGCAAATCTCTGTGTGTCCTAACTTTTATATACTTTTTGCTCTGATTATATATATCCACATATATACTGGTTTTTCATAACCCAAAACTACGAAGTTAATAGTGTGTATACAGTGACCAATGCCAAAACTAGTTCTGAAAGCTGGAAGCAGGCCACCGTGGGTGGGTTTGGCAGCTGCTGTATGGGTCCAAATAGCTGCTGGGAATTCCTACAACTTCCCACTCTACTCTTCTGAAATCAAGTCAGTTCTGGGTTACAATCAGCAGCAGATTACAATACTTGGAGTGGCCAATGATATAGGAGAGAGTGTGGGTATTCTTCCTGGTATTGCCTGCAACAAGTTCCCACCTTGGTTTCTGCTTTTGGTTGGTACTGTGCTTTGTTTCTTTGGATATGGGGTTCTATGGCTTTCTGTTAGTCAGACTGTTGAAAACTTGCCTTACTGGCTGGTGAGTGATCACTTCATCACTCTATACCAATCTAGTTTTGTTTTAATTAATGTATTCCGGTACTTTTTTTTTTGGGGATATCATGTTTGAACTTGGTTGCATAAAGCAACTGGTTGGTGAGTTAGTTTTATCCAGGAATTGAAATTTTTGCATATCCTTTTGTGGATTTGATTGTTTTGACATTATTGCTTGGTGGGTTCAGTTGTCTTTTTATGCATTATTACATGCCCTTTTGAAATGGATTGTCTGGAACAACTGGCTAGTGAGTTGGTTTCTTCAAGGGTTTGTTTTTTTGCATACCTGCTTGTCTATTTGATCGTTGTGGGATTATTCCTTTGGTTTTGTTTTTTCTATGCATACCTTTTGAAATTGATTTTGAGAAAGAACTGTCTGGTGATTTAGTTTAATCCAAAAATTAGAGTTTTTGCAAACCCACTTGTGCATTTGATTGTTCTGAAATGCTGGATGTGTTCAATTTTTTTTACTGCACATTTACTTTAGGATTTGGTTTCTCTGCACTAACTGTCTTTGAGTTTATATCTTTCTTTCTAAATTTTCTTTGTAAAAGTGTAAATCCTTACATAACCTCTTCTGTACATAAATGTAGAATAGATTACAATTTACAACTATTTCTTGAAATAGGTTTTGCCTCAAAATAGAGTTTTAATGGTTTATGTATAAAATTTTTAAGATGACTGCTTGATCATAGCATTTCATGTTTGGAATTTTACTTATTTTCTGCAAATATTTTTTTAAGAATTCCACAGCTGCCCGATTGTATACCTTGAGCTTGCTGAAATTGATGTTGTAATTTGGTGAATTTGTCTGCAATTTAGTAATACTTCTTGTTGAGCTGTCATTTAGATACTTAAGGGGCTAGTGAAAATACAGGGCATCTTCTTGAATCGACATGTTTCTGCTGAAAAATAACATTTAAATCGGTGAAATTCTATTTACTCTTGGAATGGTACGTTTGTGACATTTTTCTACTGCTAATATACCTTAAAATTTTGAAGAAAATCTTCTTACAAAATGAAAGGTTATCAATTTGTAACCGTGTTTACTTTTTTTGACCCCATCTAATTTAATCCTTGTTAGTGAGGTCCACATGCAACATAAGTCTAGAGCCTCCATAATTTCTCAAACTCATGAAGGCTGTAAAATTTGTATATCAACATGTTAGGAGTTTAGTTTCTTTATTTGGATTTCAGTCTAAGCATTGTGACCTGGAGCGGATGAATTTCCTTAAGTTGAACAAAATCCTCATGCGCAGATTTTCCCTTGTTGAAAGTATAGAATCAAACTTGAGCACCTTATTTTTTATTCTTGGATATTGCTAATAATCTACAGTAGTGTTCCGAATGTCCATGGGAGCCCAGTGATGTATGGAATATTTTTTGTAGACATGCAGTAAAAGCAATATCAAATCTTTCAATCTCCATGTATTAGATCATATATTTTTGCATCAATATGAACTTCGTGCAGGTTGTGCTTGTGGATAGCTTGAATAGAATAAGTACATATTGTTTGGCTTGAGTGCAGGGTAATGGGTTGTCAAACATGAGGTTTGAAAGCTGTCTGAGGATTTGCATAAATTGTTACTTCTCAAAATTGTCAACTATCTCATGCAGAATGATGTTATTCAATGATATAACAATTAAGTTTTATTACTACTGAGTATTACTTAGGTTTCTAATTCCTTTGTGAAAAGGAAATAAAAGTATATCATTTAGCTTTGTTCTCCCATATTAAAGTTTGGGTTGGTGTAAACCCGAAGTAAGATTAATTAAATTTCTATATATGGGTGCTAAAATCACCAAGGAGCTTGTAGAGTAGCTTTTCAATTGTATAAATCCATGGCAATCATTAGACTATCTAAGTAATATTTGAGTAGCAATAAAAAGCCTGTAAACAGCTGGAAGTGACAAAAAATTAAGAACCGTGGAGGTGTTCATGTTAGAGAGCTAAGAAGTAGAAGGATTTTTTGAGAAATCCCTATTAAATTTTGCGACAACTTGAATATGGTGACTTTTAGTTTATAAGGTCATAGTCTCTAGTCTGTGAAAAATGATACTAGTGTCATTTTTACTAATATATTTTGTTGTACCTTGTGCACAAAGCTTCCACTTTTGCAGGGTCTAAGAGAGGTTACAATAGGTCATTTTTACTAACGTAACTAATATGAAAATATAGAAGTGTCATTTTCGAACATGGACTTAAAATGTGTTTTTACTTCTTAGGATCAGGACATGGGGGTCAAAGCTTTGTGATTTAATTACCTGACATTCTTAAACATTATATATCAAAATAGATGATAAAATAAGGAAAAAAGGAATTCTAGGCTTTAAAAACAAGGTAACAAGGCATACAGACTTGTTTTTTCATATATTAATGTGTAAATTAAGATGGACCTAGACTACTAGTATTCACATGGACATGGCTATATTGTTTCTTTGTTTGAATAAGTATTCATTGATTTGGAGAATTGCTATCATGGAATCATGGAGAGATTGATTGGTTTTCCAATGCACGTCCTATATTACTATTCTAAGAGTAGTAAGTTGGTGCAATGCTACACAATGGGGGCTAGCCTTTCCCTTCTCATGGGTTGAAAGTTGAAAGCACCCCCTTATTATGGGAGAAAGCCAGTGAGGTACTGCTTGGCTATAGGGTGTAGTGGTTTCTTAATTAGGGTGGCATATGGTCTCTTTAATTCTTGAACATTCTTTTTAAATATCACTGTGGGAAATGCCAAGAGCCTTGTAGCTCAATTGCCTGGCACTTGCTAGTTTTTCCAAAAAGGGTATCTAGGGATGAAAATCCCCTCCCCCAATTATCGAATTATCAAAGATTAGTGTGGGAAACACCAAAATTAACACATGCACCGAACAACCATCCAATTCAATTTTGTAAGCGGATAAGTCTTATCTTTTCCTAATCACATTTTGATCAGGTCATAGTCAAATCATATTACTTGTTGTATTCCCTGATCCTGATACTAATTACTTTTTATGGATCGCATTATAGGTTGTGGATTTTGTAGTGTGATTAAAGGACATGTGTTCTTTCATATGACATTTGCAGGTTTGTGTTTGTTGCATGTGTGTTTCTTTTTTTCTTTTTTCTTATTGCATTATTGGTTAAATGTCATGAATAAGTTCTGTCAAGAATAAGTTCTCTGGTTCCCTTCCACTGCCAGAGCTTGGATGGAGTGGATGCTGTGATGAAGGTAAATCAGTTGGTTTACCCTTCACATGTTTTCCTTTTCTCTTCTTTTTTTTGTCTTTTTTTGTCTTTTTTTTTTAATGAAGTTTTTTGTGAAATTTAATGCAGTTCATTTCCTGCCCAATACTTTAGATTGCATCTTTGTGACTTATTAGATTCCCATGATTTTAGGCATGTCTCTCTCTCTATAAATGTTGGTTTTAGACTTTAGTTAAATTTGTTATCTGCAAGCAAGCTACAGAGCTAGCCAGGCCATTTTACAATTATTATGTGGCCTTTTGATGGTGGATTATTCCACCACTGATTGGGAGTCAGAGATGTGAGTGAAAACGAGTTTATTAAATTAAAGTTTTTATCTCCACATATCACATGTGAATACCTGTTTATGTAGACCTGCATCATCCATTCCAGTTTCTGAAAAGATATCTAATTCTCTTTTCTGTTTTCTTCTCATATCTCAATGAAGAGATGTAATATTATGGACAAACGAATAAATTCTTGTGGAAGTTAATGCTTTGAGTTAGTAGAGGAGAGTTGTTTCTGTGAACAAACAATCGTTCATTTGAAATATCAACCTTTTTCCCCCTTAAGCCGTTTGCAATTACTGTTATTTTCTTTTGGTTCCCTCATAACACTGCATGCTATAATTTTTTTGTGGCATACCCATTTAGAAACTTGCTATTGTTATATAAATATATCTTGTAGAATACCTACTTAAACTCTGTACTTGACGCAATGGCAGTTATGGATTGCACTATGTATTGCCACCAATAGCAATGCATGGTTTGGTACAGCTGTGCTTGTAACCAACATGAGAAACTTCCCTCTAAGTAGGGGCACTGTGGCTGGTATTCTCAAAGGTTATATTGGACTCAGCGCTGCAGTATATACAGTGATATATGATTTGGTACTTAACAGCTCTTCTTCAAAACTGTTGTTGTTCCTTGCGATTGGGCTTCCTGTTTTATGTTTAGCCTTGATGTACTTTATTCGGGCTTGTACTCCAGCATCCGGAGAAGACTCTTCAGAGCATGTCCATTTTCTTTTCACTCAAGGTGCTAGTGTTTTGCTTGCTATCTATCTTCTCTCAACTACAGTGATAGGTGACACAGTTTCTCTAAGTGGCACTATTTCCTACATTTTAGTTGCCATAATGGTCATCCTTTTAATGGCCCCCCTTGCAATTCCTGTGAAAATGACACTTTTCCCTGCAAAGAAACTTTCCTCTGCAGCTAATTCTTCAGACAATTTGGTTCAGGGAGAAGTTGGTTCAACCCAGACGAGTCCTTTGTTGACACCATCTTCATCAGCTACATATCTTGGAAGTTTCCATGAGAATGAGGAAGCTTCAGATGTGGAAACACTTCTTGCTGTTGGGGAGGGGGCAATCAAGAAGAAAAGGAGACCTCCTCGTAGGGGGGAGGATTTCAAGCTTTGTGAAGCTCTTGTCAAGGCTGATTTCTGGCTTCTTTGGTTTTCATATTTCCTTGCAGTTGGTACAGGAGTAACAGTTCTCAATAATTTGGCTCAGATTGGGATTGCATTAGGTGATGATGATACCACGTTATTGCTGTCTCTCTTCAGCTTTTGCAATTTTGTGGGTCGTCTTGGCTCAGGTGTCATTTCTGAACACTTTGTCAGGTCATTACTCACTTCTTCTTCTTCTTCTTCTTCTTCTTCTTCTCTCTCTAACTATGGCTCACATTTCATCAAGCATACGTAGCTTAATTTTAGCTTCTATAAATATTCTGGAAAAAGTTTTTTTTTGATAATTCAATAGTTTCAATGTGAGAGGTGGAATTTGAACCTTCAATGTCTCAATTGGAAACACTAGGAGGTGCTAGTTGAGCTACAAGGCTCTTAGTATATTCTGGAAAAAACTTTTTGGCCCCTTACATGCATTCTTTTCTTTCTCTTTGTTTCTCTCTTCTTTTGCAATGCGGGGAACTTATTTTTCTGAATTGGGTTCTAGCACATGTTTCTCAACAGTTTCACAAAACTTTCTAGTGTGACCTAAATTCTTATAATCCTGACACCAGAGTAAATTTTGAACCTTGTCTTTTTTCATGGGTGTTATTTTCTTGCTATTTTGTAAGGCCATAATAATGTCTTGATATGAGATTATGTTCACTGCAGGTCGAGAACACTTCCTCGCACATTTTGGATGATATGTGCACATCTTTTCATGATTGTATCATACCTTCTATATGCGTTAGGCCTCAGTGGGACTCTCTATGTTTCAACTGCTTTGCTGGGAATCTGCTATGGTGTTCAGTATTCTATAATGGTCCCGACTGCTTCTGAGATTTTTGGGTTAGGACATTTTGGTATAATTTACAACACCATGGCATTAGGCAATCCAATTGGTGCAGTCCTTTTCTCAGCTCTGCTTGCTGGTTATATATATGACATTGAAGCTGCTAAGCAAGGATCGTCTACCTGTTTAGGTCCCAATTGCTTCAGGCTGACATTCCTGATTCTAGCTGGCCTTAGTGGGCTGGGCACCATTGTGAGCATAATTCTGACAATTAGAGTACGACCAGTTTACCAAATGCTTTATGCTGGGGGTTCTTTCCGACATCCTCAAAGTTCAAACCACTGACGTTGGAGTTAATAATACCCGATAGGATCGGGACATGCCGGTTTTGTAGAGGTATGCTCCAATAAAGTTATCTCAGCTGCATAGGGAATATCTGTGGCATGCCTTTACTATGTAGTAGTATCGTTATATGTGTGCAATCTGCTAAGCCTTGGTTGCCCCCAAAGTAATTATTTGTTGGTTGTGTGCCAGGCTGCCAGCTAATGGCAGTTTGTTTGGGGAAGCTTCAATTAAAGTCATTTATAGCTATAATAAGATAATAAGATATAGTTTCTTGGGGCTTAGAGTAGGCGCCTCGAATTCAAGTTTGAGGGACTATTTTTTTTCCCTCCCTTATGTATCAATACAATCACATTTCATCTTGAGGCGAATATTCCAAATTTTGACATCAATCAACCTGCTGTGTTTATTGGTTACCTGTGGAGATGGCATGTATTGTGAAATTACATTGGCTATGAATTCTCTTAATATGCTTTCCATGGCATCTGAAGTCTTTTTGGACTTTTTTCTCACACCCATTGAAGTGTACCTCTAGGGAAGATATGCTAGAAGTTTTCCCCTTTTTTTTACTTGCTATCAGTTTATTTGCTTATTGGTGAAACAAAAAATGGATTTAAACAATAAGTCTACTTTCTAGAAGACACATTTTGTCTAACTTTTAAGCAAATTAGCTGGCTAAACTCACCAGGACCAAAAATTAGACTTTGGAAAATCGTCACGTCAGGTTTGGGCTGAAAATTTTTTTAAAACTGTATCCAAACCGTTTAGTAATTGAAGAAAGGATTCTTTTATGGTACATTTGGGTAATGTATCTACTATGATTAAAATTGTTTATTTCAAGTGTTTTAGCTTTAGCATTATTCATGAAGAAATGATAAGATCAAAACACTTGAAAAATACATGGCTCTGCTGATAATTGATATCATATCCTTAAATACCCCTTCTTATACTTCAAGTTTGGCTAACAAAATTTCTTAGTGACAAGTTGGGGCATGTTTTGGTTGAATTGTGCAGTTTTTGGGCTGCACCCACAGAATTGTACTTGACTTTATATTAATTGGCTTACTTCCAGGTTAATCCAATTTTTTTCGAGTTAGAAACTTCTACTCAGCCGCCATTTGTTTAACAAATGAATTATCCAATATTATGTAAAACTCTAAAACTTTCATCAATATCATGTAGCAATGGGAAAATTATTTTGTGAGACATGTCATGCGACCTCCCCTTCACAAGGCCATAACATGTGGAACCCACAACTGATCGTCTCATGAGAAACCACCTCTAGTGAGCTTTATAAGTGAAAGTTACGCTGAAGTCTATAATATTTCCATGGAAAATGAAAAGTGCTGATTTTGAAGTAATGAATAATGTCTTTCCTAATAGTAATTAATTGATACGAGAATATTAAATACCTTATACACTGAGCCCCAAACCCATCTCAAAAGGAGTATATAAAGTATTTGAATAATTTTTGTAGATTTTTCAAGATCTTAATTGCATTTTGCCATGTCTAACCAATATTGTATGTCAGATGGGTCAAATTTTCAACTAAAGCATACTTGTCAGAGTCAAAAGGCATCAAAAGAGATACAATAGTTTAAATTCCTTTTTTCAGTTAGTGATGTGGATTCTTTTTTGCTATCTTCAACATCAAAAATAAAACTGATGATTTTGTTTGGCTGAATAATAAAACCAATGAACTTAACCATGCTTGAAAACTGGAGTGAAATTATCAAACACTATAATTCTGCTAACAAAGACACTGAATACTAGTGCTTTCTCTTCTATCTTTGAATAAAGGCCTTTAAACATGCAAAAGCAGGGTAGACAATCTCATTACTGAAACAGACCTTGGTACTAAACTCTGCCATCTGTATGACCCACCCACCACTACTAATGAAAAGAAGTCTTCTCAAACACAATCAAAACTCTCTGGTAAAAGATCCCAAAAAAACCCATCTCTCACCATTAAATTAACTTGAATATAGGAAACAACAAATAGATCAAATACAAAATACTACTAAGAAAAACAAAACAAAAAGGAAAAAAATTATGTGGGTTTTAAATCTTGAAACATGGTATCCCACCTGATCTCTTCAATACCAGTTGACCAGTACCCATCATCGTTTTCATCCATCTTTTCATCCTTACGAAGATGATCATGCACCATAGGACTTGAAAAACTATCAACACAAATTGGCCCTGATTTAGCCACCATAGGACTCCCATTTGTGAGCAACAACCTCCCTTGTTTTGCCGTCATCAATCTTTTGTTCCTCTTCATCATAGCTCCCTTCCATCTTGTCCCATAACTAGGCCTTGGTACAACCACCAGAGCTGACTCCTCGCGATGAATCCATGTACGAATGTATTTAGTTAAGCACCTCTTTGTCCTCTTGATCGCAACGAGAAGCCTTGATATGGGGCGTGGACCTGCACCCTTCTCCTTTCTAGCAAGCTTGAGGATTTCTAGCCTATGTTTGGCTATGGAAATCCCCATGCTTTGGAGAAACTCATGGTTGAAGTAAACCATATCTTCTTCTTCAAGCTCATTGTGAGCAAAAGCAAGGCCATACTCGTAGACTAGAGACGGCTCAAGGCCGGTTTTAGATAGCCATGAGAACCAATCCATGGCTAAAGGAATGATACGAATGTGTATGTGTGTGTGTTTGTGTTTGTGTTTGTGTGTGATAATTTGGGAAAGAGCTAGAGTGATATATATATATATATATATATATAAAAAGTTGGAGGTGGAGGTGGAGATAATGTAGAAGGAAGTTGGTGAAGTAGAGGGGTGTCTTAGACTTTCATTTTTGGAGGGTTGATTTTTCTTTTATAGAATGGATGTTAGTTTGAAAGTTGAAACTTGAGAGTGACTAAAGAAAAAAAGAAAGTAGTGTGGGGTATGCATGCCCATGTTCCCTCCAAAAAATAGGGCTAAGAGTGATGGAACTTTGAGGAGTGAGACCTAAGGATTCCATGTGGAAAATGTTTGCCATCAATCACGGCTTGCCTAAAGAGTAACGTGTGGGACACACACTACTCGTTTTTGTGTGTGAAGTTTGGGAGGAAAGTGGCTCCGATTTCAAACTTGGCAACCCTTTTGCCAAAGATTGATACGGGTTTGGTTTTAGCAAAAAGCAATCCCTAATATTCATTCCTACCTAACAACATGAATTACATATGATTGACGGAACTCCCATAACTAATTGTCCTAAATTACTAACCGATTTTTGTGCTTTTTTTTCGGTTGCAGCATCATAGGCACATCTATTGGGATGCACACTCCGATTCCCCAAAACTAAATGCCACTCAGGAAGCCAATTCATTCGATGTTGAAAGATCGAATTAATAAATTTTCAAGTATTTATGGTCCTTAACTCTACTAATTGATGGTGAAACGAACTTGTTGCTTTAAAAAAAAAGTGGTAAAATAAATCAACTCGTTACTTAATATTTCAGTATCTATAATGTAGAAAAGCTTTTCCGTATCCATAGAGAATCAACTTTCTTTGACTACTAGGAAAGTAAGAAGGCTTGGAAAGTATTAATCTAAGATGGGACTTTCGTTGTTTACTTAATTGTATTATGTTTTGTCTGCCATCACTAACTAATTCCTCATTATATTATATCTAATGAGCGACTTAGAACATAATATGATATCAGCTTAAGTTGCACGTTGAACTGTTGTGATCATCCGGGACCTTATTACATAATTATTATGATATTAATTATCGATTATGAGCTAACAAATTGCCCACCAATGATTTTATTTTATATAAGAATCTAAGGGCGTAGTTAGCTTTCCTTCAAGTAATAGCTTCCCTAGTGAATATATCCCAAACAACTTCACTGGCTTTGTTCTTTAATTGATCATCTAGGTAGGCAACTCAAAAGAAATATATTCTGGTAACAATTTGCTGCTAACTTATTTGAGGATGTCATTGGCGACACTTAAAGTATAGAAAAATGTTAGCACTATAACAAGGAGTGTCCTTTTTGTTCTATGGTTTTTTTTTTCTAAAATTCATGAGTATCTAATGCAATACAGGAATTTGAAAAATATAAATCTACAATGTGACTGTGACCTTCATAAAATTTCTGTATTGTAACTAAACTATATTCTAGTCACCTTCCCATCTCCTCTCCCCTTTTCTCCATCCGTCTTCCTCCACATTGCAATTCCCAACATACCCTAAAAGACGAACATGAGTCCATGACAATCATAAAGATTACAAGGCATATATTGACAATGTGACATAAAA